>OX387342.1:16630320-17122820 GCA_947562085.1 Eudonia lacustrata
TATCAATATATTTTTTATGAGGTTGCTTTTTAACCTTGGCCTACTGTGGGCATTAACCTTAATTAGGAGAAGCCTCACGTGTTGGGCAAAGAGATTGTGTCTTAACAAAAGTCGTTGCTACACTGCCAATGGGATAGGGTCACTTTGTGTTTCTTTCACTACACTACCACTTATACTGGCATATTAAATTTTACATAAAATTTGATGCAAAAAAAAATAATTTGGAAAAGTGTTGAAAAAACTTGTTTGTACCTGTTGTTTCAACTGTCTGTCTGATTTTATTTATATATTGATATTGAAATCTACGTCGTCCCGTGTAGTAGGTAATAGCAATAGGAACAGTCAGCAACGAAAGTTCCTGAACACTTTTGTAAGTATGTTAACTAGAGACAAAGTAACTAAAGAATTGGATAGGCGATTATGATATGGTACTAATATGTTCAGTGAAATGCGTTGCTGACCGTACAGTCAGCGTGAAATTGATCGTAGCTGCAGACGTGATCAAAAGTATATTGGCTTTGAATAAGAACTAACCTTACTGTGTTGGCTATCATCTGGATGGTACCCAAGTAGACGTAAGAGTCACTGAGTCATAGCATATACCTTATTAAAATTTTATCTCACAGTTTCACAATATATTGAACATGCTTTTTTTAATGTCATTATGGTTGGCAAAAATAAACAATTCTTTTTTTAAGTGACACATTCAACCTTATGAAGGAGGTAACGCACTACACCAAAAATCGTCACTGAAACTGACTACATATCTGACATATCTGACTCTAACTGAAGAAACAATGACACCATTAATCATATTGTTACGTGGAGAAACTTCATTGTGTCCAATCCTAAAATGTAAAATGTATAAATAGTTGAATTACATACTTAAAATTCCCACTAAAACTCGCCAAACTCAGTAGGGTAGATAATTCCCATCAACATCGATCGTTCCAAGATTTTTATGTTTTTGCACTAACAATAAAATCAAAAATAATGTGGCGATTCACAAAGTTTGTTCGGCACTTTGTACCGGAATAGCGGTTGCCTGTTCTTCGCGCTTTCTTAGTTATTAATTTATTATGCATGATGATAGAGACAGTAAAAGTGTTTTAATACAAGTCACGTAATCTCATGAATCTTTTAAAATTGCGCGGCACATTTTCTTACGCTATTCCTTTCTTATGGCTGCAGCGTCTATTATTATGTTGTAAACTGGATGCCAGCGGCAGCGGCTGCGGTAGCGATTGCGGCAACGGCATCAGGAACGATCTCCACGACCCGGTCAACCCGAGCCAAGGTCCTAGCTTTTAGAGGCGCCCTCGGGTTGTTCCGCTCCCGATTCGACCAGAACCCCTCAGATAATCTAGTAGAGAACTGGGACACGTATTAGTGTGCCATACCCTCTAAAATAACTTCTGACGGTGTTTCCTTTCACACGGCTTAAGGGACCCTTTAAGTTTCTCGCCACCTCCTAAAAACAGAGACACTGAAAATGCCTCCTGACCCTGAGGCAATCAAAAACTCTATCCAAAAAAAAAAAAGTAAATTTATTTAATTTGCGTTAGATTAATGTTGTAAAAATAAGTGTTTTTTTGTTTTGAATTATTATTTTTATAGCTTTTTATTGTACCCGCCTATGATTGCTAACTGTTAGTAACAGTACTATTAATTACGAACTGAAGCGATGTGCTAGATGGGTTCCGCGAATGCATTTTTTCAATACAGTGTTTTCCCGAGTCGCATTTTTCCGCGGTAGGTCATTTTTCTTGTCGTTTTTTTACTCGTAGCTTTATTCAGTGTCTCATTGTTCCGCAATCGCTTTATTTTCACGTAGTTTTTTCCGGAATAGAAACATTTCTTGGTCGCCTTTTTACTCGCAGCTTTATTTAATGTATCGTTGTTTCGCGTTTGCTTTTCTATCACTTTGATGCTGTGAGCTCCTGTAATTGTTAAAATATTTAGCTAAATACTAATTACCTACTATTATTTTAACTTTTTCATGATGGTCATCCTTTAAATAAAAAAATAAATACAGAGATTAGTATTGAGCCGTTCTCTATGGCATTGTCTGTCGTCGCCTTTGCTTGCTCCCCGCCACCGCTGCCGCTGCCATCTAGTTTACGGCCTTATACGAGGTAAATGTGGATCGTCCCTAACATTCGGGCGCGCATTGCTGACCCAGATCGGGAACGGCGCGGGATCACTCGGAAGGGTTTACGGTTTCAATATTACCATGCCTCCTTCATATATTCGCCTGCGCCGAGACAAATGGATACCGATTCTCGAATTACTTCAAAAGTAGTTGCGAGCTGAATATAGTTTTAAACTCACATCTTATATAAACAGGCAAAGCAGATTCCAATAAACATATCGAATAGTGTCTCTGGGTGGTTAATGATATTTACGTGGCGGGGATCTTGATTTTTCCTAACAATTACAAAACATATGAAAGTGATATTCGAAGACATGATTTTTCATTTAATTGACTTCATTTTGCTAGCTGCAGAAACACGATTTCTCAACTTTTATAACAGAGAAAAAAATACCAAAGTAACCTCTTTTAAAACATAGATTTGCATTTTACAAGCAAACCAGACCGATTTAAGCATCTAAATTTTCTTAGTAGATTAGTCTTAACACACACTTCAATGATTTGTAGTTTTAATTTCAAGGAAAAAAATCAGTTTTTCTTATGGTACAGGGTGCAAACGCTCCGTATTAGATTAATTTTATTGTTTAGCGGTGCGTCGCGCCTTAATCAATAATCATAAGTGACTTCACTGGATTGGCCGTTTTTAATTTTTTTTTAATATTTTACGGGTTATCACAGTGCCTTGATCTCACCTGATGTAAAGTGATGATAAGGCCAATGATGGAAGCGCACTTCACCCGGGAGCCTCAGCTAGTGAGGCACTGGCTATCTCATCTCTAGCTGCCGGAACACAACAATGCTACAAACATTGATGTTATGGCGACAAATTTAGATAAGATGGTGGTAGCAAGCCCTACCACCAACCAAACCGAGTACACAAACATGTACCTGGGAATCGAAGTCGGGACCTCTGGGTCTAAACCGGTGGTCTTAGCCACTAGACCACAGAGGCGGTTAAACTTTTTGGGAACATGATACTTTTTATTTTGCGAGGCTGGTTGATTATGGTGTGCTCTTATGCAGTTTGCGCAGTAAGATAAAAAGTAACCAACATTGGCTTCAATCTCACTTGCCGGACTCAACACATCCATAGTCCACAGGCTGAGTTAAAAAGAGTGAACTACACTAACATACACTAGGGCCAACTATTTTTGAACACAAGATTACCCCCAGTAGTTGTGTAATGAGTGGCAGCCTTCACAGGTTGGTTTAATCTGGTTCAGGGGGCTGGTATCCAATTTAACGTCGCGTCGTTGTGGGGCTTCGGCCGCAGCACACGTAATTGACACCGAAAGTAAAACCGCAACTTGCCGAGCGGAAAAAGCGCCATGTAAAGCGGAACGCGAAATCACGATACGTCGCGCCGGGCACAATCCAATGTCCAATCTAGCGAATGCTTTATTATTATTGTACCGATTGGAGTAATATCCAATAAAAATAACGTAATTCATCGGCCGAATAGAGCGTCTTATAGGCTTAGTTTAGAAAGTTGGCATCTTGTCTGTAGCGGTTATTCCGCGCTCCCTACATAGGCTACCAGGCGGCAGTTTGTATAAAAAGAAGGCTCTATTTAACGGGAACTGATTCAGAAAAAAGCGCTTTGCGTACACCGGACAAGAGCTGGATTACAGTGGCGAGACAGAAAAACAAATCTACTACGATTTACGTACCGTAAACTCGTTACGCGTTCGGAACGAGACGTGTTCGGACTGTCGAGTATTGTTGGAATCTGTGTCTTGCTTCGTTGGTTGGAGAGTCGAGATCGGGTTTGGCTGTTGTTGGCAAGAGAGAGGCGAGCTTATACGCTTGTCTATGGAGCGTTCGCAGGTTCATTCGTTGGAAGTGTCGTTATCACAGTCGCTGTTTGGCAGTCGAGCGGCGCGCACGTCACGGGGTGCTCCGATTTTGTTCCGGTTAACATCGAGAAGTTTTGCGGAGATCGCGCTCCAGTGCAGCGAGCCTTTGCCGGCTCGTGACTGTAGAAAGTGAAACTTGGTTGACGTGATAATAATTTGTGCAAGGACTCCTATGCAACTTGGTGTTGTTTGTGCAGTGGGACATCGAATTTTGGATTTTTATGAACTATCTTGAACTTGTTTCGATATCAGCACAGTTTTGACAGAAAACTGTGATCTTGACTATTGAAGCGCTGTCTAATTCACTGGAAAAGGTATGTTTATCTTTGTTTTGTAACTAAATGTTAAGTTCAGAAGTAATAACAGTATGTTTACAAAATGAAAGAAAGAGACTGGTTGCTTAATTGGCATAAGGACCATCTTGAATTTAAGTAGTGTCTATAAAGTTATAAAAATGACACGAAAAGCTGTTCAAACAATAATGAAGTTGGTGTTTTATTCTCCTTATTTGTATATTTAGTTAGTCATGGCAGTTACATACATCGTATCTTATTAGCTATAATATTGTTTAAATTATACTTATTTGGGGCATACTGAAAGTTTTTGGAATTGGCCACTTACAATAAAAGAATGAAAAAATACAATTACTTAAGTAGTGCGAAAATGGAACTCTTTGGGAACATGTTCCTTTTTACTTTGCGAGACTGTCATTTGTTTTTCAATCGTGATGTCCTTTCGAAAATTGTGTGTCGCTATCAAAATAAATTTAACTCGTGAACATTTTTGTTAAATGATTTTCGTTAAATCGCCTTACATTTTAACCGTGATTTTTGCATAAAATGCCCAATTTCGGCGTTCTTGTTTAGGGAAACTAAAACTCTTAGACAATTTTGACTTATTGTATGGTGCAGAATAGTTATTAGTATAATTCGTAGCGGCCTCGCTTTCTGTAATTTTCCCTTAGCTATATATATAAAGCCAAAATTCCGAAGCTAGTTTTCAATTAAATACGCTGACGGCAATTTTCGTACTAAGCAAACGAAATGAAAAATATATAATAATATCTCTTGAATAGAGGATAAGTTCGTAGCAACCTCGGAATTCCGAAATATAAATGGAATTTTTACAAAAAAAATCCCATTCAAAGCCATAAAAAGTTCAGAATTAGCTGTAAATATCTCCTTACTCCATTAATATTAATAAAAATTGTTAAATGTACACCAGAATTAACGTTAGTTTAGAAAACTTCAAATTATATACTTTTTTGAACGATAAAAAATTATTAAACATCAAATAAATGTGATTACAACTGCACAAAATGCCACTTTTGCGATGCGTCGGCTGCTCGTAGTACTGAGAAAGCGCGAGCATTTTGTGATAGGCCTCTTAAGTCAACAAGAGAGTTGCCAGAGACTTCAATTGGCATTTGGTGATGAAGCACCATGTCGCAGAAGGTTTGGAGAATTTAGACGTGGACGAGATCATCTACATGACAACGTGAAGTAGTGACATAAGAAAAAGCCAGTTGGCAGAGTGGGTCTTTCCTTTTGAAGATTTGCCGACGTAAGTTAAGAAAAGTCGAAGCATTGGTAAAAAAATGGTTGCTTCTTATTTTGGAAAATCAGGATATTACACTACAGTATCGCTTGAAGATCAAAGGACAGTGACTGCAGATTGGTACGTCAACACTTGCTTGCCCAGAGTCTTAGAAAAAGTTCGCAAAAAGAGTTCTCGAAGCCATGTTGTCCTTCACCACGATAACGCATCCTCACATTCCGCTAAGGTAAAAGAAGCCTATTTGAAGGCTTCAAATGCGGAACTAATGACGCATCCGCCTTACAGCCCGGACCTCGCACCCTGTGGCTTCTTTTTGTTTCTAAAAATTAAAGGTAAACTTATTGGCACACGTTTTACGAGCCCTGAATCGGCGGTAAATGCGTTCCATGAAGCCATTGCCATTCCGGAAGACTGGACCAACTGCTTTGTACAGTGATTTTAGCGAATGCAAAAATGCATTAATTGCGAGGGAATATATACTTTGAAAAACAATAAATGTATTGTAAGTCTTAAATCTAGTCTTATTTATCAGAATCCAGAAACTTTCCGTATGCCCCCAGTACCAATAAAGTAGGTAGTAGGTAGGTACTTTAAGTTCACTTCGATATTTTTTTTCGACAGGAACGCATGTAGGGTATAAATCGATCAGTAGGTAGGTACAAGCTTAAAAGTCTAAGTGATGAAATTAACCTTAAGTGTAAGTTCACTTTCGGTATTTTCGGGGCTTAGTCAATAGGCGATTTCAGACTTTTTTGTGTAAGATAGGTACATCACTTGATAATGGTAGGTACCTACCTACTGCTTAAAGTCAAGCACTTGATTTTAATTAGGTAGATGTCTGAAATAATGCACGTCTGAAGTAATGCACATGTAACAAAAACAAATAATATAAATAAATAAATAAATAAATAAATAACAGCAAAAAGGTAAAAACAGCACAAGTTTGTGTAACAAATTTTTTTTTTTATTAAATTTTTATTTTGTTGTACTTATTTATAAAATCCGAATGTTTAAATCAGTCCGTACTCTTATGTAGCCCAGCCAAATCAAGCTGCATTGGATGAATTGAATTATTAAATGTGTTCGATGGATTCAAATAACTTTTATACCTATATGTGCTAACCTGTTTAGTTTTCAATAGCAGGTAGGTATTAAGTTTTGTCACACTTAGTTCGACTTCGAAGTTCGACTTCCTTGGTATCTATGCCTAGTAGGTACTTATCCTTTTTTTTTTGACCCAGGTCATTCTCGTTAGATGCATACCAGCTACCAGGGGAGCAGCACAGCGGTGTAGGCTTTTCCTTCCCTCTTTCTCACGGCAAAAGCTAGAAGGGCGAGAGGGAGAGGCATAACACTAAGCCCTGGGGCAATTTGCAATCAATTACCTTCGCGGAATTAAAGTGGGGTCTTCTGGCTCAAACTAGAATAGTATAGGTATCCTAGCCAAAGTGTTAAGTACCTGACGATACCTAGCCGTTTCTTACCTACATTACTTACACTCAGAATCGTTTTACCCCGTTATTTTAAAAAGGTAAGTTATATTGTCAGGATAAAAAAATATCTACAACAAAGACCGTAGCCTTTTAGTAGGATGTTTTATCATGTTTCCTTTTCTTCCATGTCTTAATTTCACCGGTGAACTTGAAATTAAAATGGGTTTCCTTTTTAATTTATTTTAGTGACAACAAATACGACTACATCCTATTGATAACATATTACTATATACTGTGATATTAGGTCATCGGTCATGAGAAGTATTGTCATCGGTTTAAAACCCGCTCATTTGTACATAAAAATATATTTGTAGAACACAGTTTATCTGAATGTAAGATTACATGAATCAACCATGGAACACATTATCATATTTAGCGATAAAAGCAAATTACCTTTTTTTAGTGTTGCCAACAAGGGTGCATGCACCTCCTTAAGTATTCATAAGGGGGGAAGTAAAAATGTAATATCATTATGTCAACGAAGGACCAACACTTTAATAACATTATAAAAGACATTGAAATTTAAAGCCAGTGCTTGCTCATGCTCAAGTGTGCTCAAGCACGTAGTTATTTGCGAAGTAATTAGCAAAAACGGCTTTTGTTTTAGAAATGTCTTAACAGGTGTAAGTAGGATAACAAAACAATCCTAATATCTCTAATTTTCCTAAACCGTAGTAAGGTTAAATTGCGAAAGGAGTTCCAATCCTTCGTTTCTCTAGCGTTAAATGAACGCGTGTAAAGTTAGCTAGTATAACAATCATTTTATGAATAAATGACATATGTTATTGGTTATAATAGTCGCCTTTTCGGATCAAAAGTGTACCTACAATATCGAAAATTTTCCAAAACTTAACTATGTATACAGAAATCCTCAGAATCACCTATATTTTCTCTGGAATAGTGACAAAAAACGATAGTTCCACAAATCTCCGCTTGGAGTGGCATTGGTTAGTTTTAAATTGGTGGGATTTTACTGGATTTTACATCTTTTTCGCGTCAAAACAGTACAATCTTTGAATCTTCAGTATTGCTCAGGCATCGGCGCAGTCCACAAGCCATTTCGATTTAATAGTGTTCAAAAACGAAATTTTAACTTATGGGTAATATATTGTTGTGGATGTTATATTTCATTAATAGTATACAATACCAATTTTATCGTGTTTTTCTCATAAAAATTACAAAACATTCGAAATATTCTTCTCTTTGAAATTGTATAATTTTAGAATTGTATAGTTTTCGTGATAAAATTACAATGAATATAGTGTACATATATTTTCGAGTATAACAATATAATTCCGAAATTAA
The DNA here is from genome assembly GCA_947562085.1 of Eudonia lacustrata. Classification (NCBI taxonomy): domain Eukaryota; kingdom Metazoa; phylum Arthropoda; class Insecta; order Lepidoptera; family Crambidae; genus Eudonia; species Eudonia lacustrata. The sequence continues at coordinate 16,638,684 of OX387342.1, forward strand.
AAATTAAAAGCCTAACTTTGAACCAATTTTATCTACGAAACTAACAAAAGTCAAAATGTCTATTTTTCAAAAATTAGATTAGATTATACCTTTTTCACCCGAAAAGGCGACATACATAAAGTCACATTAATAAAAAGAGAAACTCAAAATATCAAGGTAAAGACTACCTATTTACTTACAGGAACCCAAAGTAAGTCTTGGCTAAATAGCTAAGTACCTACTTTGTTTAGTCCATTGCAGTAAATTATTTAATAACATAATTTATTAAATACGGTATCAGTTTCACAAGAAGATACTGTAATTTATGTTTAAATTATTATTGCTTGTGCGTAATCAATCACTTATACTACACCTACAGGCACATCTAACCGCCCACCCCGTTATTTTCATACAAACATGCTCACTTTGCGACTCTGTACATAAAAATGTCAATACATTTCTGCAAAGATTTCTATGCTAATGTTTAGGTTAACCCTTCGACTGTCCAATTAGCATTTTGAAAGAGTACCAAAACTATTGCATTTGTCCATAGAGGCAGAACAATGAATGCTTCATCACATTCCATACAATGTGATATGGCAATAAAGTAATGCTTTGTTTAAACGAAGGTTTGGAAACGGGAAGAAATTTTTTAAAACTGTTCAAAGTGCTAATTGGACAGTCGAACGCTTAACCTAAACATTAGCATACAGATCTGTGCAGAAATATATTGACATTTTCATGTGTAGAGTCGCAAAGTGAACCTCTGTGTATGAAAATAACGGGGTGGGCGGTTAGATGTGCCCCTGAGTGTATAATACCTATAGTATTTATATTTTAGTATCTTCTAGTTGTTTTTTAGTATTTTTAACACTGTGATGTATATACAAACAAAATAGGATATGCTACTCATATTAATTATAAAGAATCATGAAACAATTTTATACACTGTTATCAATAAGCATTTTGGCTTGATCTCCTTAATTGGCTCTTTAATTATCATAATTTCTGAATAGATTTTCATTTGCGGCTGTAAGAACGTTTTTGGACAATTTATTTGATCATTAAAGGGGTGAAGGAAGACGTAGACGTAAAATTAAATTATGGGAAGCTTATACCTACATGTTTGTGGAATAACAAATATCAAGTTGAATTATTTTCAGAGAAAAGTATATAAAAACTTTACCATGTCTAAATAAGTACTTATAAAAATTAATGGTTGTTTGTTTGAGCCGTATGCATTTTTCCTTTAATTGTTATACCTATTGAGTATTTAAAAATTCGTAGTAATAAGTCATCGTTGAACAGAGCAATCGATCAATGGTGTTCGTTGAAATGAAAATCGATCATATGACTTTCGAATTTACATAGGAGACTCCTTAAATTACGATCGTTTGAGTTGATAAAACAATAAGCTGGATGAGAGTAGCCGCGGATCGTGCTCGGTAGCGTGCTCTTGGAGAGGCCTATGTCCAGCAGTGGACGTATGTCGGCTGATGATGATGATGATGATTGATGATGATGATGATGAAAACCATAAAATAAGGAGACCTCTGGAGGTAATACATACCGTGCAATGCACACATAGACCCTCTCGCAAGAAATCTCGGACTAACTTAAACCAGTTCGAACGCAGAGCTGCTTTTTTTTTTGAGAGAGATTGCTGAATGCCTATCTACTTATAGCTAGTTATTTATAGTTTTTAGTTTCAATCCGTTTTTCTTTGACCGTACTTTAAATGCGCGTGCGAGTTGACGACAAAAAAATAGGTAAAATCGGGAGGTGACAACTCGCGCGCCCTCGCCACTTTCACACATGACAGTTGACGAATAAGTCCCTCAAACAGCATTTTCAGCGTCACCCGGCTTTTTTGGGGGCGGTGAGGTACGTAAAGAATACCTCAAGCCGTGTTGAAACGAATCACCTTCAGAAGTTTTCTATAGAGGGAACACTTAAAAGTGCGCGTCCCCGTGCCCTACTAGATTCTCCGAAGGGTTCGGATCGGATCGGGTAATACATATCGTGCTCGAGCAATGCACACATAGACCCTCTCACAAGAAATCTCGGACCAACTTAAACCAGTTCGAACGCAGCTGTTGCCGTGTAACTGAGAGGCTTTCTATGTGTGTGTTGCTCGATTTAGTTTGTATAAAGTTTCTGCATGTCTCCTTAATTTGTGGTAAAACCATCACGGGATAAGGGTGTGAATGCGCGGGCGCGGTCGCGGTGCGGGCCGATATAAGAATTGCTTACAACGGAATTGCCAGTTTTTTTAATAGTTTGCCTACCGAAGAATACGTGCGAAGCAAACCATTTGCGTTCAACTTATCGCTTCACTAAAATGCTGGAGCATTTAGTTTTTTTTTAAATATTGGACAACATCACATACATTGTTCTGTTCCCAAGGTAAGTAGCTAAAGCACTCGTTTCATGGAAATCAGAAACAACGACGGTACCACAACCACCCAGACCCGACACAATATCGAAAAGTTCGTTTTCGACATTGACCCGACCGGGAATCGAACCCGGGACCTCTGAGTTAGCGCCGCTCAAAGTCTGGCGTGCAAGCCACTCGGCTACGGAGGTCGTCAAAGTTCTTTGTAAAGGGTTGGATTCTGAAACATACATTTGTCATGTATTTGTTTTAAACCACAACCGTGGGCCTTGATCTTCCCGGATTATAAATGTCGTTAAGGCCGAAGTTGAAAGCGTATTTCAATGTCATGTCATGTCAACGTCGCGTATGTCATAACAAATATTTGCATGCATACAAACCTACTTATCATTAACAGATGTATATAATATCTGAATATATATATAGGTACACACCTTTGTAGGTAGGTTTCTAGCATTATAATATTTATCTTATGAGCCTTTATATATTTTAAGTTTAATATTCAATTTCAAACCATTTAACCATATCTAATAAAAACAAAAAACCGTTATTAATTAAACGGTTTTCGCGTTCAATGGTATCAAAAATCGAATAACTACTATCGAATAGATGACATCTAATTCGTCCATTGACATGGCTGATTGCTGTTCGTGTCACGCGATACTACGTGCCGTATCACGTATCAAAGTCACAGCGACGCGACGCAACGCACTGCACTACGATTATGTAACGATAAATTAACATATTCGTAATATTATTATGAAGTGACAAAATTGTTTCCCGAATACAGTTGTAATAAATTCATTTGTATTGTTTGTTTAATTTTATTGGGATGTATTTATTGAGTTTGTTTGAAATCAATATATTATTAACGTTGTTCATCCAGTCCTACGTGTTTACATTGCAGCGAGTGAAAAATGCAGTATTATTTATTTTTCAGCAGTATGCTGTAATTTGGAACTCTATAATTTTATCACTGTAGTTTTGTTGTAACGCAAATTGTGTTTCGACAGAAATATAATATCTAAATTAAGTGTGGTTTCTCTTTTGTGATTGATCAAGCTAAATTAATTTACTTTTTGATTTAAATGTACGGAACATCAATTTTTTCACGTTTTAAATTTGGTCCCATAGATAGGACTGCTTATATTGATGTACTGTTTCATTCCCTTTCGGGATGTTGTTGTTGATTTAACAATACAGCCTCTGGGAAAGTACAGGGGGAGATCGGGCATTCACGCTTCATGTCAGAGTCACAAATCAGAGTTTAAATAAATAAAACGATGGAAAAAGCCTCGACGAATGACGCTTATTCCCTGGAGACTCTCTTTGGTTTGTGACCTATGTTTACGTACTGGTTACTTGCTTATAGCTGCCATATCTAATTAAGGCAGATACTTACATATCTTGTTGCCGCAGTTGTTAAAACGCAGAACATATTTATTCTCTTTAGAAGGTTCATCATCATCATTATTATCAACGTGGAAACTGTGGGACCTTCCCAGTCCAATTCTAAGGAGTTTTGTTTAGCCCGTCTGAAGCCCTTCGTCTATATAGCACGTCTAAATAAATTAAACGATGTCAAAATTCTCAACAAATGACAATCGTTCTCTGGTCACTTCCTTTAGTTGGTAATGCGACCTGAGTGGACACACTCAGCGCCGGCTCTAGGGTATACAGTGAGTGTAGCAGTCGCTCTTGGCTCCCGGTGGTAAGGGACGCCAAAAAGTTAAATGCATAAACAATTTCGAGCAAATTTTGTAGGCTTCTTTTGAGATGATGAGTGATATCGTGTTTCGTTTAACACTGATCGAGGTCTAAACGGGTCCAACCTTTAAGACACTTTTAAGACCTCAAACACTCAGTAATTTTGTTTCATTTGTTTTTTTTTCATTATCCGTTTCATTATAAACTAGTGGCTCGTCTGCGACTTCATCCGAGTAGACACCCATATCCCCGTGATTGTAAAAAAGATTTTAATCCCTTTTTTAGTGGACGTCTTCAGTCTATAATCAACCTACTAAATTTAAATTTTGGTTCAAGCCAGTCTGCGTGAGTGGTATTTCGCTTTCATACTTATATATAGATTTATTTACAAAACCTGTTAAGAGAATATTAAACGATTTCGTTTCCGACGCCTTTTTTTGGTCAATTCTCTATACACGTTCTACATACATTTTTAATGAGTAATATCATACTATTGTAGTCACAAAAAACAAATTTTATACAAACGAGATTTTATTTTTAAAAACAGATGCTCTCCAATATCTTGGTGCCGTTACATTAAATTGTGATAAGTGTACAATGAACCACAAGTATCCACGACCATAAAGCTGTATGGGAATACGAGTCATAGTCTTATTCCATAGGTATCATTTTTGCTTGTAACTGACGCGGCAAACGAAGTGGCAATCGTACTTCAGATGTAACGAAGTTTTTTGCTCATTCAGTTTTTGCTCATGAGCCAGTATTGAATAATGCTAGTAGCTAATAGATGCAATCAGTTCAATCAAAGACGTATATCCTGATCGGATAAATGTTTAATTGAGAGTATGTGGTTTTTTTGTTTGGTTCATTAGGTATCATCTGATAAGGGTTTGATTTCTGATCGGACAAGCTCTTGATATTGACGAGCAAGGCGGACCACTTACATAGTATATTTGAAATTATGGTAGAAACAAAAATCTGCCTTTGAATGTTTGTAAATGTTACTATACTTTTATTTTTAGTTTAAAATTTTTAATTGTTTCCGTTTACTAACACTAGAGTTAGGTTTTAATGTACTAAGTACCTATGGATTGTAAATTATCTGAAATAAAACTTGTTTATTTATTTATATGAATGATAAGAAGTAGTTTATTGCCATAAAAAGGTTATACCTGCCTTTTAATGCCTATGTAAAATTATGATGTCACTGATAAATAGCGACTGTCGTAGATACTCGAACCCACGAGCTTTTGCAATCCGGGTAACTGTTTTGTTATTGTTCCAATTTATATTAATTAACTATCTATTGAATTTTTTCTTAGCACACTCAAAACATTTAAAATTATCTGTAGCACATATAATTAGTCTTTATCAGTTTACTGTTTTATTAAATTCTAGATACATTAATGTCACAGATACTTTCATGTTATTAGATATTTTTATACACCGAGACATTTAGTGGTGGTTTTCCCGCAGGTGGGTAGATCAGAGCATGAAACTGAACAACTTTCCCCAAGAAACATAGGTCTAAAACGAGATATTTTTTTCATTTTTCTATACAAAGCCTCTATTGCCCGAGCATGGTTTGTGTGGGAAAGTTAAAAAATTATCTCGTTTTTTGGCCTATGTTTCTTGGGGAAAGTTGTTCAGTTTCATGGTCTGATCTACCCACCTGCGGGAAAACAACCACTCAAATGACTCGGTGTATAATATAATATACTTACGGCGACAAAACTAAGAACATGATAATAATATACTTAAGTTGCACACAAGGGGACCCATAAACAAATAAATTTACGCAAAACCGGAGTAGTTGTTCTCTGTATAATTTATAATTAATAAAATATTATGACTTTATTGCTAACTGGCAATATCTACTTGGCAACCTTGAAACGCCAGGGTGTTTAGTCCACCCCAGGTTCAGGTAGAGAAATAAAAGAGTAAAAACTTTACAAGAGTTTATTCCCAGGGGTGGGTAACGTCGGTCGCATACAATTCAGTGGTGTCGCTCAGATTAGAGAAGAGGACTTAGCTTCTAGGGGCTTAAGTCTCGTGTGCGCAGTTCGGCTCCTAGGTCAGCCTACACACGGGCCGTAGACTGCGCCAGTAGATACCGGGAACCAATGCTGGACCGCAGTAGTAGCTGCCTCCGGAGGTGCAGGCGGGTAGGCGCGTACAGAGAGCTGCCCCCGGAGTCGCCGGCGGTTATAACCAGACCAGGGTTCTGTACCCGGTAGAGGGAACCCTGTAATACATAAAAAGAATGAACAGATGTTCAGTAAGTCCGGCCGCTATGCGGTCCGGTAATAAGGTACAAGCTGCTACAATTGAACCGGCCTCCTATTGACCTCTAACGGTTAAGCAATTGCAACACAAAAAGAACTACATTAGGTTTAGAGAATCTAATGAAAGTCATATAATAGGGAGACATCATCTGTGGTTAATTAAACCTTAATAGACTAATAAAAACTCCCAAAGAAATAACATTTACCAATTAATGTTAATTATAATATTTATGAAGGTAGGTACCGGCGCCATAGTAAACGGCTACTCGGACAAATGAAATTTAATAACAACTAAGAACCGTTAGGGATTCCTACATAATAAAAATAAATGTACAATAATAATAAACTACATTTCTCAACCATTGTAGGTTCAAATAATAATTTTAACAGTAAAACAGAATTATCCAAATCCAGCAAATCTAAGCGAAAACACTTTGATGAAAGAACACTTACCCGTAGGTTGGGGTAGTTAAATATGTAAATTCACAATTACAATAACAAAAATCTGAGAACCGACTAGTAGATGCGGTGGTGATCCAAAGAGTACGTTAACCTCTTTTTCACCCTTTTATATTACTTTTCAAAATCAACCAGTAGTATGTTCTAGAACTTCCCCGAAAATAAAAAAATGTTCCATAGAGCTGGCGATTTACAAAAAGAAACATAGACACGAATGAAACAAACAGCCTAAGGTTTCACTCCACCACAAATACATTTTGAGTAAATGTATTTGTGGTGGAGGCAGCGTTCGGTAAGCTACGAAATATCTTCTCGTCCGATATACCGCAGTGTCTCAAGACGAAAGTCTTTGACCAGTGTGTGTTGCCAGTGATGACATACGGGACTGAGACGTGGTCGCTCACTATGGGCCTCATAAAAAGGCTCAAGGTCACTCAAAGAGCAATGGAGAGGGCTATGCTCGGGGTTTCTCTGCGTGATCGAATCAGAAATGAGGAGATCCGCAGAAGAACAAAGGTAACCGACATCGCCCGAAGAGTTGCTAAGCTCAAGTGGCAGTGGGCAGGTCACATTGCTCGCAGGACTGATGGCCGCTGGGGCGGGATAGTCCTGGAGTGGCGACCGCGTACCGGAAAGCGCAGTGTGGGCAGGCCTCCAACAAGGTGGACCGACGATCTGGTGAAGGTCGCGGGAAGCCGCTGGATGCGAGCAGCACAAAACCGGTCGTTGTGGAGATCCTTGGGGGAGGCCTTTGTCCAGCAGTGGACGTCTTTTGGCTGAGATGATGATGATGATGAAATGTATTTGTAAATAATACAAGAGAACCACCGTGTATTTGTATGTGCTTTCCCCGCAAATAATTTATTTAATTATATAATTGATAATCCCTATATTAAAATTTATCAAAGCAACCTTTGTAAAGAAATTGCTGAACGAAACGTAGACGTTCGGTTCCCGAACGGAATAGCTGTCAAAAACGGAACTGTCACCTAGTTGTTTGTTTACAATCATGAGTTAAGGTTTTTGTTAACTGAGCCAAAAACTGGATATTGGCGAAATCCAAAAGGAAACGCCACTGCACAAAAAAAAAAAAAAAAAAAGGTTTTTGTTCATATTTATTTATTGTATTTCATAGTTAATAGTTTAATAAAATGTAGTTCTATTAAATAATTGCTATAAAATGAATGGCAACGGTAAGTACTATGGATTTTAGCAAAACACACGCCGTTTCCAAAGGTAAAATCGGCGAAAGTGTTACAACCTTAAAAACGTACTATTAGAAGCAGTTTCTTAAATTTTTCCTATTATCAATACAACAAGAGCACTAAGCTTTTACATACAGGCTATTGTCTGAATGAATTTTAATACTTCGCTTAGCGTTCACTTAATGGAGCGATCCGTAGGCGTGTGGATATCCAAAATTCATTGATAGGTCAGAGTTTAATCTTGCAGGCTCTCGCCGGCTGGCGTGACTTGGCTGGCGAAAGAGATCAGATTAATGACAGGGGCGTTTTGTCTGGGGTGACTGCTTACACCGTACTGAATGTTTACATTTAAACGTTCGTTCGCTTCTTCAACGCCAAGTATCAACACATTTTTGCCCGATACTTTATTCAAAACTAGCCTTCACGCGGTGAACTGATAGTTTCACTAAGTCGAAATATTAGCAAGCGTGCGCACAACAACTTAAAAAAGTTTTATCGCAATCGCATGTATGTTAAAAGAGCACATATCGTCGGTGAGCGTGCGAGATCTCGCAAGAGCAGTTTGTAAGAACCCAAAAAAGTTAATATCTTGGCCATTCAAATATAGTTTTTAATAATAAGTCCGAAAGAAGTATCAAACGACGATATAGGACAAACAAAGAAACACTAACTTTTATGTACTGATTAACGACTACAGATTAACTCATTAGAGCTATCTAATTAATTAAACTGCAGTGATTCAACAACTCACAACTCAAAACTTTATAGCTGTATTCAGAATCTGAACAACATTAAACAAATGAGAAAAAACATGTTACTATAAAATCTTCAATGTTCATCGTTTATAGTTGAGAAAGGTTTAAGAAAATAAAAAGAAGTTTGAATAACCCATGCAAGTACATGAAGATATATGTTCGTCTACAGCAGGCCGCACGCCGCGCCGATCATTCGATTTCAATTACGTGACGGTGTGACATACGGCAGTCCTATCTGCCTTCGTATCTGGCTTCCGATGGGCTCAATTGTTCCGTGTCTCCGTCTCGCATATATAAGGGCTGACCTCTCCAGGCAGCAGCCCCCTGCAATATACGCTTCTTATTAACTAAGTTCTCTGTTTGCTTATGTTATACTGGCTCCGATATGTGATGGGGGATTTGAACCGTCGGACAAGTTACTATGTATGAAGTTACGATGAAACTTTTAAGATGATCAGATATCACATTAGCTTGTGTACTTTCCCACGGCAGGGCGGGCAAAAGCTTCCTCCATCATTGCAATAATTGGTGGGTATTGGCTAAATCATCACACCTGTCTATTACAAAAACCTTCTGTAAGATGATAAAAAGCATCAAAGAACCTATCCTCAATATATTGATGCATAGGAATTATATGAAAAAAAATAACCCAATAGGTATTAGAGAAGAAGTGGTGTTTATTTTTAAGCCTTTCAGACACCAGTATTATAGTGGCACTATTAAGTACTCGTGGCATAGAGGGTGGAGTTGCAAAATTAAATTTTACCCTTTCCTACGAGTTCGTCCAAAAAACTTACAACCTCTCCGTGTGTGTCCCAACGTTAATCCTTTAAGTACGGAGAAGTTGGCTAATGCACCAACTTGTGTAGTGGAATTTTAAGTTTGTTGGTGGCTTTTTGCTTCGGAAGTTACGTAGAAGCGAAATGTGTTCACCACTTAAAACATGAATTTTGAAAAATGAAGTCTAGTAAAGTAGCCGACATTTTAACATTGTATTTTTTCTAAGTAGTGTCTTTCTATGTTAAATTTTGCGGTGTTGCAAGAAAGTATTATATTTAAAGATTTATATAAAAATGAAATACCACTCAATAACAATGGCACTCGTTGCTTATGTGTTTCGTCCGGTGAGTGAAAGTACCGGAGGCCCATCCCTCACCCCTACCCCCTCCCAATTCCTACTCCCTCCTCAAGATCCAACTCCTTCCTCAAGGCCGGCAACGCATCTGCGATTACTTTGGTTTTGCGGGTGTCCATGGGCGGCGCTGATATTTTCTATCAGGTGACTCACCTGCTCGTTTGCCTTCTTTTAATATAAAAAAAAACCTACCATGCTAATAAGGCATGCAGTGTAAATTATGGTAAAACATGTGTTATTCCAATTTTATATACCGTGAAAGACTCGTGATCATAAATATCTGCTATGAAAATATTCGAAGAGCTCGATGGGTCAGTGGTTAACGCACCCGGTCTGCGGATGCTTTAGTAAAGCAACTTTCACAATTGCGGGTCATCGGATGGATGACCAATAATTAACCATTTCGCGCTTGGTAAAGCCTAGACATGTAAAAAAATAAATAAAAAAAGAACTTTCCTACACTCGCACCAATTATCTAGCCCAAGAGAAGCTTCTCATGAAACTCGTTAAATGGTTACTAGACAACGGATAAACATACTTAAAGTACTTAAATACATACTTATTATACATTAAAAACACCCAGACCTGAGACAATTTAGAAAAACAATAATTTCTAAATTGACCCGACCGGGGATCGAACCCGGGACCTCAGAGATGGTGACACCATGAAAACCGGTGTACAAACCACTCGACCAAGTAGGTCGTCCAAAATATTGTAATAAACTCGCGAACTGTAATTTATCCAATATTAATACGAAATTACGGTTTGATATACGGGTGCATCGATAACGGATTGTGTAAACGAGGCGGTCGAACTGTCTGCCATCAAAGAGCGGTTAACCGACTCTATAACAAACGAAATTCGATGTAATCAACAGCAACGCTGACTAGTGTTGTAAAAAACACGAGTTCAGGAGTCTAAATTTATAAACTCGACTGAGTTTTCTGGCTCAAAGGATCGGTGGCGTAAAGCACTCACGAGTTCAGTGCAGAGTTGAACGCGAATCGCAGCACTGACTCGAATCTAAAATGAACTCGACTCGTAAACCTAACTCAAGGTAACAAAGCTCGAGTTTGAAGACTTGACTCCAAACAACTTCTACTCTACAAGTCTCGTACACGAAAAGCAGGATTTTACTGCTTTTTTCACAATACCTGATGACAGTTCATCTTTAGTCCTCAGGCCGCGGCCTTGCTCGCGTGATGTCCCAATCGTAAGACTCCACAACAATTTATAATACCTGACACTGAACATTGAGTTCTCTTACTTACCAGACTCGAGCGCGACTCGTTACATAAACAGACTCGAGCGTACAATAGACTCGAGCACTTAAGTCAAACTGTGTAATCGAAAACTCGATATAATGTAATGTATCGAGCATTACTTATGAGTCGAGTTTTGTGATAAGTGTCAAGTCTATGTAAACTTACGGACTCGAGTTTTGTACAGCACTAACGCTGACTCAGCGTTTTCTCTTAAAGAAGTGGACACACCTCATATGAAAACCAATTTATGTGCTTTTTCTGTAATTCAATGTAAGAAAAGTACCTTACACTGTCCCACTGCTAGACAAACGCCTCCATCACTGAAATCAAGTCATAGCTACAATTGGTCGGTAGGTATAAGTTTGATCACCACGCTTGCCAAATGAGGGTTGGTGTTCGCAAGCCCCGTGCAATATGAAAAACATACCTTGCCCGACCTAAGAATTGTATACAGAAGTCAGAACCGCAGGTCTTCCAAAGGTCCATTTTAAAGTGACTTGGACTATTACACTGGGATATTTTTTGTAAGTCCACTTAAGTGTCCGGTCTTAGATTACATAGGGTAGTGGTACCCAGTGTTCGCAGGAAACCAGTGATCGAGATTTTTCTCCTCATCTCATTATTAATTAATTTTCTTATCGTCATCCTGTGAATTTCAATGTTTATCAATGTTCTGTTTGGCGACGAAAAGTGTGTCGAAAAGGCTTAAAGTGGTCCACTACGTTATATCTATATCTATACTTCTATACTACTATATAAATCTGTAGGCTCTGTCTGTAAAATTTTTCTGACAAATTTTGGGATAAATATTCGTTTTATGACAAACTGACACCAATTCTACGATTTTTGAAATTTTTGTCTGTCTGTCTGTATGTCCTCTTATAACTCATGAACAGCTTGACCGATCCTGATGGAAATTTTTATGTAGTAAGAACATGAGATTGTGCAAATGATAGGCTATAAAAAAATATATTTACAAATTTACGCAGAGCGAAGCGGGCGGGTGACGGCTAGTTTATATTTATAAAATCATATTTTTCATAAAAACGTTTTTTTTTTTTAAATTTTCTTAGCATCTATTTTATGTTAACACTATAACAATTGTAGAGTAGTGTGTTTGTTTCACTAGCTAAATATATCAGACATTAAAAAGAAAAAAAATCCTTCAAAGCTACAATGAAACAAAAGGTCAATTCCGCGAACAAAAAAAAAAGTCAATTTAAAAAAAATATTGGGCGATAAAGACACAAAATGAATAATCATTGTTATTTCTGAAGATGTATAACAATATTATCAACCGGTATTGACTTTTAGTGGTGCTAAAGAATAAGGGGATAAAGAATTGCACCACTCCATCTCTTCTTCCCGTGGATGTCGTAAAAGCCGACTAAGTGACCATTCCAAAGGATGGGCAGCAGCATCTCTCTGAGCTTACCCTCAACCTACTGCGATCGCCAACCCGCCTGCCAAGCGTGGCGATTACGGCAAGTACCCCTCATATCCTTAGGGGGAGGCCTTTGTCCAGCAGTGGACGTCTTTTGGCTGAGATGATGATGATGATGATGATGATGATTGATTGATTTTAGAAGTAATACACCTATTAATACGTGACAAAGAAACGTCAATTTCATAGGTAAGGACCTATTATAAGATCCGTATTTTTATATACGGTAAACATACATTTACGAAATAAATAAGCACTACATATAAATTTTTACTTTTTAATTTCAAGTGCTAATTGCTGCACTGAAGCTAAATTAAATATTTATAAAATTTACAAAATACAGTGAAAAAATTAAATTAAACGCCTACCCGACCCAGCCAGGAACTTTACTTTTTATTTTCCTGACTGGGTCGGGTAGGCGTTTAATTTTTTCACTGTATTTTGTAAATTTTATAAATATTTAATTTAGCTTCAGTGCAGCAATTAGCACTTGAAATTAAAAAGTAAAAATTTACTATAGCGTTGTGTTATCAAATTTGTAGTATTTCATCTGCAAAGATGAATCTGCATAGCCATCGGTTGCAATGACCGTTAGATAGATGGCGCGCTGTGCCGCTCTTAGCACTCTAAAATTACAAAAGCAGTGACAAAATTCAGCGTCCACGTCAGCCTTCCCGGTAGCATAGCGGTCAGTGCAGCCGCCCGGATTGCGGAAGACCCAGGTTCGATTCCTGGCTGGGTCGGGTAGGCGTTTAATATTTTCACTGTATTTTGTAAATTTTATAAATACTACATATAACCTTATTAATTCCATACACACATTAGGTGACAGGCAGCCATGAAGATGTTCTTGTTATATAATTATTATCAATTTGAAACACTGCATAGTCTTTGGTAGTAAGTGCTCTTTGGTGGCTTTCCCCTATCCTGCATGTAGCGACATTCTATTGTTTAATGGGTATGTAATATATACATAACAAGCGATCGCATGTATCGTGCCAGAACGGAATATGGCAAATGTGTTGGTTAATTGCAGTGTTCTCTGATCAGTGCTTCGATCGACGGCCATTAGCGCATAAACGTCAATGACAACGTATATTATTATACTCGTAATATTGTAGGGATATGTGAGATCAATGCGTTGATATTAGATGAAAGTTATATATGTATTTAAATTACTAGTGGATTACACAGCACACGATCAATACTCGTCGGGATGGCTATCACTCTAATACTTGTTTGGGTCATAATAATCGCTATGGTATAGTGGTAAAATCATCAGACTCTCACCCAGATATCCCTTTTGTGATTTCAAGCGAGGGGTTGTGTACTGACGGGATATCTTACTTGTATCTATGCTTGTACTTAATTTGGTTGATGGCATATTCAAAGTCCGCCTGGCTGGTTCGCATCAAGCTGATTGGATAGGATTTAACGACTGCCTCTCATGATATTTTAATTGAGTCACCCATCCGATGACCTGGTCGAAAGTTGCTTATCTTGCAAGATCGCAACAACCGGAGCGTTCAAGAGACTATTGTGTAATAAAGTAAAAGTGGCGCCGGCAAAAAATCATGTCAATTTGATTATTCGTTATTGCGAGATCTAAATACTCGGAGCGCAAAAGTCACGCCCAAATCCGCAGTATCTTCACTTGCACTTTTGTTGTTTCCGCTGTCAATAGTCTCTTTATATATTATTGAACTTTTGCGTTGTTAGGCTGCTTTTATAAGCGAGTCCGAGGAAAAAATCCACCAATAGCATACTCTATTTTACACCACAAGGAAAAGATAAAAATTATATTGGTGGATATTTTCTTTTCTAGTTTTCGCTCCGGTAGAAAGGAATAGTGCTACCACTATACTCGTACCTCGTTGTTGTGTTGTTGAGACTCTACAGTCACAACTAATATTATTATTATTAAAATGTTTTTGTTTTTTTTATATAATTTTTAACGCAAATTTTGTTGCGAACAAATTACAAAAACACAAATGTTGGAAAAAAAATCCACGAGCAGGATCTGAACCTGCACCCTTCTGACATACCGGGTCAGGTGCTCTTCCAATTGAGCTATCGTGGTTCTAACCAGCCCGACGAAATTATTCCAACACTATTTACTTTTTACTTTGAAAGCCAAAGGCGCCCATTTAATGTCAACAACTACCGTCATTAACATTTTTTTTTATTTTTTTTTATTTTTATTTAAATAAACTATAGAAAAGTGCTTTTGATTCGTCCAAAATTTTTTTTACCTATTACCCATTATTGACGTTTATTTTTTAGCTGTGGAGAAGAATGGGCGCAAGAAACTCCACAGCTTTAATATAATATGTAACGACATTTACAAAATTATATGCCGTTACCAAGTTATACAGTTTAAAAAACCTTAACAATATTTTAAATTAGAAATACCTGTTGGAGTGATTGGAGCATTTTTTAAAGCCATGCTGTTTTGTCTTCAATGTAATGAGACACTTTATAATAAGCTTTTTTTATAAAGCTTTTCTTTAATGGCGATTTTAAATTTATTAATATTATAAGTTTTTGGATATTAGTAATTGATATTATGATATTGATAGTATATTAGTTAACGTTAGTATTTCATTGTAGTAGGTTGTTATAGTGTGCCCAAAATTCCACTTCACATCCTTTCTCGAACTCAAGGGCTTCGGGAGAACATCATCAATAATGATCACTCATAGGGTTCATTTATGCTCCCAATTTTTCATTATTATTTTTTATTTACATAGGTGTAATTAAGGGATTTATGTAAAAATATTACTTTTTAAACTATAATGGTCACTTACATTAAAATAATAATTATTAATGGGATTATTACTTATCATATTTTTTGTTGTGTGTGAGTATTTGATATTTCGGAACCAACTTTCCGAAATATCAGAATTATTCTTATTAAAAAATGTTTCTGTGACTAAGCTTACTTTTTTTCATAATTTTATGTCCCCACTGCTGGGGCATGAGCCTTCCCTATGGATTGATAGGGAGAACGGGCCATAAACCTCCACGTGGGGCCAGTGCGGATTGGTGGTTATTAACGGCTGCTAATGCAGCCGGGACCAACGGCTTTACGTGCCTTCCGAAACAAGGAGGAGCTCGAGATGATACATTTTTGGTCACCCATCCAATGACCGGCCTTTGCAAAGTTGCTTAACCGCAACACTTGCAGACCGCCATCGAGCTTTTTTTTTTACTTATTTTTATGGCTAGCATACCTATAGGTAATGAGAGCGTCATTGTAACACTTCAACAATGGTTTCTTTATCGAACTCACCAGTTGTTAGTTACGCAAAGTTATTGCAGAGTCTGGCTAACTGACCTACAAATCTCCTAAAGATCTCATAGCACACATAAAAGTACTTACTTTAAGTATCCGTTGTTTCCAAGTTTGTGCTCTAAAGGCATTCCTTGGAAAACTATAGGCGCTAGAAAAAAAGTAGTAAGTAAATTAATAGATTCTGATATTTAGGTCATATTAGGTATATGCCGTTTAGGTCCAAAAACACAAGGTTTTATTAAAAATTGCACACGGCATGCAAAGTTAGAAAAAATAACAAAACTACTTATAACTACGACAAATTAATCTAAGTAACAAAAAAAAATTAAACTGACAGATCAACAAAAGAACTGATAAACCTAGTGCCAATGTAAAATATTGCAGCATATGCGTTTATTGCAAAGAAAATATCAGTCTAAAGTATCTGCCTTTTGCACTAATTCCGTATTGTGCAATAAAGGTGAAACAAATGAATAAACAATAAATGAGCATGCAATAACTTTGTCGCCTTTACTGATCTAATCCGTTGAACCTTCCCGTGATAAACAAAAGCATTAAAATTGCTAATAAAATACATAATTATTGAGATACATTTCACGACTCGCTGTCTGAGTGATTAACAAGTCCTTAACAGACGAGGAAACACTTGCCTCGTGTACTGTACTCGGCGTGATTACGCCAGTGATTAATAGCTAAATGGAAATGCCATTTTGAGTAGGATAACTTTCTCATTTGATGTTGCCCGAATACTTTATGATGAGTTAAGTACCTAAATCGGGGAGAATTCGAAGAATGCAAGGCCCCTTTCAGCTAATATTCGAAATGAGGAAGCGAGTGAGACAAGACAAGGATAACTTTAAAAATATCAAGGAGATAACGCGAATTTGAAAAGCGAAACGTAGCTCGTATTGGAAAGCTCTGCTATTTAAATAACGACGATATAAAAGAGTCTCTCCCTATGTAAATAAGGTTCCGTTTGTAAAGGCTAAATTAACATGGAAGCGTAATACATAAGGATGTCAGATCTGTTTTTCTAATTCTCACAGCTATTCATTCTGGGTTTCGATTCTACAATTTAAAATGTGTGTCGGTGACCTGATTTTGACAGTTTCTCGTACTAATTAGCAGAGTATTTAAGCTTTGAATAGTTATTCTGTGTACAAAACATAGAATAATTATTTATATTATTTTTCAATTTTGCATTCTACATATAATTACAAGATAAATTTTTACAAGAAAAAATCAACCAGCCTCAAGAAGCTTGTGTGGGAATCGAACCCGACCTTTGGATAACCGGTTCAATGCTCTGACCGCTGAGCTACCGAGGCTCTAAAAACTCGTGGAATTGTAGTTTGTGATTTACGCTTGGGTTCGATTGCTGGTTGATTTTTCCAGTAAATTTTTATAGAATAATTATTCAAAGCTTCCTTAACTCTATTTTGATTTAATTATTGTTGTATAAACTGAATAATTTATTTGATTTTTTAATCAGTGAAGTTCAAGTTCAAGTTCTTTAGTTCTTTATTTGTAAATTAAGTGTACAATATATGGTCTTAAAATTATTAACGTAGTTATAACTTAATTACTCTTCTCGAGTATACAACAAGAGAATACAAAACACAAAACATAAAACGTATGGACAAATAAAATAAATGTCCAAAAAAATATGCTAACGACCGTAAAATTAATTCTACCGACACACTATTGAGTCGTTATTTACTTAGCAGACTAGAGGCACTGTTCAGGCGTGTCAAACTCGTGGAGATGTAATGACGGGTATTTCGCGGAGGCAGTTGGACCGTTAGTGGACGCATCGGAATTCGCCATATGGGTACCGTTACGTCGAACTTAGCACATTGGTTAGACAACAAACAAGCGATAGGTGATTGTTGACTGAGCCACTGAGCTTGGTTGTTATCCCCGTGACCAGGCTTCTAACTGGACATAGAAATAAGCGGAACGAGTCTCACATTTTCATCAACTTTTATTTCGCGGTCACAGAGGTCAGATTGCTTTGATATAACTGTATTTTATACTTTGTAAAATCTTTGAAATAGCGTGTACATTGTTCGGTTGTCGATTACAATTCGATGATATTTGTTTTTGCATTTGGGTTGTGATGCCAGGTCAACGGTGGGTGACTAATATATCTTGAGCAATGATTCAACAGACTTTTTTTTAAACTTTATACAAATATAAAAGTTGTTAAAAAAACACAAATGTTGAAAAAATTCCACGAGCAGGATTTGAACCTGCACCCTTCTGACATACCGGGTCAGGTGCTCTCCCAATTGAGCTATCTATATTATTATTTTTTTCATCATTTGTGTTATTGTAATTTGTTCGCAACGCGTTAAAAATTATATTACATTTTATAAAAGTTGTTGTTATAATTAGACAAATATAAACATTGATATTGTAAAAAACAACATTTAAAAATATTTTTTTCATTCTTCTACAGGTAAGCACTTCGCCTTCTTCTCATCTGCTATTACGCGACGACAAGACCGAAGATGGAATCACACTTTACCCGGGATCCTCAATTTCTAAGTAACTTATTTACTCTGTGGTAACTGGTTCTCTAAGGTATCCTACCTATCTCTCCAACCATCGAAACACAACAACCCTAACAAAATCCTACTAATATTATAAACGCGAAAGTTTGTAAGTATGGATAGATGTTTGTTACTCTTTCACGTAAAAACTACTCAATGGATTTGGATGAAATTCGGCATACAGATAGTTTATAGCCTGGATTAACACATAGAATACTTTTTATCTCAATATTCCCACGGATCGGGAACCACGCGGGTGAAACCGCGAGCGGCTGCTGGTTAATGATATAGCGACATTATAGAACATAATTATGCAGTAATCTTAAATAGGTTTATAATGCCGTAACATAGCAGCGCAACCAAGTGAAAAGGACACCGTGATAATGTAAAACCATATTTATGTAGAACTTCTTTTCCAAACAAAACTCTTTATTTAACACATGATTTTTGTTCAACCTTCAAATTACTTCTGGTGTTTGGACCATAGTTGACGCCCAAGAACAATGTACCAGCTGGACCTAGGGTTGTCACTTTGCAATTTACATTTGTCACAAACAATTTTAATATCTGGGCTATGTGGACTAGGGAAGCTATGTACAAAATTAGTGTTGCACAGAGGGGCATGAAGCGCGCCATGCTTGGCATCACACTTTTGGACCGCGTCCCCAACACCGAAATCCCAAGCGCACTAAAGTCCAAGATGCCAGCGAGCGGATATTGAGGCTCAAGTGGAGTTGGGCAGGACACTTGGTCAGACGAAGTGACGACAGGTGGACTAGAAGGCTGACTGAATGGTGGCCGAGAGACGGTTACAGAAAAAGAGGACGTCCACCGGCGAGATGGGTCGACGATATATTCAAGAACTAAGGCCAATGCACGTGGCTCAGAGTAGCGCAGGATCGAGGCGGATGGCACAAGCAAAGAGAGGCCTATGCCCAGCAGTGAGTCAGGAGGGGCTGATGATGAAATATGTTTACAATTTTCCGGGGCTCAATGTAAAGGAATCACTAGGGGTCCATATGGGTTATAGGGTCTGCCATTATTGTCGTTTAAATTCTAGCACCGTGCAACTCAAAATGGTCAACTTTTCAGGAGAGAAAAAAAAACCATTTTTTTCTCAGCCTCAGATAGGGTTGCCAACAATTTTTCCTAAGTAGTATAAAAAAAGGATTTGAAGAAAAAATAAAGTATTTTACAAATTTATTTATTTAAGCGTTGCGTTTCGTTTCACTTCACCTAAGTCTAAGTGTCATTCAGTAGTTCAGAAATTAAGTCAACAGGAATATTCCGTTCAAACGCACGCATTAGTCGAAAATAAAGTAATATTTTCCATACTTTATTTTTATTAAAAAGAATAAAGTATGGAAAATAACGTAAGATACGTTATTTTAAAGTATGGTTGGCAACCCTAGCCTCAGAGTGTACACTGTGACTACGCTGTGACTTTGTCGATAAAATAAATCGTTATAATTGGCTCTAAAAATCGCTTTTAATTGGTCACAATTTGTAGATCTTCTATCCAATAACAATGCCTAACTCAAAATTACCAATAGTGTTAGTAGTTCATCATCAGCTCATTTTATGTCCCCACTGCTGGGGCATGAGCCTTCCCTATGGATAGACAGGGAGAACGGGCCGTAAACCACCACGGGTCCCAGTTCTGATTGGTGGTTGTAAACGACTGCTAATGCAGCTGACATCAACGGTTTTGCGTGCTTTCCGAGGCACGGAGGAGCTCGAGATAATACATTTTTTGGTCACCCATCCGATGACCGGCCTTTGCGAAAGTTGCTTAACCTCAGCACTCGCAAACCGTGCGCGTTAACCACTACGCCATCGAGCTCGAGCAGTTAGTGGGACGATATTCGGGATTGTACAGGTATATTACCAAACTGTTCGTGGCTGGTTGCAGCTACAAACAAGTCAGCCGTTGTGCTTCGATGTGGACTGTATTAAAACTCGTTTCTTGATTATTTCTTCTTTATTCTTCATAGGTGGGGTCCGGAGAGCTTACAAAAATTTGCTCTGACCGGCCTGTATTTATACACTTTGGGTCATGCCCGTGAGCGTGGTGGGGGCAAATGCCGGCCCATGTAGGTATACAATTTTTTCCACTACCCACATGAACCGTCGTAATTTGCAGTTGTCCCTTTCGTGTTGGACCTCCCTTTCTTACATGTATTCTTATCTACCCTACGGTATCTCTCGTAATCTGGATACCTTACAATATTAAAATATTATATTTACTTTAAGATTTAATTAACTTATTTAATTATCTCTACTTAGTGAGGCATTAGGCCTCTGGGCACGTTTACCTGGCCCTCTTTAAAACATACCACAGTTACCTTATGTTAAATGAAAAGACAAACATAAGAAATATTTATTAAAATAACATATATAAACCTACATATATTAACCGTATTACAATTATAAAGTTATATTCGCTAACTAATCCTATACAATACAATAATGAGACTTCTGTCCGTAACAGGCTCCCCCCGGCGCAGCATCCGCGTAGCCTCTTCACTCCATCGGCAGGACAGCCAGTCTCGTCGTCGGTCGTCGGAACGTGCCGCCCTTGGTGCGCACCTCTGCGTTGCGTACTTCGTTGTCAGGTCCAGGGAATATCTTCGTAACGACGCCTCTGGGCCATACATTGCGGGGTAGTGTGTTGTCCACAATTATGACCACGTCGCCCTCTTGTACATTGCGTCGCTCGGAGTCGCGCGTGCCGCCGCGCGGTATGAGTAGTGGTAGATACTCGCGCAGCCATCGTCGCCAGTACTCGTCCGCCAGCGCCTGCGCCGCCCGCCATGTGTTTCGGTCGGCGCGCTCGCACGGCCCAGTGGTGGGCAGGCCGCTCGAGCTGCCCAAAAGGAAGTGATTGGGCGTCAGCGCTTCCGGGTCGTCGATGCTCACAGAGACGTGTGTTAGAGGCCGAGCGTTGACAGTGTGCTCGACTTCAGCCAGTAGTGTTATAAGTACTTCTTCACGCGGCGACTTCTCGTTGAGTGTAGCTCGCAGCGCCGTCTTTACGGTTCTCACCAGCCGTTCCCATGCGCCGCCTTGGTGCGGCGCGCCTGGTGAAATATAGCGCCACTCTGTGCGTTTTGTTAGCGCATATTCTCGTAGCGCTGGCTCCCATTGTTCGTATGCGGCCTTTAGCTCTCGGTCCGCGCCTTTAAAATTCGTAGCGTTGTCACTGTATATAATCTGAGGCCATCCCCTCCTGGCCGCCATTCTTCTTAGAGCCATAATCGCAGAGTCTGTAGATAAGCTCGCTGTAAGTTCAATATGCACAGCTCGAGTAGTGAGGCATGTGAATAGCGCCCCCCATCGTTTCTCATGACGCCGGCCGATAGTCACAATCATCGGGCCAAAGTAATCGAGGCCACAGTTCGTAAACGGCCGTACAAAGGCTTCCATACGTGCTCTCGGTAGGTCACCGTGCACCGGCGTCGTAGGTAGCGTCTTTCTCACTTTACAGAATGCACAATTGAATGCCACAGATCTCACAGCCGGCCTCAGTCGTAGAACCCAGTATCGTTGTCTTATTTCGTTGACGACGCGTTCATTGTGCGAGTGGTGGGCGCGACGGTGCTCACGATCTAGTAGCAACCGCGCATACGGGTGGCTGCCGTCCAGTATTACAGGCGTAGTAGCGGGGGCAGACACACCCGCTGCCCTTATTCGCCCTCTTGCTCGTAATACTCCGTCTTTGTCGATGAACACGTCGAGTCGCCGTAGTCTGCTGCCCGCGCGTAGTTTGCGGGACGCTTTGAGGCGGTCGATGTCGTCTGCGAAGCTCTCTTGTTGCGATTCAATTATTAGTAGGCGCTCGGCCTCGTTGATATGTTCAATCGTCATTTTACTAGCGCGGCGGCGGCATCTCTGAGTGAATAGTAGCACGTTCGCCATCGTTCTTACTAAACGCTCGTAGGAGGAGAAGCGTTTAGCGTTGGGCACTACTCTACTATCACTCTGCCACATATGCGTGTGCGTTACGCAGTGTTCACTCTCCGCGC
Source organism: Eudonia lacustrata (assembly GCA_947562085.1). Taxonomy (NCBI): domain Eukaryota; kingdom Metazoa; phylum Arthropoda; class Insecta; order Lepidoptera; family Crambidae; genus Eudonia; species Eudonia lacustrata. The sequence goes on from OX387342.1 coordinate 16,661,189, forward strand.
TGTGTTCGTTATTGATGTCGTCACTCGCAGGCCATTCAGTTTCGTTTTCGTATAAAAATGCCGGTCCGACAAACCACCGATCATTTTTCGTTTTCGTAATCTCATTGCCGCGCGTTACGTCGTCCGCGACATTGTGAGCCGTAGGGACCCATCGCCATTGTGACGGCATCGTCGTTTCTGTGATCTCAGTTAAGCGATGCGCTACATAGGGGGTGTAGCGCACCGTGTCGTTGTTAATCCATTTTAACACTGTTTGTGAATCGGTCCAATATACGACTCTCTCAGGTTGCCATCTTTGCTCATTCAATACTGAACTTGCTAGTCGCGTAGCTATCAATGCCGCTTGCAACTCCATTCTCGGAATACTTTGTTGCCTTATCGGTGCCACTCTGGCCTTAGCAGCGGCAAGTGCGACTCTTATTTTGCCATTTTCACCCTTCATTCTCCAGTATACTGCAACGCCGTAAGCGACCTCGCTGGCGTCACAGAAAATATGTAGCTGCTTTCTCGTCACTCCCCCCGTATGTAGACGCCGGGGTAGACGCAGACTACGTAATGCTCTCAAACCGTTTAACCATTCGTGGAACTCGCCGGCCTCGTAATCGGGTAAGGCCTCGTCCCATTCTATTTTTAACCGCCATATGCCTTGTAAGATGATCTTCGCTCGTATAGTATAATAACTCAGTATGCCAAGCGGGTCAAATATTGACATAACCGCGCTCAACGCCTCTCGTTTAGTAGGAGCGCGCCTCATTTGCTTCACGTCGTCGCACACGCGAACCATCTCAGTATTAAACGCCAACTCGTCTGTAGCAGCGTCCCATAGTAAACCGAGTGTCCTTCCCCATTGCTGATAGCTAGCGCCGAGCTGTCGGGGTGCTGTGTCACGGCTTTCTGCTGGCAGCTCACGCAACACGCGCGGTCCGTTAGAGTTATAACCGGCCAGCGTGAATCCTGCCTGCGCGTGAACTTTCGCGACCTCCTTTATTGTTGCAATCGCTTCTTGTTCGGTGTCGTAGCAGTCGACGTAGTCATCCATATAATGGTTTCTCGTAATCGCTTCATATGCTCGTGGATACTCGGCAGCGTGCGCTGCGGCGTTCGAGTCTCTTACGCTGTGCGCTAAGAAAGGTGAACTTTTTGCTCCGAATATCATCGACGTCATCTTGTAGCGCGTAGGTGGCTTCGTTCGGTCGGTGCCCCTCCATAGAAACATCTGAGCGGGTTGGTCATCTTTACATATTTTAACTTGAAGAAACATCTCTCGTATGTCGGCCGTAATCGCGATAGCTCGTTCGCGAAATCGTAGTAGCAGGCCCGCCAGGTCGCGTAGTAAGTCGGGACCTTCTAAAAGCTCGTCATTCAGACAAACTCCATTTGCTTCGGCGGCCGCGTCAAAAACAACTCGTAGCTTTCCGGGCTTATTCGGATTCGTTACGGCGAAGTGAGGTAAGTACCATAAATGCGGGCTCATCAAATCGCTCTCGCTACTTTCCTCGGCATAGCGTTTATCAAACAGATTTTCTATTTGATTCGTATAAGCTCGCTTGAATTCGTCAGACTTGTCCATCTTCCGTTCTATGGATTTTAATCGTCTCAGTGCTGATTCGTAACTCGGCGGCAGCGTGACGTCATCACGTCGCCACGGTAAGCGAACTTCGTATTTTCCGTTGACTTTCTTTGTCGTCGTGTTAAATAGCTCTATGGCGCGAGCATCACTCGGGCTCACTCGCTCTTTTTTCGTTATTCCCAGTGAGTCGATTTCGAAGTGCTTCTTTACCATAGCATGGAGTTCGTTGTCGGGTGAGAGAGTGCGCGAGATCGTCGCGCATTGCGGTGTGTTTACGTATAACACCGCAACCGTATTACTCTCCATCAGCACGCTTGACCGTGGCGCTGATCCGTGTATTACCCACCCCAGCTTCGTGAGCGATGCGATCGGTTCGTCTCGCTTGCCCTGTAGCAATCTTCGTGTGACTATGAGATGCCAATTGTCTGCCCCAATCAATATTTGAGGCTTGACATATCCGTAGCAGACGTCGCTGTTTGATAGCTCTTTCATGTGTGCGTATTTCAAACAATCGTTGTGCACCGTCTGTCCGTTGAGTGATAAATCTTTCATCGTTCTAGCTTTTATGTCGAATCGTTGTTTATTCGTAGTAGCAATCAACTTTATATTCACCGTCTTGGTTTCGCACGTCGTTTGTGTATTTACGCTTCGTATTTGCAAATCGTTCGCCGGCCCATCCGCGCCTACGTGGTCCGCCAGGTCTTGATCGATTAGTGTGACAGTTGACCCCTCGTCGAGTAGGGCGTATGTGTCGATTGACCCCTTCGGTCCCTTGATGGTAACGGGACACACTTTCAGCAGTACCTTAGTAGCATCGGTCGAGTGATTAACCGACGCTACCATCTCGGTTACATTCGGCCTGGTGCGGTGCTCGTGTAGTAAGGCGTGGTGGGGATGGCGACAACCATCAATGCCGCACAGATCGCGTTTATCGCATTGTAGGCGACGGTGTTTCTTATTGGCACAACGGAAACACACTCCGCTTTTCTTTACCCAATCCCATCGTTGTCTAACCGTCATGGTTTTAAAGCGATCACATTGCGGCACGTCGTGACGTCCTCCACAACATAGACATTCTTTGTTTATGACGTCATCATTCGTTGCGTACACAGCTGTGCTTTTCTTTCGCTCGATTCGTTGTTTCACGTTCGCTCTCATCTCGGTAACAACGTTTTTTCTCGTAGGGTTGTAGCTCACGTATGCGTACTGTAGGGCTCTGTCGGCTTCTCTCATGAGAAAGTGGGACAGTGTAACGATCTCAGGCTCGGCATAGCTTCCGTAATCAATTGCATAGTCGCACCACCTTGAGCGTAGGTGCGGTCCGAGCTTGTCCACAACTTCTCGCGTCAACATCGGGTTCCGTAAGTAGCCTCTGTTGTCGATATTATCGAGTATGCAAACAATGTTTTGCAGTTTGATTGCGAACGTGTTCAACTCACTGGCCGTCGTGCCGGGTCGCGGCAGTCTTCTAATGTCATCCAGCGCTCGATCGATTATAACTTCCGGCCGTCCGAAGCATTGCTCGAGTGTTTTCATTACAACTTCCGGGTCCACGGCCGTATATAAAAGAGCGGACACCGCTTCCTTTGCTTCATCTTTAAGACAGCTTCTTAATCGTGCCAAGTTCTCGGCTTTACTAAAGTTGAATTGTCTAGTCGTATCGCGCATTGCCGCTTTAAAAGGCAACCATTCGACCGGCGAGCCGCTGAATATAGGCAAATCCAGTGCTTGTCGTGCAATCGGTCGATTTTGCATCATTTTCTCTAGTGTGAGTGCGAGCTTAACCATTCCCGTGTCGTCCTTGTTCGTTTGGTCACGGGGCTCCGCCTCTTTCACTGCGTTTTCGTCTTCGACATATGGCGAGTCAGTGAGGTGGCGACCTCTGTCCATCTCATTTGCACGCGCATCCTTTTGTCCTTGTCGTACATTTCCGACTTTATTCGTATCGGGTCCATGCACGTTCCGACGCCGATCCAACCAGTCATCCAGTTTCAGTTGGGTTATATCGGCGGGCAAGCTCTCCGGTTCTATATCCGTATCATCTTCGATAACGGCGATTTCGTATGCAAGTCTCTTATTAATCATTTCCGCTTCCAATTGTATCTCTCGCCGACGTACTTCGGCGAGTTGCATCTCCGCTTGAAATTGCGCATGCTTAATTCGTGAGGCGACGCTCGCTGTTGATCGTACCGACGGTGGCCCGGCTCTGGGCGCGTCGGGTGGGGGTGCGTCGTCGTTGCGTCTAATTTCCGTAGTGGCGGTGATGCCGCGTTCAGCGGTCTCTGGGGGCGGTTCCAATGGCGTCACGGTTGAGGCATTGTTTGAGGGTGATTCTGGTGGTTTGTCAGGTGTTCGTAGTCCCGCTGTCGCCTCGGCTTGACCTTGTCTTCGGGTAGTCGGCATCTTCTTTCTTGCTGTCCCTACCAATCTCAAACGGGCACGCTATGTGGGGAGCCCGTCCAAGGATGGAGTTCGTGCGGGAGTGGAAAGGAAGGACCTACCCAGCAGAGAGTCGACGTGGACAACGGGGCGCTCGCGCATCGGTTGGAGTGACCGACTGCTTAGGCAGTGCCTACAGAAAGGACCCCCGCTCCACGACAAACCGTACTGGCGTAGCCGGACTTAAGCTTGCCTTGAAAAAGGCAAACTGACGACCCCGTCCGATAAGTCGTCCCGCCTTGAACGGCGTTTACTCAGAACGCCCACCGTTTGGCACCGCTAGGTGGTGGGACGTTTTTGAGCCGCGGTCCGCCCGCGTTAGACTTGTGACAGAACACAAGTGGTACAATGCGTTGGTGGTTACGTAAATGCGTTGGTGAATCTTCCAGCCGACGTTAATGGATGAAAGCTTCTGTTCTTCAAATCGTCCGCTGATCTTCTAAATCCGGCTCAGAAGGACCAAAGGAACTATTCGTGGCTGGTTGCAGCTACAAACAAGTCAGCCGTTGTGCTTCGATGTGGACTGTATTAAAACTCGTTTCTTGATTATTTCTTCTTTATTCTTCATAGGTGGGGTCCGGAGAGCTTACAAAAATTTGCTCTGACCGGCCTGTATTTATACACTTTGGGTCATGCCCGTGAGCGTGGTGGGGGCAAATGCCGGCCCATGTAGGTATACAATTTTTTCCACTACCCACATGAACCGTCGTAATTTGCAGTTGTCCCTTTCGTGTTGGACCTCCCTTTCTTACATGTATTCTTATCTACCCTACGGTATCTCTCGTAATCTGGATACCTTACAATATTAAAATATTATATTTACTTTAAGATTTAATTAACTTATTTAATTATCTCTACTTAGTGAGGCATTAGGCCTCTGGGCACGTTTACCTGGCCCTCTTTAAAACATACCACAGTTACCTTATGTTAAATGAAAAGACAAACATAAGAAATATTTATTAAAATAACATATATAAACCTACATATATTAACCGTATTACAATTATAAAGTTATATTCGCTAACTAATCCTATACAATACAATAATGAGACTTCTGTCCGTAACACAAACGTTCTATATAATAGCCTTACCACCAACCAAACTGATTGCATCATCTCCACATTCGATTCGTCACAACTTGATCACGGTTAGAATGAAAGTCACATCTGACGTCGCCACCAGCGGTGCGTGGAGAAAACGCGAGTTTTCACGGTCAATTTGTAACGCGATCTCGGTAACGGCCATCACTCTCGATACTCCCATTTATGTGGCACTAGCTTCCGTCCATAGCTGTCTACGTGTAATTGGCTATCTGGTGACAGTTTCAAGTATATTACAAACTATGTAAGCCACAAGAAATTCAGTATTCTATCAGTGAAAGAATTTTCGGAATTGGACCAGTCAAAAAAAAATTCAAAATTCAAAATCATTTATTCAGTTTAGGCTACAAGTAGCTCTTGTGAATGTCACTATGCCATCATTCCAGAGATTAACCCTCCGCAAACAAACAAACAAAGCCACGAACTTTACTTCTTTATTAATACTAGTGGTCGCCCAGTAGTCGAAATTCGACCGTAATTTTATTAAAGCTGTACGGATTGTATCCTAAGTAATGAAAAATAAAAAAAGATAGAATGTGAGTTTGGATTGGCATTGACAGATTTCAGCCGCTCCTCTTCCATTTTTGAAATTTTTGAAAAGGGTATATATGCGTGTGTGTCAAATACATGGTAGTGTGTGTAATGTTTGTTTTATTGATTTATTGTATTTTTTATGCATAATTAAAAAAAAAATTAACATTCTGTACTCCTTCTCTATTATAAACTATAAGTGTGCAAAATTTCATACTCCTCCATCCGAGCAGTTTTCGTAAAAAGGGGTACAAAGTTTTTGCTTCACGTATTAATATATAGATTACAAATGACGTTCAAAATTCAAAATTCAAAATTCAATATCATTTATTCCGTTTAGGATACAAGTAGCTCTTGTGAATGTCACTATGCCATCGGTTCGTAATTCTACTCTGGATGAGAGACCTTGTACTGAGAAGAACCGGCAAGAAACTCAGTAAGTGTCAAGCTCTTTTCTTTACTTACAGCGTCAAAATAATTGGAAAATGCCATATCATAGCAGGACTCTTTCCATTACAAATAAACACACAAAATATAAAGGACAACCACAACATGTAAACGAAATAAAAAATCTAAGTTAACAAATTTACATCAGGCAAAAGTTCAATTTCCACAATGTCATACAGTACCACTACATTACTCTAGTAAAAGTCAAAAAATGTTTAAGAAATACAAAGTCAAACTATAGTGAATAATACTAAAAATGAGATAAGTATGCAAGAGCAGACCAGCCTTGACAGGCGACACCCGTTCACGAGTATGACATATGAATCAACCATCGCTTCGCTCAACCATATTTTAGGGAACGTAACGACCCATAAAGACCCGACGCACACGCCACCACCGCAGAGACAATAAAAGTTCAAGTTCAAGTTCAAGTTTATTAAACATTTAATGACGACCTCCGTAGCCGAGTGGCTTGCACGCCGGACTTTGGGCAGCGCTAACTCTGAGGTCCCGAGTTCGATTCCCGGTCGGATCAATGTCGAAAAACGAACTTTTTTCGATATTGTGTTGGGTCTTGGTGGTTGTGGTACCGTCGTTGTTTCTGATTTCCATAAAACGAGTGCTTTAGCTACTTACCTTGGGATCAGAACAATGTATGTGATGTAGTCTAATATTTATTTGTTTATTTATTATTATTAGAATAGATTAGAAAACAAAAAATTTACTAATTAATAATTAATTAATTATTTAATCAAACAAGAAATTAACACTCACAAATAAATTGATAATTACAGAAAATAAAAAGTGACAGCAATTTAACAATACATTAGGTAACGATTAACATGTGCAAAACGGAAAAGAAACAATGATTAACAAAAAAATTGTTATTCCATGTTGGGTTGGCCAAATTACGGGACGTAGCGTGGAGACGTTTGGGGAGACCTTTGCGCAGATGAAAAACTAAGTAGATTATTTTTTGCGTTTGCTTTAAAAATACTTTAGAAATGTGAGCACTTTAGTATACCTAATTGAAACTAAGTACTTTAGTACTAATCACGCTTGAGCTTGACAGTAACTGTAATAAACTTAATTCCTTATTGTGGCATGGTACGAACGTTGAACGTTAAACGACTTTCGTTGCAGACCGCAAAATAATTACTTCTTTGCATAATCGAAACACAACGGTAACTTTAGCGAAGAGTGTGTTATGTAATGAATAACGATGGCCGAAGTAACTAAACAATTACATCTTAATAAAATCTTTTTCAACTTCATAAGAAAGGTCATGCGTTACGTTATTATAATTAGATATAATTAAACGCAGTGACCTTTACAAGTCTGCAGCAGAGTCGTGGTTCTTTTTAGTCAAAACATGCCGAATAATATTCGTGACTGGTCTGCTCCCATAAATAATTCATTGCTAATAAAAATAATTAATATGTTAATGAGAATATTTCTACTCCACTTTGGCCATTATGCTCTCTCTCTTCAGATAAGAAATAATAAAATTGTGAGTAAACTAAATCGTTACTTTGTTTAGTTTGGCTGAGCTCACGAGATTTTAGCACACGCAGTCCAGAAGATCTAGACATAAATGGCATACCTAACAATAGCAGAATAGTAATGGAATAGAATGGTATATACTTGGACGCCCAAGGTAACCACAGTAGGTACCATAGAACAATTGAATTTCTATTGTGTCTGGTTGGGATTGACATAAGTCAATCAAAAGTAATTTATATGAGAGTTTGGTTTATGTCTCTTACGATAATCATTCTATTCCATTTCTATTCTGTTGGCGCTTTGCTACTTGTCTTGGCCTTCGATTCGCCATCACATTGTTTTTAGTACTCTTCTTCGGTTTGATGTAGGCTAAGGTATTTAGCCCATACAGCCATGTCTTCATTATTTTTCGTGATTAATGGTGATGAATGATTAAGGCGTGGTAAATGATGGATGATTAATGATAAACACTATAATTCCCTCCGAAAACAGTTGAGTTCAGTAAAGATTGCGATTTCACGGGGACTGCTTGAGAGAATTTGGAAAGTGACGTTGCACTGTTTTTTTATATATTTGCCAACACTCATGCGCGTTCACGAACACAACGGGTAATAATCGTCCATTATTTCACATTAATAAAACAAAACTACAAACATGACTCTTTACTTTCCCGCCAACAATTCTCTTTCGCCGTCAAAGATTAAAGTTGTCATTTGTCATCCATCAAAGAAGAAGTCTTGCTTTTTATACTTTTTTAAAGTAACACATCTTTTGTTTTTATTTCACCAAAATGAAATGACACAATTCTGATTTAGATTACATAAGCGGTTGAGCTAAGCTATATACCTACCATTATTAAGCTTAGGAACAGTAAGTTTAAAATATTGGTAAGATAAGCTTCACCTATAAAGAAACACTTAATTAAATTACTGGCATAAACGTCAGAAAGTAGAAGCAGCTCCTTTAACCGCATCTGTGATCTAGTGTTTGAGCCAATGGCTTTAGATACGGAGGTCCCGGCTTTGAACCCCTGCAGAATGTACATACTATTGTGGTAAGGCTCTATTTCATAATAGATATTGCCATACAACAATGTGGCATTTTTGTGTTCCAAGATAAAGGTAGCCAGTTCCAGTGGTTAAGGATTCCTTGTGAACTGCGCTTCCATTTTCGGAAAAAGTAAATACAAATGTTAAGTACACACGGCGGCAGATCAACCTACTCAAAACTGTCAAATTTCTACAATCAATTTTGAGCTGTATCGTTTGGTTATAAGGATCATTATCTCTCTATTATTAGCTCTCTCCATCCGACTGAAATATATTCCATAATTTAATCCAAAAATAAGTATAACTCAAAATATAATAAAAACAAAAAGATTTAGTTTCACATCTATCCACACAGACTACTACTTCTTATTGTCACATTCACTTACACTCACTAACACACACTCACACTCACTTACACTCACTCGCACATACAAATCATATACGCTCCATGTCAATACGTACAGACGCCTGCACATCAACCTATCCAAAACTGTCAAATTCCTTTAATACACTTTCAACCATATCCTTAAGGCATAAAGTTCAGTCTATTGAAGAAATTTGACAGTTTGTGGTAGGTTGATGTGCAGGCGTGTGTACATACGTAGGTTGGGAAATTCTGCAGGTTTTTTTTTTAGTTTTTATTTGTTTTTACTTTATTTATTTGTTTATCAATAGTCAATTTGGGGTTAGACTTATTTTCTGACTTTGTTGTGGTCAGGGCTACTGGATCCTGAACTACCTATGTCTTTGTTCTTTTTCACCTCTTTACATTTTACACATGTTGCTATATATTATAGTTATATACTGTCTATGTCCGCGAGGGGGTCCTGGTGACCTGTATTTGCAGGTTTCTTATGAAACCTAATTCAGGCACCAGTCTCTCACAAATGATAGGAAGCTATGTATCTCAATGGTATATTTTAAGCATTTTGTAACTCCTTATTGTGAAGAGAAAATAAACGTTTTTATTTTTTATTATTTTTATTATATTATTCCATCCGACTGGTTGTCTGGAAGAAATTGCTTGAAAACGATAAGACCGCCAAATTGTAACTTTATATATTTTTTTCTTTTGTTCATGTTTATGTTTTATAGTGTTGCAATAAAAGTATTATCTATCTATCTATCTATCAATATTCATTGGAGAAATTTGACAGATTTGGGTAGGTTGATCTGCTGCCGACTGTACCTACGTTTAACAATTATTAATATATGCGTTTAAATTCTAATTAGTAAATAAATACCTGTGTGACGCACCTGCCTTCATAAAGCAAAGGTCACGGTTGTATTGAGTCACGATCACAAACCTCGATGCTGTGCCGAAATCATGAATGCGTGATGCTCAGATGTTACGGAGACGTTGCGAGTTGTGCAACGCTAATCACCACCGTCGAAACTTCCATTATTACCTATCGTGTTTTGTTTTTGTTACTGCCGAACGCCATTGCATATTGTGGAATAGCTTTTATCGGCTCGTCTTTTGTTTAATAATGACAGCAGAATGTCACGAAGTGAAATTGGGTAAAGGTTACCGCAGTCACTGGTTTGTGAATGGCAGGTTGTGGTCGAAGTGAACGTGTTAATTCATTAATACTATTTAAAAATAATGAGTTCGTTACGTCGATAGTGTACTGTTGCAGTCGAAAATGAGCAAAATATTTTTTAATTACAATCTATACAGTATTATGTATCAGCACATTAATATACCTGCACTATGTGCAAATAAAGTTTACAAAACACTGTTACATACTTCTTAGTTCTTTAATAGGCATTTCATGTCAACATACTTAGGTGCTACGGATACTTCGAAGAAATTTTAATGTTTATTCCGGTTAAAGCAAACTATTTTACTGTTTTACACGTATTAGTTGGGCGCGAGGTGGTACAGACGTCAGCACATAAACCTATCCAAAACTGACAAATTTCTTCAATACATTTTCAACCATATCATTAAAGCATAAAGTTCAAAGTCCATTGAGGAAATTTGACAGTTTGTGGTAAGTTGATATGCAGGCGTGCATACGTATACTTTAAGGCGACGCATCGCTAAACAATTAATCTAATACGGAGCGTTTGCTCCCCGTACCATAAGAGAAACTGTTATTTTTCTTTCCAATTAAAACTACAAATAAGTTTAAAAAAATGAACTACAAATGTTTATATAATTTTTAACGCAAATTTTGTTGCGAACAAATTACAAAAACAAATGTTGAAAAAATTTCCACGAGCAGGGTTTGAACCTGCACCCTTCTGACATACCGGGTCAGGTGCTCTTCCAATTGAGCTATCGTGGTTCTAACCAGCCCGCCGAAATTATTCAACACTATTTACTTTTTACTTTGAAAGCCAAAGGCGCCCATTCAATGTTAACAACTACCGTCATTAACATCCGATCATAATATTTTTACAAATTTTTTCAACATTTGTGTTTTTGTAAAATGAACTACCATATTGAAGTGTGTGATGACTAATCTACTAAGAAAATTTAGAATCCGTCTGGTTTGCCTCTAAAATGCAAATCTATGTTTTAAAAGAGGTTACTTTGATATTTTTGCCTCTGTTATAAAAGTTAACAAATCGTGTTTCTGCAACTAGCAAAATGAAGTCAATTAAATGAAAAATCATATCATCAAATATCACTTTCATATGTTTTGTAAATGTTGGGAAAAATCAAGATCTCCGCCACGTAAATTTCCAATGCGTCGCCTTAATGAAATTTCGCAACCCTATTTCGAGTAAGGGCTGCTAGATTTCCAGGATTCGGCTTCCATATTTCGCACACACCTTACTTTTGAACAACCTCGCAGGTATAAAATAATCTTCTCTCGTCAATGAAACTCCGCTCAAATGTTCTCGACAACCTTTTCATTAAGCGGTCGCAACGGACGATTATGCACACCGAATGGATCACGTAACTTGTTAACTTGGTAACTTGGCAATTGTCACACCAATTGTGGCACGATTTGTTGGGTACTTAGAGTTTATATCAGACCAACAATTTTTTAAAGTAAGGAAAACAACGCTTAAAAGCCATAAACTAACTGTATTATCCTATATTTTTCTTAAGCACTATATAAAGTTTTACATAAATTAGCATATTTGTTTCAAAGAATTAAGGGCTAGTAAAGTAATAAGGATAGATAATTCAGTACCTTAAAATATGATGATAGTATTATTGTTTCATATGTTACATATCGAGAAGACAAATAAATATTTATATTCTCTATGAATTTATCAATTTATACAAAAGATACACAAAATGTTATAACTTCTACTACCTATTACTTCAAAGTTAACAAAATTTCGGTTAGACAAATTACGTTTCCACCATAGATCTAAATCTATTTTTGTCACAACTTAATACCATTCTGTTGCATATTTTTCTGAAAGCTACTGCACTATCAGCAAGCCTTTCTACAATGAAAGCCCAAACTAATTGGTATTATAATAATATGCTTACTGTTGTATCGGGTGAAAGTTTAAGTATATAGTGTATTATGGTGTAAGGCGAAGTGTTAACGGCTAGATAATCAAAGCCACTGCTTTCACTTAACAGCTTTAATCAGATTTAATGCCAGTCGATGCTATTGTTAATGGTTATTTATTAATAACGCCTCAACTGATTCATCATAAGTTGTTTTAAATTTTTCAAGAACACTACGATAAAAAAAGAAACTTAATATAATTGACAAAAACCGGTCTTCAAACCAAACCATAGTTTAATGTACCTTATGTAGAGAAAATAAAATATATTTTGATTTTATGTTTATTAACTAGAGTTGAAAAAAAACCAGAGTTATCTATTTTTGATTGCAGATTGATCAATAAAACATTGAAATAATAGTAATATTGAAATGAAACAACTTTTACGGGTCTACTCGCGTTTATTTTACACATTACTTATTTAATTCTGACATTTCAATGTGTAGTGTTCGCGTAAACTTTAGATAACAATATAATAATAATAATATAATGCTGTTTCCTTATGAGGAAACAGCATTATATTATTAATATTATATCATAAACATTTACCGATCGGTAAATATTTGTTAAAAATGGTTTCTTTGTATGTTCAAGGCGTAACACTGGTATAGCTGACTTAAAACTATATATAATTTGGTTCTTTAATTCTATTATTATTCATCCGTGCTTCGGAAGGCACATAACGCCGTTGGCCCCGGTTGCATTAGCAGTCGCTAACAACCACCAATCAGCACTGGGCCCGCGTAGTGGTTTATGGCCTGTTCTTCCTAGCCACCCACAGGCAAGGCTCGTGCCCCAGCAGTGGGGACATCAAAAGATCTGGTGATAAAAAAAAAGTTCTATAGGTACATTATCTACAGTATTTAAAGAAGATTTCTTGGGTAACCCAAACGCAGCGTCGTCGAGCAGTAACATTGGCACAAGTGTACACAATCGCGTTTGAGACTGGCATTATTATTTGTTTATAATAAAATTTTATATTCAGCTTTCAGTGTTAGTAGTAGTACTGCCCTGCAGAGCATATCAAGTTTTTTTGTTCAAAGCAAGAAGCTGATAGCTTTCCGTCTCCGCCGGAAATCGAAGCCGGATCCGTCGGTCTCAAAGACGGCAGTTTAATGGCTACCCACTTAAATAGGAACAACTTCCATTTGATCTGTACTGCACGTTTTTAACCTTTCAGACAGCTTTTAGCATTACGATTTTGCTATAGCGTAAACCACACATGTTGTAGGTAATTAACAATTTTTTTCAATAACATTTTATGTCTTATTGCTAGGCATAAGTTTACTATATTTCCTTATTATATTTTCCGATCTTCAAATGTTTCCGGTCAGTCTGGGTGCAACGAACTTAGATCTATATATATTCTATTAAGTTTTTTTTTATATTTTACGGCTAAGCACAGTGTCTTCATCTCACCTGTGATGATAATGCCCAATGGTGGAAGCGCACTTCACCCGGGATCCTCAACTACTGAGGGACTGCCTATCTTATCTCTAGCTGCCGGAACACAACAATGCTGCAAACATTGATGTTATGGCGGCATATAAAGATAAGATGGAGGAAATATCTTGAAAAAAAATAAAAAAACATTGTGAATGTGTATGCTTACACACTTAACCCGTATTTTTAAAAACACAACTGGCTATCTTTGTTGTTAGTGTTATTGTTCAGGACTTAGATAATACCAATATAGTCAGGTAGACTCAAAACAACTTCCATGACCATATAATTAAACCAAGTAAAATGTACCCGGCTGAAATCATAATTGATTTGTTTTCTTTGAGTGTTTGGGAGAGCTGTTGACCTCTTACGACCTCTACAGCGTCACCGAAAACATTAGGGGTGGCGAGAAACTTAAAGGGTTCCTCAAGCCGTGTGATAGAAACATCGTAAGATGATTTCTAGGGGAAACATCACGCGAGCGTCTAGATTCACAGAACGGTTCGGTTTGGAACGGAATTGATTTGTGTATACCGAGTTTTTTGTTAACTGGGTCTGTGTGAGGAAGTCCGAAACCATAAGAAACACCTTAGAAACCATTAGTATTTTTTTAAAGACTTTAATTGTTCCTAAGACGGATTCCCTCGATCTTCTATTGATTCAGATTTTTTCATATTGTCTGAGTTAAAAAAAAAACACTCGTATAATGTATGTCGAGTTTAACAAAGAAAAACAATTGACTTACCTAATCGAAGGCGGAGTGTAACTATAGATTATGTTTAAGGTGTTATTTAACCGCCGCCACATCGCCGCGCCGCTGCCCTGTCTAAAAATAACAATGTCTACAAATAGTTCGTAGAAATATAAATATTTATTGTTTGTCATACTGCTGGTGTTTTCCCGGCGTTGTACATAGTTCTGCAATAACAGCCGGTATATATGCTTTTTGCCCCGCTTCCACAAGTAGTCCTGGGAGACATTTTTCCTTGTTACGCCCATATTTTATGTGTTGGACGCCTCTAGCACTTTTATGAGATATGCCATAAAAATCTTGCCAGTTTCTCACATTATAGGAGGTATCAATATACCTCGGCTAACTCAAATAAGTTCAGAATCTTTAATGTAACGTCAGTTATCTTTTATCAATTACATGTGATTTGTACTAGTGGCACTATTATGTATTCTGTGCTAGTGGTATATTTTTAACTACAGTTACCATAGAAACATACCATATTTCTATGGTAACTGTAGTTCAAATTGGAATAACTTTATATCGATTTTAAGAGAATTAATACCAGATAAAGACCAAACTTACAATTATCATTACAAGATGGGTGCCAATACAAGTTAGTTTAGTACTTAGGTTTAGTATAATATATTTCAATCTATGCCCAACATTGTTAAATTCTAAAATTATATTGTTACGAGTATTTTACGATTAAGTGCCTAGGGTTGTTTTTCAGTTAACAACAGACTAAGTAATGAAAGATATATGTTAATTAAAAAAAATTTTTTACGTACTACTAGATCACGCATGCTGTACCGCCGTCAGTTTATCATAGATTCCTGAAGGAATGAAACCTATTCCCGGGATAAATAGCGTTTCTCACTCACAGGCCCTCCATCTATCTCTGTGCCAAAAATCACGTTGATCTGTTACTTCGTTTTGACGTAAAAGAACAAACCAACATCCATTTACATTTATAACGTTAGGACTTGTATTGCCTTTGTGTCCTTAAGCCATTTCGACGATAGTGGCATTTCAAGATATTGCTGGGTGCCTTTCACTTTCTATTAGAACTTCCATTCTGCGTTAGAACACTGACTTTCAGTTAGAACCTTTGTCACAGAACATTGTAGCTTTGATTCAAATTTTAATTTATAATTTTGATAGCTGTTAATGCTCTACTACCTCTCATTTTCTCCTTATTTGTCCTATGCCTCAAAGTTTGTCTCGAAGAGATCACTTTAAGCGATAAGGCCGCCTTTGTCTTCTTTTATATATATTTTTTTCTGTTTTTAGTGTAAGCAATAATGTATTTATAAAATGCTTATATAATTTTTAACGCAAATTTTGTGGCGCACGAATTACAAAAACACAAATGTTGAAAAAAAAAATCCTGCTCGTGGAAATTTTTTCAACATTTGTGTTTTTGTAATTTGTTCGCAACAAAATTTGCGTTAAAAATTATATAAACATTTTAATAGCTTGCCTACTTCTTAACTGATCTTTAGTATTTGTATAAATATTATGATCCGATGTTAATGACGGTAGTTGTTGACATTGAATGGGCGCCTTTGGCTTTCAAAGTAAAAAGTAAATAGTGTTGAATAATTTCGGCGGGCTGGTTAGAACCACGATAGCTCAATTGGGAGAGCAGCTGACCCGGTATGTCAGAAGGGTGCGGGTTCAAAACCTGCTTTTGGAAATTTTTTAAACATTTGTAATTTTATTGAAAATTGTACTAAAAGCTAAAAAATAATTCGGTAGGTCCTAGGTACAGGTACAGGTAAAAATAAAATCGTTGGGCGCACGTAACCTGCGTAAATATGTAAATAGCATTTTTTATTATGATATAGCGGTTGACTTGATAGAAATTTCACACGCACAACGATTTTATTTTTTACCTGTACTGGTAGCTAGGACCTACCGATTTTTTTTTTAGCTTTTAGTAAATTTTTCAATAAAACCGTTTAACTTAAAAAAAAAATTAATAATTTTTTATTTTTAAGTTTTTAGTTTTTAATTTTATTTTCATAAATAACTATTCTACTAATCAAATCCTTTTATTTGATACCCATATTGAGGAAGTAGTGACATGTTTATACACCCTCATACCATTTAGCCCTCGGCACGTGCTCACCTTGGCATTGGGTTTTGTTCTTTGACTTTGTGTGTGGTTTATGACGTCATCTTGTCGTTTCGTGCCACTTATGAAAGCAATATCGAAAACTATATAGCCTTTAGCTTTTGATATTGCTTTCATAGGCGATGCGAGGTGGCAAGATGGCGTCATAAACCATACGCGTTTTATAATTTAAGGATAAATAGAAAATATATTGTCATGCTACACAGATTGCGTTCCGGACACTATCCTGCTAATAAGTTTGCATACCTAATGAGAAAGGTAAATTCACCTAATTGTGATCTCTGTGGTGCAGTTAAAGATGTTCAACACATTCTTACGGAATGTAAGAAATATCAAAGGGAAAGGGAGTTAATGATGCAAAAGTTTAATATTAATAAATATGATATAGGGGCATTTACAAGTATCCTAGCAGAACCAACGTCGAAAGCTGCAAAATGTTTGGTGGACTGTTTGTCACATCACTGAGTCCCTTTCCTGTCTTTTATTTGAGTAAGTAGATTTAATAAAACATTAAGGTTAGGTAACGATGAGGCTGACATGTCTATGAATAGACAAAAGCCTCCAAAAAAATAAGAATAAAAAAAAAAAAAACTATACGCGTAGTCAAAGCGATCGTTTAGGCGGTCGGGGGGGGGGGGGGGGGGGCTGGGCCTTCCGCACTTCCAATTATACTATAGTGACTATGTCCTTATCATCCAACCAGCTCATTTTAATTCCCCATTTCTGGCGTACGAGCCTTCCCTACAGGACAGGAAACCACCACTCGATCCTAGTGCTCTATACCAGGTACAGACATGTACCTGGGCGCTTCTCTCCTCCTCCACGGCCCGGGCAACCCGAGCCGAGGTCCGAGCTTTTAGAGGCGCCCTGGAGTTGCTCCACTCCCCGATCCGATCAAAACCCTTCGGAGAATCTAGTAGAGCACGGGGACACGCACTTTTAAGTGTGTGATGCCGTTCCCTCTAGAAAACCTCCGAAGGTGATTCGTTTCACACGGCTTGAGGTACCCTTTACGTACCTCGCCGCCCCCAAAAAGCCCGGTGAAGCTGAAAATGCCGTTTGAGGCAATCAGTAAACTCTCTCTCAAGAAAAAAAAAAGGATTGGTGGTTGCTAACGACTGCTTATACAGCCGAGACCAACAGTTTTGCAGCCTTCTGAAGCACGGAAGACGGACTCTGTCCAACTCGTACAAATTTATCAACGCTATCTACTCTCACTTTGTAAGCCAAATCGACCTTATTCAGTAGTTTAGTAATTATAGAAAACAACCGAACTATTGCATTTATAGCTGTTTTTTATGACATTGAGGAGCTCGTTGACGCAACGGCAATTGCGTTAAAGTCACGATCATGGATGTTAAGCAACATTAGTAATGCCGCCGGGTCACCGAACAGATCAGTAAATTGAAATATCGCCAGTTCCGTCGTACTTCGGAAGGAAACAAAATATTTATAGTTTGTAATTCTAGTAAAATTTCTCAATGTGGCCTTTACGGACTCATAGTTACAGTAACAATAGAACTGCAATTTTATAAATCAACAAAAACATGCCTAATTATTATTATTTAACACCAAATTAAATTAACATCGGGATGGATAAACATAATTATAAACCACTAATCGGGATTAGTAGTTTATAATTATGTTTATTTTTTAGTAAGTATAGTTTTTTCACAGATCAATGTTAAAGCATGTCTAGTTCCAAATTAAGTTTAAAAAAATAGATAATACTTATTATAAGCTAAGCGGAATAATTTTTGCTCTGTTATCTCTAGTTTTAAGTTACTTTTGTATACTTGTTTGAAATTATGCATGCCGTGGCAGCCTTTAATTAAAGCAGCGCCTGTGTAATAGTCATGGGGTTTTTAATGTAAGAACGTCTTGGTGTATGCTTTGTTGGATGTCCAAAAAATTAATAAATAAAATTATCCATATCGCTTCATCAATTTTAACTCTGAAATTGCAATCCCACTAATTTTATAATGAACGGCTTCCTGTGACGGATAACCACATTTCACTAATTAGTGTAGCAACGTAGCAACAAACATTTTCCGTGATTATGGGTGTCCCATAATCGACAATCGACATCGAGTAAAAGTTATGTAAAGTAAAGTAAATCACATTTTATTAAAGTAAGTTTATACTCACTACTGAGAGTTTTTTAAATACATTTACAATACACGGTCTACCATACCTCTGTTTGGAACGCAGACATCTATCGAGAAGAGCCCAAACACTACCTACATAGTTGCTTTACAAATCAAAACTGCTTAAATCTAAGTTATAAAACATGTAAAATTTAACGACTCCATCAAAAGATGTAACTAATAACTAACTAACTGATTTAACTTGTATATACTTGGGCACACGCTTAAGACTTTAAAATAAGCGCTGCCTACATATCCAGAAGAGGAATATCAGTGCCATGCATTTCTGTCATTGACGTAATTATTTTAAACTAAACAAAACACAAACAGACACACACACACCCTAACATACACACACACACACACCCTTACATACACATATACACATACACCCTCACACACGCACACGGACACCTCACATTCACGTTCGCATTCATTGTATAAATGTTACTATTTTATGTCTTCTTGTGCCTTTAGGCAGGGATGAGACCTGGTGTCCTACGCACAGGGCTTACCTAGTTAGGGCACCAGTCTCCTATATTATTGGACACTAAAATATAAATAGTTGTAAGATTACTGTGTAATAGGAAAAAATAAATATTTTTATTATTATTATTATTATTATTGTACGGGAAAGAATTAAGGGTTTTAATATTGAAGAAAAACACCTATCTTTCTGTGAGTTATTTTTTGACAACTGACTTAAAAAACAAAAGAACATTATAAAAAACATAGACAACGTATCAAAAGAGGTATATAAAAATAAGAAACTCCCCGACAATTATTATTATTTATAAAGTACAACCTAATTTATGCCATCAATTTAAAGCTGATGCAGTGTCTAGCCCGGATAGGACAGTGGTAGATTCGTAGGAGCTAATAATGGAGTTTCATAATGGAGTCAGTGATGTCACATAGACCGTTATCAAGAAGTTGCTAAACGCAGGTAAATGGGCATGTGATAGAAGTGTAGCAATTAACTACATTACTAAGTCTCTTCCCACACTATGCCCACATGTTTTTAGACTAAAAATGATGCGCTCTACCCCGGGATAAGACAGTGGAGATTGGTGAGAGCTAATAATAGAGTTTGGCGGAGGAAAGCGACTGGCGAGCGGTATACAGCCCGTGACATCTCATAGACCGTTAGCAAGAGCTTCTAGACGTTTATAGGCATGTAATGGTTTATTTTTAACTAGAAACAGTTGAATTTTTATTTATTTATTTATTTATTTTATTTTGTTCAGAACACCAACAGCACTTATACAATATATGGATACATTTATATAAATCTACTTAGCTATTAACAGGTATTCGCATATGGAAAACATTTTGTGCTGATAGTGAGCTTGTCTTTTTAACTTATTAATTTAGTAATTTGAGTGGTAGTTTTTTAAATTCATGTCCGGAGCTGCGCCTCCCTCTCTTACTGGTTCCACAGAATATCGGCGCCTTAACACATCAATGTCATCATGGCATAAGCTGAGTGGTGACCATTTCGATTGCATTATATAAATTTAAAATGGCCATTGTGTTAAGATGTCATAGATGCTCCGAATAAATATTTTTCATTTCATTTCTATAACCTTTATATATGACAAATTAAAGGACTGGTTCCATGCAGTGAGAAGTGCTATGCTGATGAATTAGTTATGCTTATAAAAAGAAGAGTTCATGTTGCTTAATTTAACAATATTAAAGAATTTCAACTAAAAATACTAAGTCATCAAAAGTGTTTTCAGGAGATCACAATATTTTATACAACAATGGGTACTCGTTTCGATAATCGTCGCAGTAATAATAAAAAATCAGAACAAATTATAATGAAAAAACAAAAGAATTCGTATTATTATCATTGCTTTACAAAACAGCTTTATAGAAAAGTGATTAACGCAGAATCCACAAAGTAAACAAATTGAACTTTAATAACCGCCCAGCGCAATCGCTACGCGGCCTTCCCTTAACCCCAAAATTAATCCTATAATTCTCAAAAGGCACCTCACGCCTCGCTGTGACCACTGTGTATCGAATTGATTTTTGCATGTGGCCTTTTGACGAACGCAACACCAACCTTTTCGGGATTTTTGAGGGGGATTATTATAATCTACCATTCTGTTTCTCAATTTGCACTGCACATTAATAAACACACGTTTTTACATCACCTTCAGAAGGAATATAGCTCAATTTTAAATGGAGGTTAGCGATCCATCTTGTTCAACTTACCTACTTACTTAGAAAGACGTAATATGATAGAGTGTTCCATAACCAGATTAGGTAAGCGGGTACTTAAAATTCAACTGAAAGAAAAATAGGAAATGTCTTGATTTTATTTCTCAACTTGCGACAACATTTGAGCCACGTCACGGTTCGCTAACGAGGTTTCAGAATTTCAAAGAAAAACAGAAATACGTAATTACTGCCAATGGCGAGCCAAACGCATAATTCTAGCACGTAATTTAGTAGTTGGACTCGAGAGTTTAGCTACTTAAAACATCTTTATCTTTATTTTTACTTCTGCGCTTGTACCACAAGGAAGCTAACAATTTCACGGATTTATCGCCTCCAAGATAAAGCGACCCAGCCATTCAGGAGAATAGTTATTGGCTGCCCGGAGTAAACAACTCCTAGTAACAAGTTTCAGTGAGTGCGGGAGCGTTCTTACTGTGGAAATAATGAAAACCTACGGCAAAAGCGAGTAGACCGTTGCTATGCACGGTCAATCGATTGTATAAACATTGAATTCCAATCTGAGTTTCCCAATCGGAACATAACATACAGGGTTCAAATAAAGATATCCGCATTCAAGCTGATTCGACGCGGAGCTCTCTTGGTTTGCTTGATTTTAATCAAAAGTTTCGATTGGACTGCCAGCCACCACGAACAGGCGCATACGTCGTTTCCCACCATGATAGTACTTTAATGACTGCAGCCGAAATGTGTTCAATCTAATACGTATTTGCTGTTCCATAATTGTTGAAAGTTTCCGCAGCGTGCGTCGCGCCGCTATCTGTTGCCCCTTGCGCCATGTAACTCGTTATAAGTTTGTCGTAGGCTCGTGCTCAGAAAGTTGGGACGGAATAGTTGCAACGCTCCTTTTGTTAATAACGCACTTAGACAAGACGGCGCGACGCCACACGACCCGTAACGCGGAACAAACAGAATACTTTTAATGAAACTAAAGGCGAATCTCTGCGATACGGCATTCTTTAGATAATTTTGGTGAAATAAAAATAAATTATTCCCAAAGTGGGATGGCCGCTCAAATTAAGCACCTGAATAAATTGTGTGATAATCCTCGGCATTCTTTTAATGGTTTATTTAAGGAGCCGCCGGCGACGAAGGCGTGCGGAAAAGAATGAACGAATGAGACAATGATTACTCTCATTTCATTACTTCTCTTGATCCTGGTAATTGAGGAAATTGGGTCGAAGTGTGATAAAAGTGAGAGTATCGGGCTGTTATTGGGGCGGTCCCATTAGGGACCTCTTAATCGTATTTAACGTCTTTATCACCTGGGGTGCGCAATGAGCCGTAAGCGTCGAGCATAAGGCGCAGAACACCATGCTAATAATCCAAGGCGTTCACTCCGCCGTTAGAATTTACTTTAAAACCCCTTTAGGGGTGCAATTTTCGAACCGGTGACAGTTATTCTCACGCAATGATTTTAATTACAAGTGCTCACCACTCGTATTCGAAGTCAGCAGTGAGTATTTGTTTCTGAAAACATAATAAAAAAATCGTTTACAATACAAAAGAAATATAAATTTCAGAGTGCTTTTTTTCATTTTAACATGACTGCGTAGTTTTTAATTATCACGATAATTTTCGAGTTTCTATGAAAATCTACGTGATCTAAAATTTACAAAGAACGTGTTACATTTGTCTATATAAACGCAGGGCTCAGCGGGCTACTCCACCGTTTTTAATTTATATATTTTTTTATCTTCGCGCGGGGTTGCTGGCTGGAGAGTTCGTAATGGACGAAGCATTAGCTTTGCCTACTTTGGCCAAAAGCTTTCAGGGCTTCTCGCCTCATCGTGCGATGCCTTATTGTGTTGATGCAACTTTGCGGACCGCAAAACATGCCATTATTTAGGAGGGGTGGATTTGTATATAACACCAGCCAAAGTTGGTTAGTTGCTGATTAGCTGCGCTGGGCATTAGCGACCCTTTTTGGCTTACTTATGCTTTGTATTTGTTTTGTTATTATGAAGACTCTGTTGACTCTTGTTATAATGTATGAAACAAACCATAATTGCCTAATAGGTATACTGATAAAATTATTAAATAGGATTGGTATCAGAAGCACAATGCGTAGCAACGATTGCTTAGTTGGTAGAGCAACTGTACACACGCCTGCACATTAACCTATCCAAAACTGTCAAATTTCTCTAATCGATTTTGATCTTTATACCCAAACACTAAGGTTCAAAATTTATTGAAGAAATTTGACATTTTGTGGTAGGTTGATCTGCTGCCGTCTGTACTATACTGCCAATAGGCGTGTATTTATAAATGCTCTGAATCAAACTATGTTGTTTCTATCATTTGGAATTATGCATTCAGATAAAATTTTACTAGAAAAATCAACCAGTCTGGGAATCGAACACACAACCTTTGGATAATCGGTCCAATGCTCTGACCACTGAGCTACCGAAGGAGCAATATTAAAATGTTTTTGTTTTGTTTATATAATTTTTAACGCAAATTTTGTAGTTAATAGCTCAATTGGGAGAGCACCTGACCTGGAATGTGAGAAGGGTGCAGGTTTAAATCCTGCTCGTGGAAATTTTTTCAACATTTGTGTTTTTGAGCAATATTAACTTTGAAAACCTGCTGGCTTGCAGCATTTGGGTTAACACATTTATATGGTAAAATGTGGCTAAGTTAGTCATGAGTTCAGAAAAGCGCAGTATTATATACGAGACCGTTTGTGACTAATCTAATTCCATGACTTCATAAAAAACATAGACAAGCTATAAAAGTAGACATTTACTTAAATTGTGAAATTCAAATATAAGATTTCACGTTTCGCCAAAGTAACAAAAATACCTAATTCATTTTTATTATAAGCCTAATAGCAGGGCAAAAACCTCCTCCCTTCTCCCATTTTTCCCTATGTTCAGCAATTTGGGGTCAATAGTAATGCATTAAAATAAATGAATTGCATTTGTAGCGGAAGGAGGCGAAAGGGGATAAAGTGAACTGTATTAAAAAATGGCAAAGGAAAGTTAAACGTATATAATAAAATAAATAAGAAAATAATACAATAAAACATACTGTACCAATATTTGACAGTATCAACGACAAGCACAAAACAAAAGAACATTGTCAGATAGAAACAATATAAAAAAATATAAAAAGTTTTGTAGGAGTTGTTATATTACAGCATTTAATATATTCATTGTGAACATTAAAGAAAATTATTACTACACCGTTTACGCTGCAGTAGACAGACATACAATTACAAAATAATGAATTTATTACAGTCTGCGGCTTTCCTATATCCAGTCTAATCTAGTTTAATGATCCCCGGATTAACAAGTCGATGTATGGTCGTATATCGCTAGTGAAAGTGCCGTGATAGTGAAAACCAACAAAGAAAACCTGTTGGCTTTCCTTACATGCCATATGGGCAAGCACTACCCATTAACTGGTTTAGGCAAGACGAATTTTGCGACCGGTCACGGTATTTTACACAGGGAATCTAATCTAATTATGCCACTTTCGCTGTCCGTTAATGTGCCATTATTTATGGTATTATTATAATATATCTATTGACGTTATATTTATTATTCTATCAGTCTTAAATAGAGACTTATTCAGTAAATAGTATGCATAAGGGATATTTAGAGGATATCGCGTTTGTGTTGTCAAAGGCCAGATCACCGGATGGGTAAATTTAGAAAGAAAATCACATTCGTTTTGATTTTAAAAGGCTTTTATGAATGGCTTTTTTACGAATGTTAAAGATCTAGAGTATATGCAAGGAATTAAAAAAAACAAGGATTCCTTTTTTAGCACAAGTGATCAATGTGGAGAGTTACAGGACTCAAACCCGCACCTTTTGGAAAACTTTCTGGATAATTACTGTGTATGGGTCGGATATTATAACCGACTTGCTGGAAGGAGTAATGCTAGTGGAAGTTTTTATAAAATTTTATTATATTTATATCTTATTCCTTTTTTTTCACAAAACACTTCTAGTTGTTGTTACTTGTAGCAACATTTTTACTTAAACTATAACTTAAACTGTAAGTAACTGATGAATAGTGAATAGTAATACAATCGACACTTGGTAGCCAGTTGGTTATAAACTTAAACCGCAGTCGCTGATTTCAACACTTGTGAGTGCAGCTAGGTATTTAGGACACGAGACGTAAGGGCGAGTACTTACATGTATACTTTTTAAAGAAATTAATTGAAAAAAAGGGGTTTTTAATAATTTATTAAAGTGATCTTTCTTATACCGTTGGCGTTGTCATCATCAGCTTATAAACGTTATACGGCAATGGTCAGGTCTTCCCACATGCAGAGTTTGGGCAATAGCCAACCATGCTTTGTCAATGCTGGTTGGTGATGGGTGCTTTACGTTAATAATGTCAACGATATTAAACTTTATTGTTTGATGCATTTAAATATAAGCTAAAATCAAATCAAATCAAATCAAAATTTCTTTATTTCTCATCACAAGGTATCACAAGGTATAAAAAATACGTAGGAATAAAGGTAAAAGATAAAGAAATTAAAATAAAAATGACACATACCAAGTAAATAGAACCCATAAGTATCCCTTGTGAGAGACTGGTGCTTGCGATAGGTTTGAAAAAAAACCCGTAGGCCACAGGTCACCAGGCCCTATTCCACGGACTTCGAGTTAACTATAACTATATGAGCTAACTTATTAATACTATAACAAATAAACAAATAAATGAAATAAATGATGTTGCAAGCCCCTAAGTGAGAGATATTGTATATTGTGTAAAAGAGTGAGTGTGTAAGAGTGAATGAATGAATGCATGTGTTCGTGTGTTAATACTTAGTGCAGAAGCTGAAGCATAAGCTTTTTTTTGATAATGTAATACGAAGCACGAAGTACGACGGACGGACTCTGTCTAAACCGTGCATAATTCAAAATTTCATATTTTTTTATTCATATAAACTTAAGAATTAAGTGCTTTTGAATCGTCCTTACATGAAATATTTATAAAATTTATAAAATACAGTGAAAAAATTAAAAGCCGGCCTGACCCAGTCAGGAATTGAACCTGGGTTTTCCGCAATCCGGGCGGCTGCACTGACCACTATTCTACCGGGAAGGCTGACGTAAGCGCTGAACTTTGTGTCATCAACAGTGCCGTCCTTATATTTTTACCTACTACGCACCTCATACCTATCGCAAAGTGGATATCTGTGGATGGGTCAATGGGCCTCTAACCACCACGCGGGCACAGTGCAGTGTAAGGTTGGGAGCCGTAGAGATAAATGAAACCAATGAATGCTGAATAAAGACTGTCTATATTGTCAAATAACACATGATTATATATTACTACATCTCATCACCCAGCGGCACAAAAATAAAATGTACGAAAGTTATATTTTATTTAAGCATTGTTGGTACGTAGTGCCGTCGAAAAAATTAACCTCTGCTGCTATTCTGCTGGAATTCTTGTCGAATCCATCTCAAGTGACATTTCCGGTAGATTTTAAAAATAATGTATAACACAATCAGTGCCACACAAAGCACGATGACTATCATCAGTATATTGGTTGACGATAGATGTTTTTTGAGCTCCTCAATATGGCATTATTTGAGCCCCCGGCGGCGTTTTGCGCTATTATTACTTCTTCCTTAGACTGTCCTTTTCCCATTTTGCGTAATTTGTTTGATTACTAGTGTTGTCATAGAAGATCGGCCAACTACTGTTCATCTTAAATATAGGTACTGCGGCAATGTTTATAAAATGAGTCCTTATAGGGAGCGGCGCCGCCGCGAACGTCGGGTGCACTCGCGCAAGATGACACTCTTTGGCAGGGTCGCCATGTAAGGTTGGGAGACAAAATGAAACCAATGAATGCTGAATAAAGACTGTCTATATTGTCAAATAACACATGATTATATATTACTACATCTCAGCAGATTTGAGAGTTTTGTTTGTCACAAGTCGACTATCGGAATATTGGTTACCAGTGTAGGCCACTCTTAATGATCTAATGTCTAGATAGCAGGCTGCCCACACGCTTTTGTATGCCTTAAGTAAGTAGGCGTATTAACCTACGCGCTACGCCGCCATTGCTCAAGATTTATTATAATTTGCTGAGCGATTTTTACTTTACACTCCGATGTACTATATTTATTAATACTAAATTCTTATATTTTTAACGCCTTCGTGGTCGAGTGGCAAAGAGCTCGGCCTGATGTAGAGGTCCTGGGTTCAATTCCCAGGTCGGGCAAAGTTTGTTTTAGGGTAGGTTAGGATAGGATAGGATTTTGCGGTCAGAGCCCGGGATTGAGATATACCAACCCGCATTTTGCAAGCGTGCACTGAAAAAACGAAACAACAAAAGTACTTCAGCTATTTCACTTTTAACCATAATTCGGTTAGTCATGATCGAAGTTTCTTTAAATTAATAAAAGTAGTTTATTTATGAAACACAAAACTGGTTGTGTTATTTTCAATTGTGTTACTTAATGCTTCGTCATTTATTAACCATAAATAAATAAACAAACTGAGGTGGTAACGTATGACAAAATCACTTTAATCATTATGTGCTAAGCATTGATTGTATGTTACTAAAACCATTCTTTGCTAGCAACCATTTATTTTTGTTATCTTTGGACAATCATCTTGGTTACTAACAGTCAATAAAGTTTGACTATTTTAAGAGTATATTTTGCAACAAATAACCATTTTTTGGTTACTTAATAACAAAACTGCAAATTTTGTAATTAGTAACAAACCCATCTATTATATCTAACATAATATCTAACATAATACATAATAATATCAAACGACAGTCATATTTGAGAGAAGAGTTGTACATTCTTACATGGTGTTTGTGCTGACAAGGGCTGACGCAGTAACCTGCCTCTAGACCCTCTAGAAGATTACATGCGAGAATGGTGCTTGGAATTATATATTCCTAAATTCAAAGGTATGATATCACTGTTATCAAGAACATTTCTTTATTTTTATGTTTAATATCTAATTGTCGCTTGTCTGTACCTTACCTGGGTGCCTAGTTGACTTGGAACCTGAATGACCTACCACTTCATGTATATTTCCAGAACAAGCTATAGACTTGTTACACTTTGTAGCACAAAAATTTGTGCTACCATTAGGGTATTATTGTTTTTTATTATTGAGTGTGAGAATTTATTTTTTATTTTATATTTATTACTTTGACTAACACAGTATTTTTTTTTTCAGCTCATAAAAGACTTCAAAGTTCTCCATCTACAGTACTTTAATCATTTGCATAATAACTGGAAATTTATAAGGCCCTCTATAATTAATTATGCGAAGAAAAAAACAAGATCCGGACTTACATGAAATTTTGACCAACATGGAAAATGATGGTAAGTTCACTTGTGCACCAATGATTTTGAAAACTTTCATGAAAGTTCAAACTATTTTTAATGTTTAGAAGTTTCATGTCAGCGGTTTAAATAAAATTTTAATTTTTACCTAATTATCAATATTATTTTTAGATACCGAGGAGATTCTGGATGCAACTATTTACCTAGAAAATTCTATTACCTACGCTTTGGAACTTCTCTAAGTTCAATAGTTGGAACTATGATTGAGCTGTGATTCGATTACTATCTATAATGTTATTATACCATTGGTATTTTGGAAATTGTGTATCAGTGTTATACCGATAGTTAGCTAAGTATCTAAAGATAAGTACTTACTAAAGATGTTCTTACGCTTTTTTATCTATAAGTTGAAACTATATAATTGAGCTGTGATTCGGTTACTAAATTTAATAGATCATATTAAATTGGCCCTACTTAGTCATCAGTCATCTGGCAGTCAAAGTTTCGAGTCAATCAAAATTTTGTGATTATTAAAATAGATGTAGGTATTCAAAACTCAGGCAGTTGTGTACCTTTTAAAATATAAATATGTTTATGATGTGTCAGATGTAATCTATTAAAATGGCCCAACTTTATCTTTAATGTTATAATTTAGTACTTAAATATATATATGTTATGTTATGTTACAATTAATAAATATAACTATTTTTGAAATTACACAATATTTTATTATACAATTATGCATCGTGTAATTCCAAGTCCGCAAAACCTCTCATGGGGTGAAAGTACACACCAATATGAACCACTTTCACAGGACAAACAAGTTGTTCCATAGAAATACACAGTACTAGGTACTCGAAGAAAATGTATGGAACGGCTGATTTTTTTTTCGCGACTTCGACGTTGGGCCCATAATGACAGTTGTTCATTTTGGTGGGTACTTTTATCCTAGGAGAGGTTTTGCGTATTTTGAAATACACGTGCTACTAGCAACAAAAATAAATTGCTGCATGCAACAAAAGTAATAGGCATCATATAACAAAACAAGTACAGCTAAATCAAGCAACAAGTCTGTTAGTAGCAATCAAACAGTTTTGGAAACAATAGCATAAGTAAAATGAGACTATGGTTGTGCAATACCGAGTAGTTTGGTTATAATCAACAATAAACTTAAGCTAAAGTAAACGAGAATTTAGGTTGCAAGTAACCAAAAAGTTAGCTTACTAAAGTTAGTTTAGGGTTATAATTAAATAAGTAAAATGGCTGTTCAATATCTAGTAGTTTGGTTATAATCAACAAAAAAACTTAAGCATTAGTCTAAAAGTAAACGAGAATTTTCGGTTAAGTATGCAAAAAGTTGGCTTACTAGCTGCTAAAAGTTTTGCTAGAGTTAGTCAAAAATAGGCTAAGCCATGAACGAACTTGTTAGTTAAAACTAGACATTATTGTTTTGACAAATTAACAAAACAGTTCGGTTAATTAATTAACCAAACTACTTTTGGTTACGTGTTGCCCTAGTTTTGTGGTCATCCATTTTATGTTACAAGTAAATGAAAGTTCAGCTTCGTACAACAAAATATTTTTTTCAGTGTGGTCTTCTATTACACACTAATTTTAGCGTTAACTTAATTCTAATGATGACAGGATGGATGGGCCATCATCATCATCATCCTCATCATCATCAGCCTTAGGATGGGCCAGCTGTGGGACAATATAATATGCTAACAACTTACTCACTTTTTATAAAATATGTTCATAGTATATCGACGCCGGACGCTGTGACTGTTTTATTTTTATTTTTCTAACCCCGACTTCTGCGCTTCTCCGATATTTGTTACTATAAATGTTTATGTTCTCATCATGATAAGCGAATTGTTGTAATTCTTAATGAGTGTAAAGATCTTAAACCATAAACCTATAAAATATTTGTACGTATTATTTCACCTATTGATTTTATACTTAAAAAACTGTATTTTTTTATATAAATTCAGCATAGAAAAAGCAAACGTACCTTTCCTTCCCAATAAAATAGGGAGTGAAGCTACAAAGTTCATTAAAATTTAATAGAAGATGATTGATCATATTTCGCTAATACTTTAAACTGATGGAGCAGCGTTTCTTGTAACTTTGCATTTACTTGTTCTTACGCTTCGCCTTCGATACCTTCACTTGTTTTAGCAAATTTTACGCAAAATGGCTGCAGTAGGTACCCATCAAAGAACACAGGAATGATGAATTATATAATTTCGAACAGTGCTTTTGGTTATGTATAATTCGATTATGCTTTGAGTAACGATCCCCTTATTCGTGATACAGGTCCCCCATTACTCTTTTCAGGAGGTTAATGAACTTTCTTTTGTAAAGTAACACTAAATATACTTCTAGATTCTTCTTTGTTAAGGTCTTCAATGTGATCTAAACTTGGCACTGTGATACGATTTTAAATCCGCTATGTTGAAAATGAAAAAAATACATCCTTAGAACTTAGATTTAATTAGATTTAATTAGAACTTAGATTCCTTAGAACTTAGATTTAATTAGATTTAATTAGAACTTAGATTCCTTAGAACTTAGATTTAATTAGCGGTAAGGGCGTGCCCTTACCGCTAATTAAATCGAATGAGTTACTAACGAACTATCACCAGATAATACAGGTAGTTAAATTGGCTGTAGGTATACTAACAGCTGTAACATGTATACCAAAGGCATTCAATATGTTAAAGTTCCTGCGAAACAGACATTACGATTACAAGCGAACTCCTTGATTCGTCTGGCCAATACTGACCTGTTTACTGATTCCATAAAAAAGTAATCTAAAAATAGTTTTTATTGTTTCACAAAATTATATTAAGTACATCTTCCTAGATTACAATCGAGTTTATTGCCATTTGAAAAGAGAACAATGAGCGTTGGCGTCGTTAACACAATGCTTTCGCGTTGACAGCTATTCTCGCACCCTGAATAAGCAGAATTCATTGGAACAGTTATGTAATAAACAAGGAGATGTCACATTGTATTGTTTTGTTTGGGTCGGCGGTCGAACTGGCTTTTTTATCAGCTTCTGCTTATCTTATCAACTTATACAGATATCTTATATGTTTATACTATTATCAATGAGTTTATGGAGTTAATGTGCTGAATTATTTGTGGTTTCCTTATCACCTGAAATGTCAATACACAACAATGCTACTAAAGTTGTCGTTGTGGCTGCGGACTTAGGGAACAAGATACCGTTGCTGGTGGGACTTTGGGATTAAGGCTGATGGTGGTGGTTGTACCATTGTTGTTATTGCTATCGCACTTGAAGTAACGCATAGAATCTTATTGAGTCAAATAAAAAAAATAGTAGCAAATATAATGATTGTCTATGTCTGTGTCTATAATAAATAACCTTACTACGAAAGTCCCTCGCAATCAATGACGACCTCCTTGGTCGAGTGGTTTGTACACCGGTTTTCATGGTGTCGCCATCTCTGAGGTCCCGGGTTCGATCCCCGGTCGGGTAAATTTAGAAATTATTGTTTTTCTAATTTGTCTCGGGTCTGGGTGTTTTCTATGTATAATAAGTATGTATTTAAGTATTTTAAGTATGTTTATCCGTTGTCTAGTAACCATATAACGAGTTTCATGACGAAGCTTCTCTTGGGCTAGATAATTGGTGTGAGTGTAGGAAAATTTATTATTATTATTATTTATATAATGCCAAAGACAAAATATTCTGAAACATTCTGGCCAATTCTTTAAACGCTGATGTTACATGGACAAGACTACCAATTATAAATATTAGAGTAACTTAAAGACTCGATCTTATTAGCCAAACCAATTTATCCTGCTAACAATCGATTACTGTACAACCAGTTAAAATAGTGGAACTGTAATTAGTAGTAGGGTCAATGCAGAGTCAAATGGAGATAGAATAGATCAGGGCGGACTAGTCTCAATTTAGGGGTTGGTTGTTCGGATATTACTCCCCGTAATGTGCCCTTTAACTTTTATGGGCCGAAGTTGGAAATGAGTCCGGCTCTGGTTCGCAAGGGACTAATATAGGGCAAGAGTTTTATCAGCCCGTACTTTTGTTTAAATTTGTATTAATTTTACGGTTCGCTCTTGCGGCCGAGCCATGATAGCGGATACTAAATTTTAAAGTTTACGTACTATAATATCCGGAGATTGTTGTGAATTGTTACAACAATATACGTATCCGAACAAGTTTTGGGGAGTAGGCACTTGAAGATTTTCGTTTTATTCTGCTATTTGAACAAATTACTTTGTGTCAGAAGAGTAGGCGAATCAAGTACGCATACATTGAGTACCTACAAGTAATTTACATCCTTATTTTTACGTTCATCATCATCATCATCAGCTCAATTTTATATCCCCACTGCTGGGAGACGAGCCTTCCCTATGGATGGATAGCGAGAACGGGCCATAAACCACCACAGGGGCCCAGTGCTGATGTTAAGGACTGCTAATGTAGCCGGGACCTGTTGGTCCCGTTAAAGCCGTTGCTTTACGTGCCTTCCGAAGCACGAAAGAACTCGAGGTGATATATTTTTGGTCACCCATCCCATGACCGGCTTGCGAAAGTTGCTTATTCTCAGCACTCGCAGGCCGGGCGCGTTAGCCACTAATCATCATTTTTACGTCAACTACTTAGTTTAAAAAAATTCTTCACTTGTGTTTGAATCGAGAATTATTTCATTAGATACGGAATTTGAAATATAAAGTTAAACTTTTTTATGTCATTTGTTAAGTTTAAAACCAGATTTAATAGTGTTCGCACTCACATTAGTTACACCGATAAATAATAATCTATAAGTACTAATATTATAAAGAGAAAAGCTTTGATTGTTTGTATGTTTGCAACGAATAAACTCAAAAACTACTGGACCGATTTAAAAAAAATATTTCACCATTAGAATGCTACATTAGCGCTGAGTAATATAGGCTATATTTAAAACTAATGTCCACCCGTGCGAAGCCGGGGCGGGCCGCTAGTATATTATAAATTACTGCTTATTTACGTAGTAAAATTACTATCTACCTACACATTGCACAATGGCAATGTGAGTTTGCATCTTATCCAGTGTTTTTAGTAAAGCAACAACCGTCGAGGCGACGCCGACGACGACGTACTCTACATTATGTATCAATATGAAAAACAAATATTGAAGAAATATCTTTAGCACGTTGAAATGTGAGGATTCCCTACTCGTGGCTTATTTAATTTCCATTCGCACCTTTATAAACATCCGAGCAAAAAAAAACGACCCACCATTCCTTTTTCTTTATGTTTTTTCGTTAAACTGATGCTCTGACCAAAGGATTATCTTTAGTCCGTGTTTTGAAATAACAGGAATGTCTGGAATTCGGTACCTATAGCTATTTTTCGGTACTCGGAAATTTCCGAATAAGTTGTTATTGACAGTTTTAGCTCCTCGTATGACGTAGAGTGCATTCCTTACATTACAGTTTTACCCCTGTTTCTCTCTTTCTCAGTTTTACCTGTCCCATACAAACTTCAAAGTTCGCTCTTAACTCTATTTAGCTTTTTTTGTATAAATAGTTGTATGGTTTTGTTGCTCGCCACAGTAGATATCGTATGAATCAAGAAGGCGGCAAATAAATTGGCGAAGCCCAGAAAATGCGATGAGATCTTACCATAATGTTGGTAGGTACAGTCGGCGGCAGATCAACCTACCCAAATCTGTCAAATTTCTCCAATGAATATTGATCTTTGTAACCAAACGATAAAAATCAAAATTGATTGTAGAAATTTGACAGATTTGGGTAGGTTGATCTGCCGCCGTGTGTACTATTTTCAAAGGTTTCGTTATGAATTTAATTATTTCTGTTCACTTACTCTGCCCATGAATCTCTAATAATAAGGCAGAAATTTTAAAAAAAATTTGCTTCTTGGAACGTTAAGTGTTATTTTTGATATATGTTTTGTATCGCTTATTATCGAGTAATAATGGTGGGATGTTAAATGTAAAGTAACATTTATTGTCGGCATACAAAATAAAACAGCGTAATATTATCTTCCCATTTTGATACTATCCATGCTAGGACTACCAATCCAATCCAATCCAATGCATTACATACACTTTTTTATTAAAACTCAAAGGGAATCGGAATCGAAAATATCATCAATAAATTTTTACTTTCATTTTCAAGTGCTAATTGCTGCACTGAAGCTAAATTAAATATTTATAAAACTTATAAAATACAGTGCAGCGTTTAATTTTTCACTGTATTTTATAAATTTTGTAAATATTTATCATCAATAAGTTCATTTAATCCATAAATCATCACACATCAGTCATTAATGTCTGTTCTTTTTTAAAATCTTACAGCAGCTTTTTTTAGCTATTGTGTCAAGATTTGTCTTGACACAATAGCTAAAAATTTTATTCTATTTGTTAATTTTATTTGTCTTAACAGTGCTAATTACATTATTATTAAGTCAACTACAGGCTTACACAAAATTATATCGATGGTATGGCAGCTAGCAGTCGAGCTAATAAAAACACTCCCCACCAAATCGACAACTATGTACTGGGATAGAACCCAGCCTTGAGACCCGTGGACTAACTGCTAGATCGTTACTTTTATTGCATTTATTAGTCAAACATTCAATTAACTGAAAGACTTGTATGCTATTTTGATTCGCCGCCGCTCTAATTGTAACTTTCGTAATTTAATTAGTAATTTTTATTTCAGGTAAACTACACTGCTGATAAATATCAACACAGTATTCAGATCACGTATGTTCTTCGTATATTAATATCGACCTTCAATTTGTTCTCGATAATTAAAATTGTTGTGCACGCGAAAGCAATTAAACAGATACTATCACGCGTAATAATGTTGTCGAGGCTTCAGTGGCACCAACTTGGCCTATAAATCTACCGCCCTTTACACTTCATCGAATAATAGAGAAGGGTCTTAGAACAATTACTGTTGAATATATTAGGGAGCGCGCGACCGGTAGTATCTCACAGATATCATGGCGGCACAGGGTACACATTATGCAGATGACAAGTTT
Organism: Eudonia lacustrata; assembly: GCA_947562085.1. Classification (NCBI taxonomy): domain Eukaryota; kingdom Metazoa; phylum Arthropoda; class Insecta; order Lepidoptera; family Crambidae; genus Eudonia; species Eudonia lacustrata. Next base: position 16,696,360 of record OX387342.1, read on the forward strand.
ATATAAGAAATGTATTAAATTATATTTCTTAATACCTAGCAAAAAGGTTAGTAGCGCCACAGACACAAATTCGTTTTAACGATCACAATATAGGCGTGATCGAAGGCCTCAAATGTATTTGTTTCTACGTTCCTGCTTTGGAAGGTTAAAAAGTTATCCTTAAAAAAGGGTGCTAGTTATTATTATTTATTGTCACATAATTTAAAATTAAATTAATGTCCTACAAAAATATCACAATAATTTGTAAGACCAATGACCCCTTGACATTTTTTTATATTTTATATTTGATACACAGTTACTACAACATAATAAAACAAGGTAAAGTTAACCCTATTACATTACAAAACTATATTGAAAAATATTCATATAATAATATAAAATTAATATTGTAGTAAAGAGAGTCGTAACTAAAAAACGATTCATTGTTAAAACAACAGACTAAAAAAATTTTACAACATTTATCGACTCTGTGTTCTCCGATCCTTATTCGGCGTGTTCTCAAGTTACGAAATAAAAAAAATATAATAATGAGAAAATGGAAACCTTAGTAAGGACGCAGCGTTGCTATGCCTCGTAGACTGTGGTATTATTAACTTATCTCAGGTGCGTTTTAGTAACGCAACTACGCCACAAAGAGACCCAGAAGGTAAGCATAATACATCCTGCGCTTGAGCAACGCACACAAAAAATAAAAAATACTAGCGGCCGCTCGCGGTTTTATCCGCGTGGTTCCCGTAAGAATATCGGGATAAAAAGTATCCTATGTGTTATTCCCGGTTATAAACTATCTGTATGCCGAATTTCATCCAAATCCATTTAGTAGTTTTTACGTGAAAGAGTAACAGACATCCATACTTACAAACTTTCGCGTTTATAATATTAGTAGGATTAACTGGAAATTAACAGTAAAAAAATAAAAAAAAAATATTAAACCAACATTTGCTTAATATGTTGTAATGATATGACTAGTCATTTTATTTTATGATTAGTTATATTATCATAATATATAAATATATATTTTAATACATAAATAATAATAAATATATAAATACATCATATCGATATGTCATATAATATTAAATAGACATCCTGTGAATAATTCGCGCGGTTACTGTCCCGCTCCCACACCACCAGCAATACACTAACGCATGTAAAGGCACACAATGACAGGAACGCGGGTTATCAATAATTATTATTAGCCGATTTGCCGGAAATCGTAGCGATACGGATGCTGATAGTTATTTACCAACTACCGTCTACGCAAAATCGGACTCGTTCGCTTCTGGGCATATCGGTGCGTTGTGCGTAGCTTAACCTGAAGATGGTGTAAATAAATAAACAAAATGTCTATGTTGGTCACCGTCGGTGATTCCAATGTGTATACACATTGGAACAAACCCTTAAGGGTTTTAACACAAAATGTATGTAATAGACGACCTCTTTGGTCGAGTGGTTTGTACACCGGTTTTCATGGTGTCGCCATCTCTGAGGGCCCGGGTTCGATCCCCGGTCGGGCCAATTTAGAAATTATAATTTTCTAAATTGTCTCGGGTCTGGGTGTTTTCTATTTATAATAAGTACGAGTATGTATTTGAGTATTTTAAGTATGTTTATCCGTTGTCTAGTAACCATTTAACGAGTTTCATAACGAAGCTTTTCTTGGGCTAGATAATTGGTGTGTAGGAAAGTAAAAAAAAAAATTAAGATTATTTTTAAATGTAAGTATGTAACGGATCTCAGAACAGCTCGGAACAGTCCGAACGCAGCTGTTGCGAGATTCCGTGTCCGTGAGAGGATGTTTATGTGTGCTTTGATCTAGCGCGTTTGTAATAAGCTTACATTCTACAGTCTCCTTATATTGTGACTACGCCCTCAAAGTGCTTGCGCGAAACGAAACAATATAATGTAGACATGTTAGATTAATATACAACGTTAGTCGGAACGGAGGGTACTAAGCCGAAAGGAGGGTAAAGTATAGATGATAGTGAATAACTTTTGTCTAAGAACTTTTCCTTAAAAATGGATAATTTTAGATTAACAGCTTTTTAAGATTTCAAAAGAAATTACGCTGTGGTAGCCCTGGCGGTCACAAAAAAAAACAAATTAAAAGTTAATATTATAGGATAGGTACATTAATCCAATTATGGAGAGAAAACTCGACTCTATAATAATGTCCGTACATTGACATTAAAGATAAACCGTTTTGCTGAGGCCTACGTCAAAACCGTAGCCTACTAGATTTTTGTAGACCAATCAAATGTATAAAAAGAACTTTCATATTAAAAATTTCATATTAAGAATACTCGTATAAGCATAAGTACCCTAAGCACGGTAATGCTTCTATACTTCAACACTTTGTACCTACATTAAAAATTTAATAAAGGATTTTCATTTCATTTAATTTCATGTCAATTCATTACGTTAAAATAACTATTTGCCAGTGTCCGAAAAGGGCGACTAGGGACTCAATTTTTTTTGTGTTGGTAGATAAACGTCCTGTTCATAGCATGGTGGCTTGTAAACGTATTGATTGATTAAAGATTGAAACAAAGTTGTTCACATTTCACATGGCACGTCACGATTAACTGACATCCACAAAATGTGACGACAGGCTGTCAAAGTCAACCAACCAGACCGCAGTCATTCTACTTACCAACAACTTAACGATTTGTTTGCAAACAAACAATTAAATTAGAAAAATAGGTCATCATTATTATACGAGTTGTAGAACTGATCGACATGCGTTTTGTCTGCACAACATAGAGGTATTTTAAATAGCTTTTAATTAAAAAAATGCTTATTAAAAACGTAACACTTGATATTAACATTTAGAACTGTTATGTTACGGTATACAATGGCCTTGTGAACATTGTGCATACTAATTCGCCATTGTTATACTAATTATTTTATTATTAACTCACTGACATTGTAAATTTGGCAGCCGTTGTGTCTTCTTCTCTGTAATTTTTTATATTATAGACATTTGTGTCCATTTTAGGGGTCCGTCATAATCAGAGTAACGGAAATCTTATAGTACCACTTTCTTAGTCTATAGACTCTGGTAGGTAAGAAATAATAATTAAAACAAGTTTTTAGTTTAACCACAGTAAAAACTGCAGCATCAGACTATCGAAAACTGTCAAATTTCTTTAATAAATGTAAAGGGCTGTCTGAAGCTGACAGCAAACTCTCTCTTTACTGATTCCATTGCACGTTCAGAAGTATATTAGCAGAATAATTTGCGTATATTTATTTAACCTATTGTATATTCTGTCGTTGTCATAATTCATTGACATAGCAGTCTTGTTAAGGGCCTTGATGACTTGTGACTTTCTGCGCGCACAGAATGTGGATGGTCCGACAGTCTTGAGTCATCACGACGGGTGAGCCAGCCAGACAGTATTAGCATATTGAATAATGCATTCGTACATTGCAAAGAGAAAGTTATGTTAGTATCTATAATCTAGCGACGGACTATTGAATTATATGTAAAATGGATACGTATCAAAACATTTCTTGTTGTTTCAGTTGAATAAATGTAGAGTTACAGCCCGTTTACACATGGTCTCCGTATTTACAGTAGCCTTTTTAGCAGATACGACAAAAAATTCACAGATTTCGTGCCTCACACGACTATCGAGCACATTGGAAATTAATCTGCGGAAATCGAATAAAATTTGTGGCTGAGCGACGAGAAAGTCGGGATAAGGAAAGGTTACAAAATAAAACTACATCATTGAATGATAATTATTTTATTCTTAGAATAACATAAGTATCCTCGACATAACGCCTGTGACCAACAAATTGCAAAATTTCTAAACGCGTATCGAAGTTTAAATAATTGTCGCCGTGGCGCATAAGTATACATATTTAATTTTTCGATTAATAAGCAGGATATAATAATGTTCAAAGTACTAGAAAATTATTACACGACAAATCCGTAGTCAACTCGAAATATGGTTAAAAAAGGCTACAGGGCAAACCCTTAACCCGATCGTCTTTGTTTTAGGCTTAAATTGTAGCTGACTAAATTGTCCAGAGATATTTTTCTCAAAATTTTGATATTGTTCTTCGTTTCCAAAATATCGAGCGCAAAAATAAAAAAATCGAAAAAAAATATTTTATTTTTCATTATTTCGGCCATAACTTTTTTATTTTTGACTTTCTTGAATAATTCTTTTTGCACCTTACAGCTCTCGTGAATACGCGTCTTTTGAGCTTTTTTGAATATCATATATTCACAACTCTCCGAGGTATAAGGGGATCGCACTTTTTCGTGAAATCGGAGCCTACACTGGAGCGAACGAAAAGACATTTCCAATGTCAAAATTATGCTCTGTTCACAAATAGGCACCGTATTACGTCCAACGTATCCATCGTTACTAGATGCGATGTTCACAAAGCAAATTCGCAGTATATCACCGCTTCTCTACAAGAATGGACGTTGTCGTGTGATTCGTGGTGGGTGACAGTATGTATACGGCAAAGTTGTATGGATACTTAATATTTTTAATGTTCCGTCATCCAGTATTTGATGGCAAAACGGAATGTCACAATTTATCGGACCGATATTTTTTACTGTATACAGAACACTGTGTCATAAATGAAGTCGCTCATACAACTCCATACGCCATCAATGAAAAAATACGTATCCTATAAAACGGACCAGTAAAACGGAGACCATGTGTGAACGGGCTGTTAATAATCGAGCGACGGTAACTAAATGGGGGTATGATGCTCTGGCTGAATCAATCCATGTATTCACGTTAGACTGCTGACGTAAACTCCTAGCTTAAACGTATTAGCTTTCTACATGGTTTATCTCAGTGTATTATTATGATGCATATTGACCTAAGTAAATTTTCATAAATAAATAAATAAGTTAGATATTATAAGAAACAATTAACGTGCTATAATAACAATAATAACTACCTGAAAACGGTAGTAGGTAGTAGATAACATTGCTGGTGCTATAAAGTGGCTACCACAAGCCACTTTCTAACAAAAAAAATATTAATATTTTTTGTGTTAGAAAGTTTTGTTTTCTTAAGAAAATGTTACAAACAAATTTTGTCGCCACCAGTTTGCCGCCAGTCATTTTCAAAGGCCACCTACGTGGTCTACCACGACACCGCCTATATATATTGTGAACAATTTTAATGAATGATGATGATGATGATTGAATTAATAATGATGTTATTGACATTACCAAAGCTAAATAAACATGGAACAACGAGTTTGTCTTATATCTTGTTTGCTAAAACATGAGGTTTTTATCAATCAATTGTTTCGGAAACCATAACAAACAAATCCTTTGGCTTACAGAGTAAGAGTAGATAGTGTTGATTACTTTCGGCGAGTTGGATTGACCACGATAGTATACCGGCATGGGGTGCTGCTTCGAATCCCACTCGAGAATTTTTTTTTTAGCATTTTGTCTTTTTTCTCATACCATAACAAAGTTATCGGTGTTATTTAATATTAATCATGGCTTGATTATTTTTATCAATAACATGGTAAGAGCAAGGACGTGGCCTACCCTCGCCAACCCTGTCCCTTGGATTTGCTTAATGGCTATCATATGATCGGAGACCGCTGTCAGATTGACAGTTCCTTCTTAATCTTGTAATCCTAGGTTATGAGTTTCTGTGAAACTCGCTCATATTGTTTAATGCGTTTCATGGAGTTAGTTGGCTATGTAATTTCACTAGTTCAGTAGGGGATACATAAGAACACGTAATAAAAGCAGTTAATTATTATAAAGCTTGTTAATAAAGTTGACTGAAGCAAATATCAGTTATCTCCTAACTTTTTAGCATAGCACAACCCTATTAAAATTAAAAACTTAAATTTTAGTTGGATTGTGCATGCATGTATATTATAAATTATGTAGATATGTGACAAATTGCTTATGTTCAAATTGAATGAAATTAGGTACAAAAAAGTTGTAGACCTTTGTTCACAATAGAATCTTCAGTAGCCCTGACTTTACAAAAACAAGATACCGAATAAGTTGTATACGTACACCTATCTAACTGTAAACAACTTAAAAAATAGTCAAAGCAAATAATAAGTCCGTTAATACCTACCTTCCTACCTACCTCATAGTTTAACCCAAAAACTAAGGGGAATGGTCAATTTGACCTTAGCAATTTCTGCCAGCAAGGGTACCAGCTTAATCCGAAACGAAATTAGGTCATGCGCTCCCAGTATCAGATAACTCCCAGAATTACTTGCGTACGTCATAAGCCCCGATGCCACAGCAATCAGCCAGATAAGCCGACCTTATCCCCCCTCTTATTCCTTTACTTAAACCATTACTTTCTTGTTTTTGACGACAACTTCAGGCAGGGTTTATCTTACCAACTTCGCTTATTGTACAGCAAGTGTGTATTGTTTTTGGTCCAAGTTAGCTGCTTTGTGTTACGTTACGTTGACTATGCCGCGCCAGAGGAGTTTTATGTGACACAATATTCGTGAGTTGTATGAAGTTCACATCACATCACTAACTTCAGGCAACTCCACAAGGCGAACGGGCTATAAACTCGGGCCCAGTGGGGATTGGTGGTTGTTAACGACTGCTAAAGTAGACAGGGCCATCGGCTTTACGTGCCTTCCGAAGCACTAAAAAGCTCGAGATGATAAATTCTTGGCCATCCGATGACCGGCCTTTGCGAAAGTTGCTTATTATTACTTAGGCGATCGCAGACCAAGCGCGTTAACCACTACGCCATCGAGCTCCCCATGAACTTACTACGAGTACGTAACTAGTAAGCAATATAATGTAAAAACAAAACAAAATTTAAGTAATTTAATGACTTTTTCAAGTCTTACCCACGAAGATCTGATACAGCGTGTGACTTAATAAAATGTTTACTGAAAATAAAAAGATCCATGCTAAAAACAAAACAAAATGTATATATAGATGTTTTTGCAGGTCATCAACCAGGACTGTATATCGGTATTAAAATATCAAAGCTCCATTTCTTTTTGACAAGCTATAGTCTGTTCAATATAGCTTGTTTTTTTTAAGTGTAGTTTGTTCTCGAGGAACCGGCTAAGGTCATAGACCATGCTGCCATGTCATTAGTTTCTTAAATTCATTAGTAGATAAACTATATAGGATGATGATGAATGATAATAGAAATGAGAAGTGAGAATGATATACCCCCCAACCTCTCGAGTATCTTAGTAAAGATGTGGGGCTTTACTAAGTCCTCACGCGGAATTCTTGAGAGAATTAGAAAAGTGCCGTTGCACTGTTTTATTTTATTTGCCAACACTCATGCACACTCACGAAAACTTAACGGCTAATAATCCACCATTATTTCACATTAATATTTGACATAACAAATTTTTTAGAAAATAAAACAAAACCGCAGACATGACTCTTCACTTTCCCGCCAAGAAGTCCTCAATATAGCTTGATACCCGTGACAGATGTCAAATTGTCATGCCTAGGGTGGAGACAATACTGACGTAATTGCATCAAATGATAATTGAAGTTATTAATTAAATATTATTATCGTAAGAAAATACTGTTCCTATCTAATGTGCCAATTGATTTTCTTTTCTTATATTTAGAAGTTCTTTAAAAACGTCATTATACTCAAGAAAAATAAAAACAGAAAAATCGGAAGTTAAATTAATCGATTGGTAATTGAATATCAATTATTGAGCTTCACTTGGTTTACTATCCCAACACTAGTCATCATCATCATCATCATCATCTCAGCCAATAGACGTCCACTGCTGGACAAAGGCCTCCCCCAAGGATATGAGGGGTATTTGCCGTAATCGCCACGCTTAGCAGGCGGGTTGGCGATCGCAGTAGGTTGAAGGTAACCTCAGAGAGATGCTGCTGCCCATCCTCTGGAATGGTCCCTTAGTCGCCTTTTACGACACCCACAGGAAGAGATGGGTTGGTGCAATTCTTTATCCCCGGCATCACACAGGGATAGTATTTATTTGTAATGAAATGACCTTGTAAAGGAGTACGTTTATTTTATTGTTATAAATTGTGATAAATGTGTGTTAAGCAAGATTTTTTTGGATAAATCTAATCTTACGTATAAAATAGAATCTCAAAAGTAATTGTAGTGGATTATAAAAAATAATGTTATTTTAATGTAGTCAAATAAATTCATACGCTTTTACAAACTCACGTCTTCGATTTTGATGACTCCTGTCATAGGTATCAAGCTATATTAAACAAACTATAGTTAAGTATAGTAATTTAAAATAAATAATTCCTTTTTGTATACTACACTGTTATAGTTAGTTACTTTCTAATGAAAACGAATATGCTAATAGTAAAGATTTTTATCAGTGTACATGCTATTAACTTTTTAAAATATGCGTTGCATTAAACGTCGACTACCTTGGTTTATAATTGAGATTCTTAGTTGCAACCAAAAAAGAACAACTAGAACATTTCCTTGTTAATATGGTGACGGTTTTTTATTTTACCTCGTAAAGGCAATTACGTGTCTTTAGATAAATATGTGCATAGTTGTCAAGAAGTTTCATTATTATTTCCTTTTCAAAATCAAATATTCAGAACATGCTTACACCTTTATAGGTAGCGAAATCTCTAGCAATCAAACACGCAATCGCGTGTAGCGTCGGTATACACAAAGTGCATAAAATGAAGAGTAACACAGTCTAGGTAACTGATGAAGTTTTCTTTAAATATTTCTAGATAATGACTTCCTAATAGGTCCTTACCTATGAAATTGTCGTTTTTTTCTCATTTATTAATAGGTGTATTACTTCTAAAAGTCAATACCGGTTGTTAATATTATCATACACCTTTAATTGGGACTATGTTACTTAGGCTTCAGTAATAACAATGTTTATTAATTTTGTGTCTTTATCGCCCAATTTTTTTTTTAATTGACTAACTTTTTTGTTCGCTGAATTGACCTTTTGTTTCATTGTAGCTTTGAAGGGACTTAATTTTTTTTCTTTTTAATGTCTGCTATATTTAGCTAGTGAAACAAACATACTACTCTACAATTTTTATAGTGTTAAAATAAATACAAGCTGGAGAAAATTAAAAAAACGTTAGTATGAAAAATAAAATTTTATAAAAAATCTTCATACGAAACGCCAATTTCAAAATTATGTGCTATTGTTTGGTCTTACCACCACCTAACCACTATGTTAAGCTGATGATAATGATGTGAAGGATTTGACATATTCGTTAGCAGGTATTTAAAGCTGGAGGAGTTTGATGGCGAAGTGATAAATGCGCTCGGTCTTCGATTGCTGAAGTTAAGCCACTTTCACAAAGGCCGGTCGTTGGATGGGATGGATGACCAAACATTTGTAATCTATAGCCGTTGATCCCGGCTGTACTTATTAGCAGTTGTTAACAACCGTATATCCGCACTGGGCCCGCGTTGTAGTTCATAGCTCGTTCTTTTTTCCTGTGCACTGTTATGTTTTACTTATGGGAAAATTTCCTGCCCTAGAAATGGGGACATAAAACATAATCTGGTGATGTAATGTAATGATATGTCTTAAATCTGTTACGACTAAAAAACTCTGTATAGAGATAATGGAATTCTAATATTGATGGCATTTGGTAAAGTATTTGCGTTACTGTGGTCAAAATTATTCCCAGTAGGTCAAGTAGTCAATGAATATCAAATATCAAGTACCCTTAAGTTTTATCTAAAGGATCTATGAACTAATAACTCAGGAGTGTTCATTCGAATGCCAAAAGTTTCAATATAACTTAAGCCATAGTTATAAGGGAGACAAATTTTCGAAATCAGGAACCTCTTTTGTGAACGAAAATACTTTGAGTCCAACTTTGTTCCGTAAGATAAAAAGCGAAGTCCTATGATTTATTAGAAGCTGATAACAGTTTTCAGGCATGTCTTTATTAACCACCGTCCGTCTCAAGATAAAAATGTTTTACCCTTTTTAAGGATTGTCATGGTCCAAGTCTAAGGAGATTTAAAAGAAGCGTTGTACCAACATCCCTTAAAGTGTTTAAAACAGCTAAGTTGAGTATGAATTATGTAAAATTAATTTAATAAATTAGTTTATAAAAAAATAATTTACTTTTATGTCTTTACTGCTGTTAATTGTACTTAAATTATATTACTTGACCAATGGCGTATTTGGCAAATTACATAATTTGACGAAAAGAGGATTTGACGAATTACCAATTTGTCTAAGTTCTAATTTGTCGATTTGACGATTTGACCAATATCAGACTTGACCAACGTCGTAACACCCCTCTGTGGTCTAGTATGGTGATACTATACACAGAGTTCCAGGGTACGGCATGGCGTGGTAAGGCATGTTTTAAATCCTGCTTCCTTTCATGCTACCACCGTCACATCGTCAAGTCTGTCGCCATAACAACAAGGTTAGTAGTGTTATTAAGTACAAACAGTTATAGAGAACCATAAACATAATGATACTTGTACTCGTACCTAACCTAAGATTTGTATTTAGTCAATTGGTTTTTTTTACACACTCACACCAATTATCTAGCCCCAAGAAAAGCTTCCTTAAGACAACGGATAAACATACTTAATATACTTAAATACATTACTTATTATACATAGGACACACCCAGATCCGAAACAAATTAGAAAAACAGGTATTTCTAAATTGATCCGACCGGGGATCGAATCCGGGACCTCAGAGATGGCGACACCATGAAAACCGGTGTGCAAGCCACTGGACCAAAGAGGTCGTCAAGGTTTACTTGTTACCAAGTATTCGCCTTAATCGATATAAAGGCATTGGCATTAAATTTCATATTTACTCATTAGTTTTAAATAACAGTTCAATAATTAACACAATGACAATAGAATCAACTAAAAAAACTAGCACTGCAAATTGATACACTACAAACATTGTTTTATTAAAAAAAAATACAATTCATAGCGACTCGGTGGCCGAGTTGTAAATCACTCGGTCCTTATCTGGAGGTCATAGGTTCAATTCCCTGGTCGGGAAATGTAATACTAACCAACCACTATTTGCGGCAAGCGTAAGAGTAGAGAGGAGTCATTTGTCAACTCTTCAATAAAAAAAAATCATCAATTGTAGCGATGACTTGATTTCAATCACGGTATAAAAGCTATACTTAATATATTTCTAATTAAATAAAATGTCTCGAATTACAAGCAAATAAGAGTCGAATCGAATTTCGACAGTAATTCCTGTTCCTTGTGTAATTTGTCAGACATTTCACCTAACACTTGGAGCTTATCCTAACAAAGTGACTTGCTTTTACTCACGTCCCTTATAAATCTCCCAATTTATCTATTAAAGCACATGACTTTGCAACAACATTAAACCTAACGCATTTCCTTTAATGCAGAAAGGGTGAAGGTCGTAAGAAAACCAAAATAGCTTTAATCGACATTGTTTGAAAAATAATAATGAAAAAAGATTCAGGTAACTTAAAAATGTATACTTAGTTATGCTAGATATAGAATAAAGATTAACTTCTGATGCTTTTGATAAGAAAAGATGCAAAAAAGGTTTTATCATTAAGTTCATGTTTTGTAATTAATGATACTGATCTAAACCAATTACGAGTACGTACTTTTAACAATAAATACATAAAAGAAACAGATTAAGAAAGACCCGAAATTAATATTTACTTTTCTGAATCACTATCTTTAACGTTAAAAAGAATCATCAACAGCATATTTATGTTATCCATCTCATTGCGTTATTGTGTATTGATTTAAAAAGCTGCTAAAAATGTTTGTTGATGCTTATTTATTTTTATTTAATAGGAAAGAAAAACTATATGGATGGTTGAGCCAGAAACATTATTTACTCCCGACGATTGATGCAAATGCAGGGGTCACACACATTTCGGATGCCGCTATAACATTCTTAATTGGCAATAAACTCATAACTCATTGAAAACAAAAGGCGAACGGCACAGGGGATATCGGCCCGACTCCAATTACGAACGCGAAATTGAGTCAACTCACTAGAGGTGATACAAAACAGAATACCAAACAAAGCTTCATGGCCCATTGTTGCAAAGCGACCGAACAACGCCGGCTTAATGACGACATTTGAGGAAACGTTAATTAAACCAACAATACTCGAATAAGATGTTTTGGGCGGCGCTGTTGCTGATAACAGCTTAATTTTGCCGAATTAATTTTTCACGTTGCTTACGCGGTCGGAGTAGTGTTGCCAACTTGACGGGTTTCTCGTCAAATCTAACGGATTGGGATGAGGTAAAAACGGATATTTTGGTCATCTAACGGCTAACAGATTTTCTAGCGGAATGACAAACTGTTAAACTATTGTATTATTTATTGTTTTTTAGGCATCATAGAATAAATTTGTCTGAAATTTGTCCATCTAGTAACTTACCATGAAAAGTGCTACATTGTTTAGTTTCAACCTAAGAATGGGTAAAGATAGCGCTTTTTTTCTGACGGAATTCTCACGGATTTTTTTGACTATGTTTTACGGAATTCCAAAATATAGTTGGCAACACTGGGCCGGAGTCTGATTAAGGGCGTATGCTGACGTTCGGACAACGTCGGGCGGTTGGGGCATCTTGATTGTCTGCCGCTGACTTTGCATTATTAATCAGATAAAAATATTTGTCATAGAATAGTTATTTGTTTGTAACGGGGAATACAGTTGACTTTTGCATATAAGTTGTTAGAGTATTAAATCCAGTTAGCTTTTAGATGAATTGTTAGAGAATATTAAAAAAAACTTGAAAATGATTATAATATTGTTTTTGAAAACGGTATAATGTCCCGGTTTGTACTACTCTCAATCCTTTTCTGTTTGAATGGCAAATTGCGTGGCAAAAGGATTGAGCCCATACAGCCTTAGCTGTATATGAAACATTATCCATATACGAGTATAACAAACCGATTATTAGTCAGTCAGTCAATTATTACAGTTAGTCAATCATTAGTAACTTAAAGATATATATAAATCTTTAAGTTCTTTATATATATATATTTTATTTATACAGCGAGACCATAATATGGTATTTTTTTTTAATTTAGTAATTATCTAAGAGCTATCCCAAATATGTATCTAATAAAATTTATTTAGGAGAAGCTCGATGGCGCAATGTTAGCGTTAGCAGTCGTTAACAACCACCAATCCGCAGTGAGAGTGAGTGGTTTATGGCCCGTTCTGCCTATCCATCCACAGGGAAGGCTCGTGCCCCGGCAGTGGGGACATAAAAATGAACTGATGATGATGATGATGAAAATTTATTAACTTTAACGTACCTATAATATATTTACTGAAAAAAATAGATTCACAAAATATTCTCGCACGATTTCAAATATGCGGACAGAAATGACTTTAATTCATCAGCAAACAAAACCAATCAGGAAAAGCAACCAAGAAAGCGTTTAGGACATACCATACTCGTAGTAGGTACGTATCGCATGGCATACGCCAGGTCGGGAACAAACGCGCCTCCATGCGATACAGAAGCGGCAGAAACAATTGAAGCACGTGTAGGTATTGTGTACATCGATATACTACAGGCTTCTACACGTATTAACATAATACAAGGGGGATGTTCTTAGGCAAATTGGTTGTACTGTATTTAAAATTTCTTAGATTTTCAATAGTAAAAAGTGAAAGAAGTACTTTTTAATTTTTATTAATCTAGAACCACCGTTCAACTGTGTAAGCGACCTTGAATAGTTTAATACTTAGTTAACTTTTTGTATTACAATTATCAAATTATATTTAAAAAAATTACTGAGTCTTCGACTCCTAGCTCAAAACGTTTGGACTTAGAAATCTGAGTTTTATGCGAAATCACCTTGGGATTTCTCAAGAGGGGAGACTCGAGCGGACCAAATCGCGGGCGTTCGCTTCTTAATAAATATTAAAAAAAAAACATTCAAAGGTTTTAAATGTGTAACTTTACTAAACATAAGTATAAGTCTAGCAAGTTACAACTTTGTCAATTAAATAGTCTAGCAATCTTTTACTGTGCCACAAACACTTCAACTAGAGCAGTAACTATAGTGACGAGATAATATAATGATACCGAAGAGATTTGAAGGTCCAGTCACGGACAAACATAATAGAGGAGGGTTCTTACTGCTGTCTCCAAGGATATGAACTTGTAGGTACACGCAACATCTTTGATAAAGGTTGTAAAATTGACAACGTCATCATTGATATTAAATTCAAAGGCGCGCTGTAACGAAAAATAGCAGATTAAGTTCGTAAACGGGAGGGAGTTTTGCAAAGCTCTTTGTTGTTACAAACAAAAGAGTAATGACGGAAGGGTGAAAGATAGTTTAAAAAGTTCTCCTTTCATTCGTCGAATCGTTTCGGATGAGATGAATCCTGTGTTGCCACTGCGGTTCCGCGTAAACAAAGACTATAAAATGAGAAACATTTGGCACAGGTCTGCAATTCGATACCCCCAGTCTAAGCCGAACGGACAATGAATCGACGAGAATTCGCCCTATTTCCATAATATTTGTGTTACGCCGAAATCGGGCAGATACTGCAATTCTTAAATGCCTTTGTTTGCTTTTCATGTAAATCGAGCTGTAATGCGACCCCGTGAAAAAATATTGGATCCTCCTTTCGTTCTTTAGTGAAATCTATCGAGCTGCGGCGTTTCTATAGAAATCGGTCATAATAACGATGTCCGCACTGTTGTCGTGTCATCCATCATTCTCTCTCACTTCATTAGGCATAAGGTTGAAGATATAAAAGCATGTTGTCCGCAAATCGCGCGATGAGCATGAATAGCCTTGGAGATCCCAAATTATTTACATTTTTATCACATAACGTTATTATAAATAACGATTCCCCCTACAGTCGTTGGCTTACCGCGTATAAATAATATAAATGAGAACACCGTGATAAAATTTGTGAGGAACATTCAACGTATATCTCATATCCAATTCAAGCAAGTGGCGAGCTGGCTGCCGACTCGATATAAAAATTCATTGGAGTCGATATCTTTTGTTTGACGTAAGCACCGGGGTAGACAATACGCGGAAATTGCTTGTATTCTCAATTTCTTGTGTGTAGTACTTATAATATAATTGATCTATATTTGACATTCGTTTTCGCTGTTCGGTGGGCAGTCGTAATTGCTCATTGTTATTATCATCATCAGCCTATAAACGTACCCACAGCAGGACTTAGCATTCAGAATGAGGCACATAAAGAGATTAGGCCATATCCCATCAAGCTCTGGCCTAACGCAGTTTTAACGCTGCTATCTAACAATTAAAACCGATGGAATAACATGTTTTTCAAAACACGGAGGGGCTAAAATGTTATTTGTTTAATAATTTGCGAACTCCTCTACACCACTGCAAAGAAACAATGTTTTAATCGGTCAATATCACCACATCGAGTAAGCAAGCTTAATGTATTGTGTTATTGTAGATATCGACTTTACTGTACTTTTTGAAAATCCTACGGCTAGGGTTTTAGGACGGAAAGGTATTGTTACAAACATTCTCTGTAGCATCGCTATCCAAAGAAGCGTGACCAATCTACAATCTTAACATATGATATAAGTATACTATCTAAAAAAGTATTGGATTCCTTAATCGAATCCACTTATTGAGGGTAATATATACAGACAACATTACAGTAAACGTCTCCGATGGCGTTGACGGACAGGCCCGTAAATAAATATAGCAGCGTGGTACCGGGTGTCGGCTCCCACGCCGCATCAGCCAAAAGATTCGCACTGTTTGCCCAAAACGTATCCGCATAAGTTGCGTGAAATTGATACCGTCTCTTTACACATGATCCTCTGTTTGTTCATAGCGAATAGTTATTACAGCCGTGATGGGATCTCTTGGGGGTGATTTGTTTTTTGCACGCGAACATTTGTTAGGGTGCGAACACAAATTCACTGCGATAGATAGGTGAAGTTCAATCATGGCTTGTTACGAAACAGGTACTCATCTCGCGACTACGAAGTCACGAGATGAGTACCTTTTAGTCATTTTAGCATTTTAATGCAGATATAACGCTGTTTGTATTAAGGATTGAATAATTGCTTTACAAAATTAGTACCTAGGTACCTAATATTTACATGAAATTAAAAATGGTTCATTAAGAAAATTTGCTATTCAGATGAAGTTTAACCCAGGAAAACGTGTGAATGAATCGCCGCAATTATTATAAATAGAGTTCCGAATAAATTGTATTGAATAATAAATGGAAAGGATTCGTCAACATCGTGCATTAATTGCGACGCGACATGGATGGAACTGTTTTACATTGTGTAGGTATATTTGGTTCATATCAACAATGTGTTGAAAAGGTAAATACATTAGATAAGATAGAAAAGGCTACTGTTTCGATGTTCGTTTTTTTTATTATACACTAGTTAAGCACTTTCGTAAATGCCGGTCATCGGATGGGTCACCAAAAATTTTTCATCTCGAGCTCCTCCGTGCTTTGAAAAGCACGTTAAGCCGTTGGTCCCGGCTGCATTAGCAGTTGTTAATAATCACCAACCCGCGCTGGGCCCGCGTGGTGGTTTATGGCCCGTTGACGTAAGACCTTTCCGCTGGTGCCCCAGCAGTGGGGACATAAAACGAGCTGGTGATGAGTGAGTGAGTTAGTGAGTATTTGAAACTAGTATTTCTTATTCTAAGTGAATATTCTGTTTTACCTCTCAAGTAAGAATAATTGCGCTGTTGTGTTATGATAAACAAAATACAAAAGTAATTGCTAAGGCATTTGGTACTCTCTTATTATTTATCAATTTGAACGGACTTTTAATAAAAGACAATTTATTCCTTTATCTTGGATGTTAGTTCCGCAATTTGGTTATAATAATAGCTAAATACATATTTCTATTTGAGAAAAAAACATTTTTAGGTGACTCAGAGTGGTCGAATGAAGTCGCAAGCAGTGGCTAGTATAGGTCAAATATAATGGCGTGGGGTCAGAGTAGGTAACATGTAATAATAACACAATTGAATATAATTATGTGGGATCACCTAGTTGTCATGAAGGTTTACAACAAGTCATAAACTTATTTTATTGTCGGGTAGGTATACAGTACGCTTCTCATTAAGGCAAATATGGGTTCTCAAAGGTTCCCCTTCAAAAGGCTTTCGTTTATTTTAAAGTTACAACTCATAAAATAAAATAATATCACTAGGTATGTTACACTCACACCAAAATAAAATAGAGAAAACTGAATTTCATAAACTCTATAATAAAATAATAATAAATAAATAATAATAAAATTTCCTACACTCACACCAATTATCTAGCCCAAGAGAAGCTTCGTTATGAAACTCGTTATATGGTTACTAGACAACGGATAAACATACTTAAAATACTTAAATACATACTTATTATAAATAGAAAACACCCAGACCCGAGACAATTTAGAAAAACAATAATTTCTAAATTGACCCGACCGGGGATCGAATCCGGGACCTCAGAGATGGCGACACCATGAAAACCGGTGTACAAACCACTCGACCAAGGAGGTCGTCAATAATGGCAGATGCTTGTCTTTTATTTTGTATCTGATAGTAAGTGGATAATGCCGAATGCAAGCGCATTTCGCATCAAATCCTATAGCAAAGAACCTTCCAATGTTGAAACATAAGCATAGTTGAGTCTTTTAAGTAAATGCAATTAAAAAATAAATACTAATTGTGCAAACAAATAAATAAATAATAATTATGTAACGGTCGCGGACTTACAGGGGATGATTGGTTGATGGTTGATTGCTTACCTATCTAGCTAGACAGACATAGAACAAGACTTCCCAATTCCCATCAACCAAACCGATTACGAGAGTAGTTTGAGACTTTGGTCGGTTATATGACAGAGGCGTTGAAAATTATTTACTGGTCAGAATCCTGGACTTCGCAAAGGATAACAATAGGACAAGGATGTTCTGATTGTTTGTCTTATTCAAATCTGTTCAAGTGAGTGAAGGATTTGAATCTGAATAGCCCGTAGCTAGCTCATGTATGTGCTGGTTAATTGCTGAGACGGCATGATGACATAGTGACGACTTCAGTAGTGATTGCTGACGGCCGGTAAAATGAAGTAGCTTCAGATACGACGCAAGAGCTTTATGTATACTAAACTTTATGTATATGTGGGTGGACGGGGTAATTTCGAGTAATATTCTTTCACCAATAAAACAATAATAACATTGGTTAATATTAGCTATCTTATCTTATCTTATCTGCTCTGCTGAGGTTTCCTTATCCCAGTAGTACTTCGATCCAATATTAGCTATACAAAAATGTAGAGCATAAAAGAGGAAATTGCTTCTAATAAAATAATATCTTTTGCATGCTTTCAATTTAAACTTAGCCCCTTTTAATAAGGGGACGAAAACTCAATTTGAGAGCAACATTGTCACGATTTTAACAAAGCCAATTTATTACGTGATTTCTAAAAGTGACGGATTCGAGAACTTTAATCGCGTTTTCTTTGTCATTAAGCACATGAAACACGAAAGAAGCGGGAAAATTGGGAAGTTACGAGGTGTGCCCGAAGATATTGCTCGAGATAGAAAAGCCCTTCCCTTTCCGAGCCATATACGGCCTATTCATTGCGAAGGGTAACAAAATTTTATTTCAAGTTAAATTGTGTTCCCGACTCAGCCACTTCTTATTTATATGGGTGGGGGAGTATTGGAGCTACCCTCGTGTGCATGCATCGATAGCTCGAACTTATGTTCGAACCGCTCGCTAAAATGCTAAAGCTGATTTAACCTTAAATTGCGTCCAGACTATATGAGAATACATGTTATAAAGCATTGTTTAATTAGTGTGGACGATAAGTGTTAATAAAACCACCTTATACTTTTAGTTCTGTAACATGTCATACAACATAAGTTATAAAACATATTACTTAATGTGAATTCACCATAATATCAATAAAAGTAAGTACAGTCGGCGGCAGATCAACCTACCCAAATCTGTCGAATTTCTCCAATGAATATTGATCCTTACAACCAAACAATAAAGTTCAAAATTGATTGTAGAAATTTGACAGTTTTGGGTAGGTTGATCTGCCGCCGTGTGTACCTACTAGATTTGAAGCGTCTCAAAAATAGTCCGAGGAATTAAATTACCCTTTTGTGGTCTTATTTCAAATCAAGACGGTCGATTACAGTTATTTATTTATATTTTTTACATTATGTAATATGATTGTATAAGTAAGCAAACGTGGCCATTTTCGTTATGCATTTTTGTTCCGGTGCCTTAATCTAGTACTATTATTGATCGAAGGATTAAACAGTAAATAAAAATGACTTAGCGCTATGTCGCATTGGTCTCTGTCTTTCTTTGTTTGTTCATTAAAGTTATCTAAGTGTTTTTTGCGAGTAGATCCGTAGAAAGTGTATCATTTACAACGTGTTGTGGTCGCATAATCTTTAGAAAGCATAGTATTTTGCTCAATTTAGACGTCTTGCCCAGCTATTACCCTTTCTTTTTGGTTCTAAAATATTCATATAATATGAAGATTTGTTAAAACACAGACTATAAATGGAGTTGTTTTTAACTGTAAGTATTGTTAAGTATACATTTCCAGTTAATGCATTTCTTATTATTAAAAGTATGTAGGTACGACTATTAAATGCATCAGCTTTACATGATAGATATAGCATAGAAAGTCTAGAACGCCGCTTAGTACTCAGTAGTCTTTTCAAAAGCTCGTGCGTTTCATACATCCGCCCTTCCATATCGAAGTCAATAGGCCTTTTGTCACAGCGACTGCCAATTTTGAAATGCATTATATGTAAGTGGTTCTGTTATTGCATCTGCGCATTGAATAAACTCGAGATCATTTCATTTGCCCCACAAAAGGCGGACGCGACGTGACAGCGTTTGGAAACATAATTATGGTAATGCCCCGGTTTTGTTATACTTAAAGTGAGAATTTTGTTATTGTGTTTGCAATTTGCCCCTCGCAATACATGCGGTGTTTGAAGATTGCTGTCTATTGCGTCTTTCCAGTCTTTCATCGTTCAACTGTTTTGTTTTCATAGAAATGTGAAAGATAAAGTATTGACCTGAAAACAGTCCCGCTATTGCTAGGCACCATCACCATGGTGCTATAGTGCGTAGCTAAATACTTTAGACCAGCTTATAGTAACATTAAATTATTTCTACGACATCTGTATAATAGAATGCGTACATTAAGAAGTAGACTTCTTTCACTTAAAGTAAAGAAGGCAGACATTCGAATATAAAAGCGTACGTGAAATGAATACTAAAATATTAATGAAATAAATATATTATTGCTCGGTAGTGAAATGTAAACACATTTTGCGAATCTACTCGCTTAATTTTATGTATTATTTATTTTATCTTGTCGTTTCGTACATTAAGGTCACACTGGTATTTTAATGTGAAGTGGTGATCGCGTAAACTTAATAAAACAATATCCTTTCGGTATTGTTGTTACTAATCGCGAGTTGAGTCGAGTTAGTTAGCTGAGCGCATAATATAAATCACTTTACATGACTAGAACTGAAGTTTCAGGACAGGGCAGGGCTCAGGATTCCTCTCATGTTGCAAGCATCCAACAGACTGAAGAAATATCACTAACAAAATTTACTAAGGGAATTTTAGGAGTTTAAGTTAACAGAATAACTCTCAAATCTTTAATCATAGTTTAATATCGTGTTTCAAGGTAACGGTGTTCACAGGCTTATTTATGTTGCAATAATAATAATAAACACCCCCTTTCACCGGACTCCTGAAACTAAAACGACAATAAAGTCTTACTAAAATTAATGTAGGAGGGGGTCTTCCATTTTAATTTACTTCAACAACAAAATGAATAAAGTTACGACAGCGGAACATCTTGCGACGTCGGCATATCGGCGTTCCGCTCTGCCCTGTTTTATTCATAGACCTCTGAATAAAGATGAAAATATTAAAGCTGGCAAGGGAAAACGTCTACGGGCCTAATGTGGTCGGGGTTAATAGTCATACATATTAATGAATAAAAAATAATGTCTTCGTCTTCTTGTGTGAGTTGGCGGTCGCAAACGATAGTTTTGCCGACAAATTTTGCCGAATTTAATTGATTATCATTTTTTAATATTTTAAGTACGAGTTATATTTAATAATCCGATCCATAATGGTTTCAATAAATTATTTATTTATGAACATGGAATCAACAGCATTTTATACATTTACGAGTAGTTAGGTATTACAATTGTATTCTTATCCTTATGCCAATAACAGATCTCTATTGTTTTCTAAAGTTCTTTCTTGATATGAAATAACTTTTTTTTACGGATTTACTCGCGTTTATTTTACATATTATCGAACCCTTTGCAGAGTCAGTGGTCACAGGGAGACTCTCTGTGACCACGGACCCTACAAAGGGTTCGAAACGTCAGGATAAACATTAAATGAGTAATGTATAAAATAAACGCGAGTATAGATCCGTAAAAGTTGTTTCATTTCAACAGATCTCTACTTTACAAAACTATATTTTTGATAGGTATGTCACTTAAACGAATGTAACAAACAAAATAATAAAAAAGGCGAAATATATATAGGTATGTCGATGTTTTAAATTGCTGTAGTTGCTGTTTATTTTTTTTATTTTTTTTTATTTTAAGATCGGATTTATCTATCTATCTAGACTTATCTAGATTTATCTACACTCTTTTAAACTATTGCGTTTGCAATAGTGATCTAAAAAATGTTTAAATGGGTTTAATTTAAACTGATAAAATTACTTATAATTTAAAATGATTCAGTGACTGCTATTGCTTATATCCAAACCATGATTTTTTTTTGTTGGTGGAAGAAGTAATGAAGAAGGGAGCCTCATTGCTGAGCAGAGTGCACGTTAGTACCAACATCACCCTGACAGCAATAGCAAATAAATTTAATGGGGTAATGTATAGTCGACCATGGAATTGCTTTATAACTTTTGACAAAAACTTCCATTACAATAAAATTTCGCTAAGGCTCATTCTCAATAATGAAAACGTATCTGTCACTTGGTATTTTAAACAAAAATAGAACATGTTGTTTAATTATACGCAAACAAAATTCACTTCTAAGGTGGTAAAGCAATTTTATTGTCGACTATACAAAAACTCCATCACTTTGTTATTACCTTTTTAAATTACATAACTAGATATAGATCTAACCTACGCATAAGCTTCTCACTAATACTATTATAGAACTGTGTAATCTAAAAATAAATGTATTAATATATTTAATTTTGCTCGTTGAATTAAAATATAATAATTTTCGCGACAAGCATTAAATGCGGGGAGACCTCGAAAACGTGACCGCGTTGTCAAAAATAATAATTAAAAAGCGAAATGCGATTGCGAGAGCGGTCTAATTAGAAATGTGCGGTTTTAAAATTGGTGTGGAAATTTCGTCCCTTATAATGTATAGCGTTTAACATGAAAAGTATAAGTAAAGTAAAGTAAATAGCCTTTAGTCTCACTTCTAGGCAATGGCCATCATCGTTGAAATCAAAAATCATCATCATTTAGCTCGTTAAAGAGTGTGCTCGCCTTATCGAGGCCTTCGGTGACAAGAAGGCTGGCAGCTACCTCTGCCAGCGTATTAGTTTGGCAATCCAAAGGGGCAAATTTGCCAGCATTCTTGGGACCGTTTCCATGAGCCCACAGTTGGAGGACATCTTTTATTTACAGGTCTTTAGTTTTTAATTTTCTAATTATTTTTCACTGTTTTTATTTTCAATTTAAGGTATTAAATAATAATAAATTTGGTTATAACTATGTATAACATACATGTTATTGTGTAATTGTTTATTGTCCTGAATATAATTGAAATCAAGTTGTCACTGCTATTGATGAGTAATGGCTTAATCACCTCGCTTGTCAAATGCGTGTTGGTGATGGATAGCCAAGCTATGCACCCAAAAAGTCAAAGGTTGTTTATAAATGCCAGATGAAGCTTCAGTGAACTGTATCCGCACATACTAATTAATTAATTAATTCAATTACTTATTATTATATTGAGAACTTAGTATCTAGACAAACCTTACATAGGCTTTAAGATACTACTAACCGATATTTGTAATTATATTTTTGTTGATAAAAAAAAATACTCGTAGTTAGCTACTAAAGCAATTATTATTTATCTTAATACCACAACGCTGAAAAGTTGTAACATTGGATTTGAGCCATTATGCCTTTAGTAAAATATCGGAGCCTCTATTCTGCTATTCAGAAATGTCCACAATAGGGTCTCAGTGGGCAGATTATATATTTTTTCCATAAGTGCAAATGTCAAAAGCATGCTCTTGACATTATGCCTGAGACATTTTATCAATTACGTACTAGATTCCCGAATAAGCGCCTGAAAAACGGTACGCGACTTTGGGGCCACGGAACCCACAATGACGATTGTGGCGATGACTGTAAATATTAAGTACAATTAATATTGTGCAACCTTAATTTAACCTTTATGTTTAAGACTTAAGTTTCATGGTAAGCTGTAGTTGTTAATGCTATCCAATGTTTTTTTAGAATTTGTAATTCGAAATTTAAATGTATTAGGTATGAGCAAACGAGATCACTTTCGAGATGCATTTTTGTTTCGGATCCTTACATGATTGATCGAAGCCTGAGATCCTTTGAATTAGAAAAATCGAAGCAGTGAATACATACATCTATATTCTATTCTCATTCTATATTTAAATTAATCGTATTCAAACTCATTTCTAATTGAGAATGTTTTTTTTTCTCTTCCTCCGAAAATAGTTTGGCAAGGAGGTTCCATCCCGCTCGTTTCATTAATATTGTAGTTATACCGTGTGTCTCAGAAAAGTTGGCAGTGTTTGCACAGCTACTTATGCCTCTCATCCGCGTGATAAATGAGTGTTGTACGAGTTCGCCCGCCACGTGCTCGTTACGGTCTCAGACGCTGCCGGCTATAAACAAGACGCATTTCACTTGTTACGACGAGACGTTAGGCCTGACTCAGACCGTACGTATATATTACAATTTTGGACTGACAATCGCGGCTTTATGCCTGGTTCAGACTGTCAATTTAAATAATCTGTTTTTGCCAAAACTTTATTAAATTGCATTTAAAAATGTCTACATTAATATGCCATAGCTCCATTACCGAGACGGCCCGCCTATGAGATTACCACCCTGCCGGGAATCAAACCCAAGACCTGTTTAGAAACTGGCGGTCTTACCATAGCAGTGCCGACCGTAAATATTATTCATTAACTCCTGATTATTTATTTCAGTACGCAATCTTTTATACATTTTAAAGCACACTTAAATCCTTTTGGTCTATCCAAAGGTTATCTAAGAGATCACTCTTAGTCATAAGACCGCACTAATTGTACAAGTACTTTTATGTAGGTTTTTAGTCAAATCCTTTGTAATTTTGGTGTACAATAAAGTATATTTACCTTATCTTGTCTTAATTGAAAACAGAGAACAATAAACGCTCGTGTAGATCCACGGACAGTTGCCAGATACAACGAACTCGTGTTCGTAGAATCTATGTAACATAACAACAACTTTCCTTAATAGATTCTGGCGTTAGCTCGACAAACAAACAAACAGTATACAGGGTAGCAAGAATCATAAACAATCCCCAATCTAATCACGTAGGGGTAATCGATAGTCGTAAATTATAATATATAACAAACAATTTGAGATCGGAAGATATTATGTAGATAGGCAAATATTGTTTTTGCAGCACCATCGAGATTAAACATAAAACTAAGAACGAATACAAGTCTCATCTTAGTATTATTAGCCGTTAGTTCGTTAAGTTACATTATCGACACTTCGAGAAATAAGATTTTTTTTTTATATTAAAGGCTTTATTTTAGACAGTAAAAAATAACTTTAAAAAAAACATGCAGTCGCATAGTCACACTTAATGGCGAACTATGGAAAGTGGTATGCACTTCGCGCACATCTTGCATCATAATATTCAAATCGTAGGTATATAACGACCTAGGTATATACAAGTTTTTGAAATATACCTATCCACCAAAAGGTATAAACACAAAAATATTATTTTTTATTTCGGAAGATCCAGGTTCGATTCCTGGCTGGGTCGGGTGGGCGTTTAATTTTTTCACTGTATTTATAAATTTTATAAATATTTAATTTAGGTTCAGAGCAGTAATTAGCACTTGAAAATAAAAATTAAAAACTCACTATAGCGTTGTATTATCAAATTTGTGGTATTTCATCTGCAAAGATGAATCTGCATAGCCATCGGTTGCAATTACCGTTGGATAGATGGCGCACTGTGCCGCTATTAGCACTCAAAGAATTAAAAAAGCAGTGACAAAATTCAGCGTCTACGTCAGCCTTCCCGGTAGCATAGCGGTCAGTGCAGCCGCCCGGATTGCGGAAGACCCAAGTTCGATACCTGGCTGGGTCGAGTGGGCGTTTAGTTTTTTCACTGTATTTATAAATTTTATAAATGTTTATATTATTTTTGTATCTAAAAGAAAAAGAAAAACAGTAAAGTAAAAATAGTGAAAAGTCTTATTAGAATATTACATCACAGAATACCGTGAGCACCAAAAACATTATCAGACCTTTCATTGTCGCCATTTTCCTTATTTCGACTTGAACACGAAGGTCGTCACATCGCCTGTCGGCTTTCCCTCTACTAACGTCATATTTTAAAGAGCTTTCAACGCGACCGTTCGTACTAGAACGACACGGCCTGACTGTCACCAAAACTCATTTCAAGCTATAAACTTTAAGAGACAAATAGCCCCAGCAATTAACTTCCAACATTAATTTCTTCATTCTTCACGCTCAACTTCTATACAGGGTGTTTAGTAATACCTGTATAATCCCGAATATGGCAGATAAGGCACAGGTCGTAGAACCCCGCAAAACTATTAACATACCAGAAAAGCACCATATGGCTGAGAATAATAAGGTTGTTTGTTACTAAGTACAATAAATTGCAAAGTTGTCACTTTACTGACTGACCCTAGGTCCAGCTGATACATTGTTCTTGTTCGTCAACCTCATGATCCAAACAAAATAAAAGTAAAAACAGGTCAGGGTTGAACAAAAATAATGTAAAAATATAAATTTGAGTTTTTGTATGGAAAAGTATCTATATATTAATACGTGAAGCAAAAACTTTGTACCTACCCCTTTTTACGAAAATTGCGCGAACGGAGGAGTATGAAATTTCGCAAACTTATAGTTTATATAGAGAAGGAGTACAGAATTTTAATATTATTTTAAAATTATGCATAAAAAATACATTAAATCAATAAAACAAACATTACACACACTACCATGTATTTGACACACGCGGATAATATAATACTCTTTTCAAAAATTTCAAAAATGGAAGAGGAGCGGCCGAAATCTATCAATGCCAATCCAAACTCACATTCTATCTTTTTTTATTTTTTCATTGCTTAGGATACAATCCGTGCAGCCTTAATAAAGTTATGGTCGAAAGTCGATCACTGGGCGACCACTAGTTATTATATTATATAATATCTTATCTCTATGTATATCTTCATAAATATGATTTTGCATGTTATCACGGTGTTATTTATACTTGGTTGCATGTCTATGTTTCGGGATTATATACATATTACCAAACATCCTGTATACTGCAGTGAAAAGAAATCTTAGAAAGGGTTCCCTTATCTTTTCCGTTCTCCTTAAAAACTGTCGGTGTAATAATTTCCCGTTCAGTGCCCCCTTAAGAGTCGTAGCGCTCAGCTCACGCGCCCACGTATTTGCTAGGGATTACATTGCCATTCTCACCTGAGAACTTGGACTTATCGTATCAGATAATGATGTTTGCCTATCGGGAAAGAACACTCGAACTTCAAACGTTGTGGATCTACACGGATTTTCTTTGCAAATTCCAAACGCACTTGAAACACTATTCAGCCGGAGTATGCGTGCAGTGACACCGATTTTAGTTCATCGTTAAGTTTCGAGCTTACACTGACGTACACGAATCACTCATCTTTATTCAAGGAACGTTCATGAATAACACAGCGGGTGTAAATACAACACTCCGGGGAACTGAACTAGTGATAACACGCAGACGTCGACACGGAAAACGTTAAGGGTAATTCAGTTCAGGATCTTTATTACGGCATCTCGGCGGAGTTTGGGCTTTAAGCGTGGGATATGATAATATAATACGAGATTAGTGAACTTCTAGAGTGAATTATTAAATAGCTATATAGATCCTCGGGCTAGACGTTATGATACAATATTCTGAGCACGTCTAGGATGTCAGCTCTCGCCTTATGTAAAAGATTATCTTACTCAAAAAGCGTTCACGATGAGAATCTCATTAGAATATCAAGTCGTGTTGTTACGAAAGTATATACAAATATCGGGTTTTAGAGGCACTTCGTGAAAGTTTTGATAAAGTTGCCTCCACTATATATTGCGATGTGATACTGTGCTTCTACGAGTATCAAAGGTATTGTTTGACATACGCTGTCAAATTGTTAGATTATTCTGGAAATATTTATTGTCGTGTGAGATGTTACCGATTCAGCTAGAAAAACAAATTTTCTTAATACAAATCTTTTGATAAAATCCTTCCGGTTGATTTGGACTAAATATCAGATTGTACTGATCTACATAATGCACGAACTTCAACAAGAACTTTTCCCAAAATGACTGATATTCTATAGGCCTATAATATTAAATGTCGGAAATGAAACTGTCAAATTGAAGTACAGTCACTCACTTTATTTTTGAAATATTAAAAAAAAAAATAACATTCTAGGACAAAAAAAAATATCAATCTTATAATAATCGGTTTCTGCAACTTGTTTCGCCATTTTATTGTGAAGCCTCTTAATTGCTTAAAAATGGCTACTTTGGATAGTTCATGTTATATTCCTTTACACATTGATGTTAACTTTGCTGCATATTTGGAGGGCACGTGAAGCTGCTTTGGTCCCTGTTGTTTTCGTAAGATAGGTCTTTAAGTTACCCGTTTTGGGCCACCTTGGTTGGTTATGACCCGATCTTCCCGTGCCAATGTTCACCTGGGAAGGCATGAGTTAGTTTTAGGCCGACATTGATGATGATGATAATGATGATTGAAACGAAACCTCAAAAATGTTTGAAATCAAGATAATTTGTATAACGTTTCTGAAATTGAGAAAATTGATTTGTAAACGGCAATTATATTTATGTTAGCGTACATACGTTTCCGTCGGCTCTCAGCTTTATTAAATTCGCTGGAACACATGTGCAAGGCGTTTCATTTAGCGATATAAATCATGTAATAACTAACATGAGGACCCGACTTTATTAAATCGCTTTTGTGAAAAAAAATACAGGGTAATCGAGCTCGGCCGACGCGTTTACCATTTTATACCCGGTGAAATATCGCAGATTTTCCACATACGATTTTCTGTACTGAAGTCTACATTTGATCGCAGTAAAAACTGCATGGTGTAGTGACTCTTCAGTTCTACATAAATTTTGAAACCGAAATTATGAATGTTTGCTTTTTTATATTTTACCTTTATATCTTTAAGGTAATTATTAGTTAACTGTACAAAATGGAATGTGTAATTCAAATATCATAAGTCTCCGTGCGATAATTACTTTGTCAAAATCTCAATAGGTAAGTAATTTTAAATAATAATTATGAAAGACAAATCAAGAATTATATCTTTGCATCATATTGTGTTAGACACTTAAAATGATGCTAACCCTTAACTTACAGTAATTCGACCTAATTGTACAATGCTCGTAATTGTTGCTCCTCAAAATTCCGGAATAATTTGGTGTAATTGAAATTAAGTTGCTCTGGAAGTCAAACAAAGTTATCTTTGTAATTTGATATCAACATTTCTTGGATTCGGTTGAAATACGCCAGAATATACTTAAAGCAACTCTTGTTAAGATAACGAAATCAAACTCCATTGATTCACCGAGTTCTGTCAGTAAATATTCTATATATATACCTATATACCTATATACCTATATACCTATATATACCTATATAGTAACGTACCTACGTTGCTTGTGTTAATATTTTATTAATTGACATTTTAGGTTAAGTAACTTATCTTATAAATTTAAAATGAGTATTTACAGAATATATATAAAGAGTCCGGCAATGAAAAAGTTAATAAACAGTGTAAGGCTCTCACACATCAAAAGCAGGTCAGAAGCAGTGTAAGACACGGCAGACTGCAAGCGGGCCCGCGGAACGACTACTTCCGGTGTCACATATCAATATGGCGGCTGTAGTGATACAATGGTTACTACGAAGATCAGCTATGCTAGCCATCTTCGGGCGTACCAGTGCCGTACCGACTAGGAGTCGAAATGGTTGCCATTCCTGAAATCGGTCGAACCAATCATCATCATGCTCAGCTTCTGCTCTTCGCTGTTCCTGCCTTGCACTGCTTTGCTTGGTTTGTCGGTAGACCCGTAGGAGAGTCCCTCATAACCATCTGCGTCTTCCCGGACGTACTGGTATGCGCAAAGCATTACTCCAGTTTAAAAAAAAAGAAAGATCTAATGGAGGACAGACACGGAGTACGTTTTCAACTCTAATATACTCTTATACAGTTAATTAGTTTTACTGCTTTCACCATCTTGCCTTAATTTGCGAATAAAACCAAAATGATTAAGAGATTTTCGCTATCTGTATATTATACTCCAAATTATTTTCAAACAGTGATTTCCTCGCTATAATTTTAAGTCAACATTAAGATAAATGAAACAGAAAACTAAAATAGACAAAGTAAAGTAGGGCCCACACAAGTTATATTATCTTCATATCATTTTGTTCAATATCACGGAAAATAAAACGTTATATCAGCTTCGTAATACTTGCTCCTAGATAGTTATCAAGCAAAATCCACTTAAGACAAGTTAGGTCTGCGCCAAAGTGCACAAAGTTCATATTGAGAAATAGCGAAGTCGGCAGAAGTTCACAACTTAGTGTACTACTCACAAGCTGTTTATTGGCTGAACTGGTGCCTTCCTCGGACTCTTAGGAAGAAAGCTAGCTTTAACATTTGATAGAACTTATTCGCAACTAATAAGAGTGATAATTTGATTAGAACAAGGTCAGTACTACACAGCAGCGTTTGCGTGTGGGGTAAATGAAGCTTAAGTCCCAACAGCATTTAGTTTGCGCGCGTACGACTCATGATCGTTGAGCAGTTAAATTATGATGATAAAATATTTTTTAATCTTAATAACCGAGTTCTACCTCATAAAACTTATAAATAGCTCTCAAGGTAACTTATAAACCAGGGAACTGCCTACAAAAGAGTTTCACTAACCCGCCGAATGGAAGGGCCCCCGAACCCCCCTGGGAATGGCCGCCGGGACCCCACCTTCCGGTCACCAACCGGCAGGACGGACCACCCCGAGATTATGCATGGCATGGTGAGGCAGCCTCACGAGCTGGTTAGGCTCGCTTGGGCCCCCGTACTGTGCCACGGGCGGCCTGCGGGACAGCCGTTTTTACGGTTCTCTCTGGTCGGATAAGGGGCTGCGAACTGCTTAATTGACGCAATTCGGGATGACTCCAATTTAGACCAGCTTGGAAGAACTGGTTTACCTTGAGATGGCTGACCCATCTATCTGGATATTAGGTAGTGGACTATACGTGTCCACGGGGCGACTAGCTTGAGACACTAGTCTTAAAAGTACTGGATGAAGGATGCGTACCGGCGTGTTCTGATCTGGCGTTATGACCTGACGTAGATGGTCCCTTGTGCTTGCGCAAGGTTATTCTGACACCTACTTTGTAACCGCATAGGTTGGTAGGGGGTGTCAGTATAAACTTTAAAGTAGTGTATAGCGGGTTCTCTCTGGTCGGCGGGTTAACGAAGTCCTCCTGGCACTGGTTTGACGGAAGCCTCTACAGACCAAATGCATCGCAGCAACATCCACTTGAGCTATGATTATACGCTGACTGATCCCGAAACGCGACCGACAAGCTGTCACTTGACGGGTTTTACACCGTGCGTACGGTGGTCACTAACCAGACGGACCAAGCCTTACCACGCAGTGGAGCATATCGAAAAACCGTTAGTCGCCTCTTACGACACCCACCGGAGGAGAGGGGCGGTGAATAGTATTCTTTCTTCGTCACCACACGGATAGTGGATAGTGGTTGGGCTTTGAGAGGGAATAAGAGTTCCATATAACCCGAGGTCGCCCCTGGCCTCGATGTGTGCTCAAGATATTATTGTACGTACATGGTCATAAATAGGCTATTCCTCAATAGCCAAGCAAACTGCCCACCTGAAAGCAGCATGGAAATGGAAAGCGACCACAATCAGCGACCCGAAACATATATTACCGTATTGGGCTGATCGTCATCCAGATGTAATACTGGGCACCACCAGCTGATTTTATTTATTTATTTGTGTCATACAACAAAATGTTGTAACTGTAGTAAATTATGGTTTATATAAATTTACGCAAATTTTATAGCGAACATGTTTTTTCACTCTGGTAATCATAATTAACTCTGCTAACAACAAGTCACCACCGATGTATAGAAAAAGGGGAAGAACATTTATAAAACTAAATTATTTAAAAGGATTAAAACTTAAAGGGAAACATAATAAGGTAAATAAGGGCATATAATAAGGTCGGTAGAGGCGGTAAATCTTTTAGTGCCTTACAAATAAGCTCCGAATAGTTTTTCCGTGTTTTATTCCTGTCATGTAAACGTCATTTCAAATAAGAGTAAAAGAGACAAAACACGGAACAACTTTTCGTAGTTTATTCTTTTTTTATTTGCAAGACCCTTAGTGTGTGAGACAGTTTAGGTTAGGTAAAGAACTTCTTAGCCACTTTGCTCTTTAAAGATTAGCTGCTGGTGCTAAACTCTTTAAAGATTAAACGCTGAGATAGACCAAATCTGATAGACCAGTCAGTCGAAGATATTAGTCTGTATTTTGCTAGCTTTACTCTTTATTGCATTACTAGCGACCCGCCCCGGCTTCGCACGGGTGCAATGCTGATACACGCAACCGCTATGTCCCTGCATTTTAAATCTGTAATATCTTCGAAAATATTCATTTAAATTAAATGCTGTAAAGAGCCATATTGATCTATATTAAATGCACAATGTATTTAAGGTTAAATTAGATAATGATTAATGCTGTATTCCTTAAAATCGCTTCGTAAATAAGTCCATTATTTCTCGTAAAAAGTAAATGATAAAAATGATTATTGTGGGTCATCCCTAAGAGATAGACATAATACCATCGCGGACTTTTTTGTAGACCTTTGTAAGGTGTGCAATACTGTAGTACATTATTGTGATCTACCTCGTAGGGTTCAGCCAGCGTTTGCAATGTAAAAGCAAAAAATGTGAAACCTCTAAAATGATCAGTGTTTCTCTACTATATTACGCATGTATTTATAAACCTTCCTCTTGAATCAAAAAACCGCATCAAAATCGGTTGCGTAGTTTTAAAGATCTAAGCATACATACATACATACATAGGGACAGCGGGAAGCGACTTTGTTTTATACTATGTAGTGATGTATCGCAAGTAGATTGTTTAACGTTTATCAAGTGCAGATAAACAAGAAAGAACTTTCTATACACAATCAATCGCAATTCTTCTTAGAAACACGAAATTAATTCAGCATTGATGGATTCGCGAAAAAATTCTCAGAAACCCATAATTGATGAGATGTTTTTGTTTTCCTCAACTATCGAACAGTCGCGGCACTACTGGTAATAGCTATCAATCAATTGTATGGATTGTTCCGACTGAGCTCCGATTCCGGATACAAATGCAGTTGGATTTTCTTTTAAGGGTTTTCTTCTGTTCCTGGAAAAATAATTTATTGTCGGGTTGATCTGCTTCGGTTAATCAATGCTATTTAATATAGTAGTTATTAACAGGATTCTTACCATGTTTTTTATTACTGAGTATCCGATATTTAGGTACAGTTGCATGCGCCATGATCACGGATGTACTAAATACTATTTACGTTTTTTTAACTATAACTATACTTTATAAAATCACACTGATCGTAAAGTACTATTGCAATGTGATAATAATATTAACTTTAAGTTTGTGTTACAATCGGCAATAGATAACTGTAAAATGTCTAAGAGTATTTTCAGAAATTTTGCTATATAGGTAATAAAATATTCTAAATGACTATTAGTTCTAGTTCTACACTAATATTATTCGAATTAGGGCTGATTTTTCAATCGTCAGTTAAAGTTTATTCAATGAATAATTTTGACATAACGACAGGTTCCCTTTAGAGAATATGTCACAATGATAATTTTGTCACAAACAATCCAACGAATAACTCGTTAGATAAATTTATGTAAAGATTGAAATATTGGTTTACAGTCAATTATTATTATAACTACTCTACCTCATTCAACACATAGTTATCGACAAATGCATGAACATCATTAGCCGACAAGTCTAAGCAATGTTTGCCGCATCTGACATCTGTCAGGCATATTATTACAACATTATTGGTAAGGTGTGTTCCGTTGTTTGGTCTCATTATATTGTTAAGCGGCAAAGAATAGCTAATACAAGTACACCAGTTGACGGGAGTCGACTTCGAGAACTTTCGCCGCGGCCGGCGCTTCGTTTGCATAGAGAAAGCGGCGTTTTGTTTAAAGTTTTCCTTTTGTGAATCTAAAGTGCTATTTTATATTTCGCCGCGACTTCAGCTAACTCGCGGCTCACAAAAGGAAAAAGGATTTTCTTTTCCTTCCCCCCCAAATTTAATAAAGCGAATCTGTGTAACGAAATAGAAGGCTCACTCACTCAGTCACGCACGGAGGTGTGACTGACACTGGTTCATAGGATGTTTCATTTCCTTTCGACTTTTACCACCACTAATTAAATGTTTCGCGAGCTCGTCGCTCAGATTTCATTTAAATCTCGTAAAGCCAGAACTTTGGCAGGAAATTAAAAATGCTGCCCCGTTTTATTGTTGAAGTTTGCCTAGTTTTGTGTTTTGCTGTTTAAATGGGGGGCGACTTGGTTTATTAAATGTTAAAGTCCTCGAATTTCATTCTTGAAATAAAAGACTGATGATTTTTATTTCATTCATTTTGTTTTAAAATAATATTTATCCACACTAACCAACTAATATACTTTATAAAAAAAATTGTTACTAACACACTAATAAAATATGGATATGGATATCTGAAATAAAATATCTTTAATTTTTTTTTAATTTAAGTAGTTTAATTTTTATTTATTTTGTCTTTTTCTATTCAGCCAGTAAACATCTGCTAGCAGTCTTCGTGCATTGTCTAAACCACGTATCAACACTTGTCAACACCACGGGTACCAAGTACCGTCTATAACCTTCACGTTAAAACGAAGTTACGGTACAAAAGCTGAACCTTGGGTCAACAAGCTAGGTTTATCCCAAGAAAACGTCGCATTTTTTCTAAAATTAATCGCAGACCGTATTTAAAGATACGAACTTAACTTACTTACTTACTTTTAAGCACCTCGGCCTTGTGGGTTTTTTAAGAGAGTTTGCTGATTGCCTCAAACGGCATTTTCAACTTCACCGGGCTTTGTTGGGGGCGGTGAGAAGCTTAAAGGGTCCCTCAAGCTGTGTGAAACGAATCACCTTCGGAGGTTTTCTAGAGGGAACGGCATCAGTGCGTGTCCCCGTGCCCTCCGAAGGGTTCGGATCGGATCGGCGCCTTGTGGTCGTCTCGGCAAAGCGCTAGGCCTAATATCCGGTGGGACTGGGCTCAATTCCCGGATCGAGCAAATTGATTGTACAGTTTTTTACGCATGTGGCAAGCAGACGACATCGCAGACATTAAAATATTAGAATACCCATAGAAGATGTAGCGACGACGACTTGATTTCTATGACGGTGGTCTTTAGCCGAAGACTGTAGGTATGTAGGCGATTTTTTTAAATTTTTTCTATACGAAATCAATGTTTATTAAGAGAGCAGCGCCGTCTGTTGTGATAATCAGCACGGTTTGTAGTAGGGCGGTGAACGCACCACGTTTTATGTTATGTTTGAGATAGAGCAATTACTATACCACTCGTTCGGAACGGGAGCGATTATGGCAGATGAGATTGTGGGTAGTTTCGTTTTATACAGAATTATATTATACCGGACTGGAGGATAAATGTACGGGTATCGTAGAGTAGCAAATGAAAAGCTCCAACTTTATGGTTTACCATAATGTTCTACTGCTTCGTATCTACTTCTGCTACATTAGTTTTTGAAGAAATATTTGTTATCGTAGTGATATATTTTTCATATTTATTACCACTGCCTTAAAATCAGCGTTATTTAAATAGCGATTTTTAGTCCACTTAGTATGGAAAGTATGAAATCGTTGAACAAACGGTTTTTAAGAAATTGACTAAAGTAAATTATTTAGATCTCTACATTTTCCATAAGCATAAAAAATATTCATAAACATTGGATTATTTATTTAAAAAAAAGTTAACAATGTATTAGGTATAGCAGCACATCGAAACGTTTAGGCTCTTCAACATTTCTCTTAAAACTGTCTATAAGAGAAATGTTTAAAAAGTTTAAAAAGTGTACAGTATTTTTTTATATGCATCAGTAAGTAATCTACATAGAACCTTTGAGGCAGTTCTCAAATCGCACATCAATACAAACGATACGTTAATGTTCAATTACCGCGACATAGTACACATAAAAGGTTTCCACTAAAGACGGTTACTCACAAAACAAATCAATTGGAGCAGCGACACACTCATATAATGTTTATTGAATCCTAGTAGGAGTCAATAAACGATTTTATGCTCGAGTAACTATGTTAATGGTGTCGCCTATTACAACAAAAACATGGCCGTTTGGTAACTTTCTCAGGGGAGTTGTACAGTCAAGAGCATAAAATTATTGCTACAAAATAATCGATAACCATCTCTGTGGTCCAGTGATTAGGACCACCGGTTTAGACCCAATAGTTCTCGGGTTCGATTCCCAGCGGGGGGTAAATGTTTGTGTACTCTGTTTGGTTGGTGGTAGGGCTTGATTGTCCGCCTGGCTAGCTACCACCATATTATCTAAATATGTCGCCATAACATCAGTGTTTGTAGCATTGCTGTGTTTCGGCAGCTAGAGATAAGAGAGCCAGTGCCTCACTAGTTCAGGATCCCGGGTGAACTCCGCTTCCATCATTGGCCTTATCATCACTTAACATCAGGTGAGATCAAGGCACTATGCTTACCCGTAAAAAAAAAAACATTTAATGCATACTACGAAGTATTATTAATAACAAAAAAAACAAAAATAGAATCAGAATAAAGCGACTGCTCTGTATTTACTTACTACTGTTATCGCTATCGCGGCAGAAAGTCTACACCAGAAATGTATTCGAAAATTTCTGTCTACATACATGATTGTTTTAAAATAACACGTTTTAGTATGTTTCCACTATTTGCCACCTGTAGGCAACCCGGATACTCTGTATATCTGTCATATATATTGAAAAAATATTTATGAATTGCGTGTGTGTGTGCTGAAAGGCAATTTCTAAATATCATCTTTAGTAAATTAATAGTAAAATCCTACTAATATTATAAATACGAAAGTTTGTGTGTATGTTCGTATATTTGTTGCTTCTTCACGCTGCAACGGATGGATGGATTTGGATGAAATTCGGCATACAGATAGCTTATAACCTGGAATAACACATAGAATACTTTTTATACAGATATTCCCACGGGAACGGGAACCACGCGGGTGAAACCGCAAGCGGCCGCTAGTTAGGTATAATTAGTTACTATTCATAAGTTACTTATAAAACAACAAACACCCAACCATCGGCTGCATCAAATAAGTAACTTTCAACAGTCATACACAAAACGCAATGCAGCTAATTGGATATCTCTTAGCCGACGTAGGCAGCGGTCACGGTAACCAAACAGTTGCGCCTAATAAAAGTTTCCGAGTACCCCCAATTTTTTGTTCCGCCCTTATTAAACTGCGGCCCAGCACAAAAAAGTACTGTAAAACACTAGGTTGTTTTCACTCGGTGCTCTGTTGCGCCGTTTCGATAGTCGTTTGTTTATACAACAGCTGCACCCGTGGTTTCTGCAAATAGGTAACTTTCAAAAAGGATTTTTAAAGAGGTTTCCAATTTTTTTTGCTGACTGCTGCGACTGTCTTTATTCGTTACGAATAATTAGACGTTTAAATGTAAAGAAAAATGTTTCAAATTTGCTACAATTTCTAAGGGATTTCTAGTTTGAGGCTCATTATAGGCGGTATCCTTTTGATAGTGTTTTATTAAATTTAACCAGTAATAGGCTTTTCTTGAAAGACGAACTTATATATAAAAAAAAATTTTTGCCCAGTGGGATAGTATCTCACTACTGGCCAAATACCTCTATATTTAAAATCTAGCCAAAATAATAATCGAATACATATTGGAATCGTCGAATAGCAAAAGCAAAATTATTTTATAAACATTAATTTACCTATCTGAATGCATCTTTTATGAAACAGCAAGAGCAGTTTGGCGAAAAAAAATTATATGTATTAAATGTATTTGTATGCTAAATTATTGTTTTGCTTGATTATTCTTTAACTGATGAATGTTTCTTTTGTTTACAGGTAACTTGATGTCATTGGTGCAGTTTTGTGCTATAGCGTCAGATAGCAAACAGCTGTTTAGGTAAACTAAGGCGCCTGACAAAGAAGAAGAGTAGAGAAGAGAAAGATTTCGGACCAAGTACTCCCCAGTTTGATTACAGGTTACCTTATCTAAGTTTATCTTATCACCAACAACAATGTTAGAGGTTATAACTATAGTTCCTCAATAGGTGAGGTTCAGTGCGCTTCCCCCTTCGGCTTTACTACTTATAATTTTCTTTTAATATAAAACAAAGCCAAAATAGCAAATAAAACAAATGATGACGAAAGCCTATGTTACCCGCAAGCGACGCAGCATTCTATCAGTAAAATATTTTTTGGAATTGGACCAGTAGCACATATAATATCTACTCTGTGCCAGTAGTTCCATAGATACAAACAAACAAACAAAGTCACATACGTTAACTCTTTTTTAATAGTGTAGATTATACGTAATCATATACGTTATGTGGCTGGAACCGGTTGGAAGAAAAGCCGGAGATCAGGCTCAGCATACGTAGAAGCTTATATCCAGCAGTGAACTGATACGGGCTGGGTTATCACGATCATGACTTATCAAAGAATTATAATGAACATAGGCACACAAGCACATTTTAATTATTAGCAAGTAGGGAAATCGGCTTAAAATACATCATCGGTTCATAATTCATCAACTACTATGGTAGTACTTTTAACAACAACTGGAACTTTAGTGAGCGTAGCATCTCCTTCTAGATTCTCCAAGGCGTTCTAGACGGATGACGAGAGAAGAAACTCGAGGGCGCCTCTAAAGACTCTTATTGCCCGTTTTGCGGGTAGGGCAAAAGCGCCCAAGCACATGTCTGTACCTAGTAAAGTATTGTCCGGGTCTTCGTAGTTTTCCGCAATGCGTACGGTATGTTGGGACTATGTTAGTATCGTAACTTGTAGCGTATCTAGATGTGTACTAGCAATGCCCTAACGGCAGGATAGTAAACAATATTAAATTGTATTCCGCGTTGAGTAAGTGTAGCATTCAATGACGTGAAAATAACGGTATGCTATATCTACGTTTATCACAAATAATAAGTTTCCACATCGATAAATATTCAAATTTCAATCTGAAGGATAGCAAAT
Source organism: Eudonia lacustrata (assembly GCA_947562085.1). NCBI lineage: Eukaryota > Metazoa > Arthropoda > Insecta > Lepidoptera > Crambidae > Eudonia > Eudonia lacustrata. The sequence continues at coordinate 16,735,070 of OX387342.1, forward strand.
TAATGCTTAATTTCTCTGTTCTGCTCCGCATAAATTGCCAAAATATATTCGTGGGTTCCCCTTTGGTGTTTGGTAACAGTATAATTTTGTGGAACCGGTCCTGTAAAACAAAATGCTCAAAATAAGTTACTGTGTTCGGCAACAGTCTTTATTTACATCCAATTCGATATTGGTGTAAACTCTCGAAGTTTCTATTCAAATTTTGTTATTGGTTTACAAGTTGCTTGGGTAACGTTTAACTTGAGCTGCTATATAATAAATTATATTAGCCTGGAACGATTTTTCCGCTTCTCGAACCGCTATTCGAGCTCTGCAATACTGAATAGTCCTTGATAATTTATAGTTTTCGGGGTGTCTATTGTGACTTTTGTTTACTATCCGTATTTATTGGATGACAAAATGTTTTTGTTTTGTTTATATAATTTTTAACGCAAATTTTGTTACAACACCTGATCGGTATGTCAGAGGGTACAGGTTCAAATCCTGCTCGTGGAATTTTTTTCAAACATTTGTGTTTTTATTGGATTACGTTTACGAAAACGAAAATTAGTAAGTATGACACTGAAGCAGCGCCGAGTTAAAATTTGGCGAAAGAAACTCGCACTAGGCATCCTGAAGTTTTCGTGAACACTACTCATTGTAATGAAACACTTTATACTGATGTAGGTATCATAATTTTATTTTAAGGCGACGCACCGCTAAACTATTAATCTAGTACGGAGCGTTTGCGTCCCGTACCATAAGAAAAACTGTTTTTTTTCCTTTAAATTAAAACTACAAATAATTTAAAAAAAATGAACTGGCATATTGAAGTGTGTGTTAAGACTAGTCTACTAAGAAAATTTAGATGCTTAAATCGGTCTGGTTTGTCTGTAAAATGCAAATCTATGTTTTATAAAAGAGGTTACTTTGATATTTTTTTCTCTGTTATAAAAGTTGACAAATCGTGTTTCTGCAACTAGCAAAATGAAGTCAATTAAATGAAAAATCATGTCATCAAATATCACTTTCATATGTTTTGTAATTGTTGGAAAAAATTAAGATCCCCGCAACGTAAATTTCCAATGCGTCGCCTTAACTTGGAGTTTCGAGTCAATAATTTTTCTGTAACCGCAGACCCCGCAAGAGGTTTGAACCGCCAGGGTAATATAAACGCAGGTCTAATAAATGTCTAATGGTAGTGTCGGTATGCCTGAAGGTGTGGGTTTGAGACCCGTTTATGGAAATTATGTCAATCAACAACCTCTTAGATGTCAATTTTTTTTTGGTGTGGTATTATAGTATTGAGTATTGTAGAAGACATCGTTGGGGCAAGCAACCAACTTTCACTATCCCGCCTACCCGTGTTTTCATCTTCATATTTTACCATACAACCATAACCATTATAGACTCGTAAACTAAACCGTGCTTTTACACTTTTTAATTTTCGCGTTTCATTTTAAATAACGTTTTATAATTTTATATAATAACTAACGCAAACTACTTAGTATGAGTATCATAGAATGCGTCTGCGATTATTAAAGTTAAGCAACTTTCGCAAAGTACCGTCATCGGATGGGTGACCAAAAATTTATCATCTCGAGCTCCTCCCTGTTTCGGAAGGCACGTAAAGCTGTTGGTCCCGGCTGCATTAGCAGTCCTTAACATCAGCACTGAGCCCGCGTACTGGTTTATGGCCCGTTCTCTCTATCCATCCGTAGGGAAGGCTCGTGCCCTTATAAAGTGAGTTGGTGATGATGACATGTTCTTTTGACATGTTCTAGTTGTTAGAACACAGGTCTCTTGTAGTTAGACATAGATGGTCTCGGGTTTGACTACCAACGGGAGAGATATTGTGCTCGGTTGAGTTGATGTTGGGGCTTGTTTCAAGACCGCCTAACTGCCATCATTGTTACTAAGTATGTCGCCATATTAGCCATGATATTTTGTGTTCCGACAGAAAGAAATAAGATAACCAGGGGCCCGACCGCCTAACCGATCGCTTTGACTTTGTGTGTGGTTTATGACGTCATCTTGTCGTTTCGTGCCGCCTATGAAAGCAATATCGAAAGCTATAGCCTATAACTTTTGATATTGCTTTCATTGGCGGTGCGAGGTGGCTATATGACGTCATAAAATATACGCGTAGTCAAAGCGATCGGATAGGCGGTCGGGGTTCCTCGGTGCTTGAGGATTCCGTATAAAATGCGTTGCCACCTTCGGCTTATCATCATTAACATCAGGTGAAATCAAGTTCAAGCCCATCCCCGTTAAGTAATTAAAATATTTAAAAAACTTACGCTCTTTCTCATGCGTTTGCGAGTTGATGGTTTCCAAAAAGGTAATTACAGCTCCGTTGATCAACGGGCATACGGTGGCCAAAGCGGTGTAGGCTAAGAAGTAAAGTGAACAGGCTTTTCTGCTGGTTTAATAGGCACTTGATACGAATAGGGTTTCTTTGAACGTCCCTTGCGCTCTTGGATTATACCTAATGCCGGTTAAACATAAGTTGAACGGCTGTGTTCTAGTGAAGAACATCGTTCGAAAGAAGCTTCTACTTAGTTACTAAGATAATAATATGAAAATAAAGGTGCACCATCTGTTTAAGAATAATAAATTATAATATTATTTATTATATAAATAATAAATTTTCCTACACTCACACCAATTATCTAGCCCAAGAGAAGCTTCATTATGAAACTCGTTACATGGTTACTAGACAACGGATAAACATACTTGAAATACTTAAATACATACTTATTATACATAGAAAACATACACAACCAGACCCGAGACAATTTAGTAAAACAATAATTTCTAAATTGACCCGATCGGGGATCGAACCCGGGACCTCAGAGATGGCGACACCATGAAAACCGGTGTACAAACCACTCGACCAAGGAGGTCGTCTAATAGAATATTCTTCGTGTTTCATAAAAATAATATTGTTATTATTTTTATTTTAAGACTTTAACATTTAGTTTTGACTTACTCATGCTTTTTTTTAAATCTCACGGGTAAGCACTTAACCTTCATCTCACATGATGTTAAGTGATGAGCAGGCTGAAGGTGGAAGCGCACTTCACACTGGCTATCTTATCTCTAGCTGCCAGAACACAACAATGCTACAAACATTGATGTTATCATCATCATTTAGTGCCATCTTCATACTGAAGTTTGGAGATCAATATACAAAATTTACTGCGATCCCATATATTGATGTTATGGCGACATCATACTAATCATACTAAATATTATAAAGAGCAAAGCTTTATATTTTTGTATTTTTGTATGTTTGCAACGAATAAACTCAAAACTACTGGACCGATTTAAAAATATTTCACCATAGAATGCTACATAAGCGCTGGGTAACATAGGCTATATTAAAAAAGAAATGAGCACCCGTGCGAAGCCGGGACGCGCCGCTAGTATTTAGATAAGATGGTAGTAGCTAGCCAGGCGGACAAATAAGTACTATAAAATGTTCACTCGATTAATATAGTTCACCAGAACATTCAAGGGATGACGGGCAAAGATCTGGAGATTGAATTGTTCATGAACGATAATAAAGTTGATATTTTATGTATTACTGAACACTGGCTTAAAGATCATCAGTTCATGTTCAATTTTAATAATCATTTGGTAGGTAGTTCGTTCAGTCGAGTAAATTCAATTCATGGTGGCTCCTTAATTATAGTTAATAAGAAATTAAAATTAAAGGAACGAAAAGACATAGTGAGCCTCTCGGTTGAGCGAACAATAGAAATAGCTTGTGTGGAGCTGGAGCGACTTGTTGTATTAAGTGTATACAGGCCTCCGTCAGCATTGTATGATTATTTTGAAAAAGTAATAGATGAAGCATTATATAAAATCCGCAATGTAGGTAAAAAGATAGTTATTTGCGGTGATTTTAATATTAATTTGTTAGAAAAGTCTACAGGTTCTATCAAAATTAAAAATTTATTTCAATCGTATAATTTAAATAATTTATTTATGGAGCCAACTAGAATAACTGCCACTTCGGCCACTTGTATTGATAACATATATACCGATCTAGTATCACTGTCTAAACTCATTATTAATAAACTGGACTCTGATCATTGTGGCCAAATGGTCAGCCTTCCACATCAGTGTAAGCAAGTGAAGAAACAGAATATCACTGTTGTACCAAAAACTGCAGGCCGTCTGGAACGGTTTAAAAACAATCTTTATGATAATATATGTTTTTTAAAGTATAATGATAACCCAAATGAATTTTATAATAATTTCTTTCATAAATATTATACAGAATTTATTAAAACTTTTATTCCAAAAAGGATCTCGGTTAGTGGTACTGTTACTTTTAGTGAATGGGCTACAATTGGTATCCACAAAAGTAGAAAGCGACTTTATGAGCTATATGATGAACGCAACTATAACACCAGTGAAGATTTTAAATTGTATGTCAAAAATTATTCTAAGTTATTTAAAATAGTATGTTGATTAGCAAAGGCTAAGTTCCTGAGTTCAAAGATTAAGCTAAGTGATAACAAAATAAAAATGACATGGAATATTATAAATAGTGAAACTGGAAATGTCAAAAGTCGTAACAATGAGTACAAATTGAGCTACGAAAATCAAACCTTAACTTCCGATGCTGATGTTGCTGCGGCATTTGAGAAGTTTTTTACTGATATTCCAGTTTCAACTACAAAGGCTTTAGACTCCTCCCGCACTGTAGCTGAAGCGGTTCTAAAGGAAAATGTCAAACCTAGTGAAAACTATTTTAGTTTTCAAAAAATTGATTTTAGAGATATAATTAAAACTTTTAATACTCTTAATAAAAATAAGACTGCTGATCTGTGGGGTAATTCCGTCGACGTCACTAAATCCGTTATTGAGACAATAGCTCCAGTTTTAGCTTTCATATTTAATGAATGCATTGACTGTGGTGTTTTTCCTGACCTAATGAAGCACAGTAAAGTAATCCCATTATTCAAATCAGGTAGCACATGTGACCCCTCTAACTTTAGACCAATTTCTGTGTTACCCACATTTAGTAAAATATTTGAAAAGATAATTCTAGACCAAATTCAAGTTCATTTTTATAGAAATAAACTTTTACATTCTAGACAATATGGTTTCACTAGGGGTCGCTCGACTACTGACGCTGGTGTTGAGCTTATACTTCAAATATTTAATGCCTGGGAGGATTCTCACGATGCCGTAAGGGGTTTTTTGTGATTTATCCAAGGCCTTTGATTGTGTTTTACATGAAACCCTGGTCAGGAAGCTCTACCACTATGGAATTAGAGATGCATCACTGAATCTTCTTATCTCATATTTGAGTGATAGGGTTCAGAGGGTTGATGTTAACGGTAAAAGATCTCCGGGATCGGTGGTTACAATGGGTGTTCCACAGGGTTCAATTCTTGGTCGTTTCTTATTTTTAATTTATATTAACGACTTGCCTTACTTTGTAAAAGACAAACATGAGGTAGTATTGTTTGCAGATGATACCTCACTTTTATTCAAAGTGAAACGACGACAGCCGATTGATGACGATGTGAACAATGCTGTCACAAAGATAGTTCATTGGTTTAGTGTTAACAATTTGCTATTAAATGAACAAAAAACCAAATGTATAAGATTTGTATTACCCAACGTTAAGGAGGTAAAAACCAGTGTAAAAATTAAAGATAAGAATGTGGACCTTGTGGACACCACAGTGTTTCTAGGCATTACGTTGGATGCAAAGCTACAGTGGGGCCCACATATAGATAAATTGTCGAGTAGACTGAGCTCTGCGGCTTATGCAGTAATGAAAATTCGTCAGATCACTGACATTGAAACAGCTAGACTTGTTTACTTTAGTTATTTCCATAGTGTAATGTCGTACGGCATTTTACTGTGGGGCAATGCTGCCGATATTCAAACTATCTTTGTGCTGCAGAAGCGGGCTATTCGAGCAATTTATAATCTAAAAGCTGGTAATTCTCTTAGGGAGAGATTTAAAGATATTAATATAATGACAGTTGCATCACAATATATTTACGAGAACCTAATGTATGTATATAAAAATATTGAAACTTTTTCTAAAAACAGTGATATTCACAATGTAAACACTAGAAATAAAAACAAACTAGCAGTACCTAATACTAGGCTCCACAAAGTAAATAACTCATTTAGAGGCCTGTGTGTACGTTTTTACAATAAAGTTCCAAGTAATATCCAAAAACTAGATATTAATAAATTTAAAATCGCTATTAAAGAAAAGCTTTATAAAAAAGCTTATTATAAAGTATCTGATTACATTGAAGACAAAACAGCATGGGTTTAAAATGCTCCAATCTATTTCTAATCCAATATATTGTTAAGGTTTTTTAAACTTGTATAACTTGGTAACGTAACGGCATATAATTTTGTAAATGTCGTTACATATTGAATTAAAGCTGTGGAGTTTCTTGCGCCCATTCTTCTCCACAGCTAAAAAATAGACGTCCTGAATGGGTAGTAGGTAAAAAAATTATGGACGATTCAAAAGCACTTTTCTAAAGTTTATTTGAATAAAGAATATTTGACTTTGACTTTGACTTTATCACCAACCAAACCGAGTACACAAACATGTACCCCCGCTGGGAATCAAAACCCGGGGCCTCTGGGTCTAAACCGGTGGTCTTAACTACTAGACCACAGAGGTGGTTAAATTTAGGCTTTACGTTTTTTAACTACATTTAATTTGAATATGTGATTAGGGTATATTAAATGCACATTTAGTATTTCAGTTACAATAAACTCCTTTAACACAAGTCTATTGTTAATTTGTCTGTTTATTTGTTGTTCATTAAGCCTATTTCTGTCTCTGGCGGTTTTCGAAGGGTCTTTGTTTTGTTTGCAAGTTTTTGTTCCTATACTCTTTATTTTTTATTTTATTTATTTGATTTACCAACAGCTATTACATTGGAATTTATTCGCTAGGTACATTGCAATGTGGTTTCAAACTGAATACACAGCCATAAGTAAACAACTCATGTAATTTATAAAAGTTCTTAAACTTAGTTCTTCAGGGTTCTCAATTTTTAACACTCAAAACGATGTTATAACTACAATCTTGTTTACCGTTATCACACTACAACACTGAATGTTTGTCAATTGATGTTTTCTGCAAATAAGCTGCAACAAAAGCTCCTGATGAGCCACAATTTTACGCGCAACAATTTGTCGTGCCACATCAATTTCCGACATCCAATTACTGTCATATTGTCAATGGTAACGTTCCCTCATGATGTTTTTATTCATCAATTATTTGTGCGGTGATAGAGATGTTTTTTCTTATGTGGCGGAATCACGAGTTGTAATCAGGTTTTAATTAACAGACTCATCAGTGGGGCCATTGTTTGTGTGTTTAGTATGTATTAATACTTACTTAAATTCGCCAACCATGTGTTGTGAGCGAACTCCATCGTCGGGCGTAGCCTAAAAAATAACCATTTAAGTAAAATGAGTTTCATCACATGTCAGTTTTGAGTCTATTTTAGCCTGCATCAAAAAGCTTGACAGTTTACAAAACAGATTAGGGGCTTAAGCATCACACAGATCACACTGCACAGAACAATAAAATTATAGTGTCGTTCGCAGACGTATTTTGCCTCACGTCTTTTGCAGCGCTATTGAGCTCCATTTATTAAAGTAAAATAAGATATATACCTTGAAATAAATTTTTATATCATGATATCTACCTTGATATTCTTATCGATATTCCATTGTTATACGAAACGTCCGCCCCTATTTCACCAGTAGCCAAAACAGCTTCATAATTCAACACGATACCATAAAATATAGACCTTGTTACAACCGGTGTAAATCAAATCCACAAAAAGGTTGCGGAGATCTCAAAACTGAGAATGAAATCCCCAGGAAGTTCTTTCTCATCCACAATGCGGTGTCAAATGAAATTACAGGGCCACATTCGTGTATCGCCAATCGGATTATTCTCACAATATGGGACTCAATTTCGTCTGGCCCTTTCACGTGACTCGCTACTAATTTTAATACAACCCCGGACCCTTAGTTCAGATGTCAAGTATGTCGACCTTTGAAACAAGCAATCCTTAACGCATGGTGCAAAAAGTCCAATTTGGAACTCGAAATGTGTTTCTATCAGAGGTTCGAATTACACAGGTGTTGCGGTTGAAAGCTATTTAAAGTTATGGACGGTGCTTGACGGGATGTATGCGGCAATGGTCGGTTGGATTGCATTTTCGTTTGGGCTTGCTTCTCTGTCAATGTAGGTAACTTCAAACTTCAAAGTTAAGGCAGGCTACTTGCAAACGGTCAATTGATACAAAAGAAACGAAACCAAAATAACAATCGTAAAACAATGTTCACCGTTTGCTTGACGTTCATTACTCGATAGAACTAAAATAAACAGTAAACGACTAAAAAATCTCCGCATTGCATTAAATTCCCGCAACCAATTCTAAAGTGCAAAGCAAAGCAATATTTAAGTAGGTACCTACCCCAGAGCGTAGGCACCGGGAGAAATCTCACCCATACTTATTTATCGCTTTCGATAGTATCGGGGGGGGGACAATTACCGAGCCCAAGCTACTACTGCAATTTCGTAAATTGCTGATTTTACTTCTGCCGATGGCAAGACGATTGGAATTGCATGTCGTTAAGTGTTTGGGTACGTCTTCACCTTGCCCCGCGTGACCTGTTGTGTTATTGTTGGTTCTTTGTCGAGATACGTTCACTTCTATACTTTGTCAGTTCCATAACTCATTTCAATCGAAGAAGATCGTTAGAGAAAGATATGGATAGAGTATTTATTAATTAAAATTCTAAAATTGCTTTATTGTGTAATCAATATCTTGAAAATATTTTAGTTTTTGTATCAATATAGCCAGCTACATAAAGCTTATTGGACTAGACTACAGTCAATAGCTTCGCATTTGGTGGAGTGATCAGTTGTAGATAAGTACCGTACATCTTCTCCAGGATTGCAATATTCCTCTCTGACCGAATAGGGGTAGGATACTGTAATGACCACGGATTATTTATTAGTTTAATTGTAAAATAACCTGGTACAATTGGGTGGATCGGGCGGAGTGTTTTGGATGTTTCGATACAATATCCCACATTTGGCACACGTGGTTATTGTGGTTAAGCCAATTCCTCATATAACATGATAACAGTGATGGACGCATTTGCATAGCACTAAAGCTAAAGTATATACCTACGAAAGCAAGTATCGCAAATTACACACTACAGATTGCATGTCATATTATCTAACTATAAATAATTTGTTAGAACTTCTCAGTAAAGCTGGTTTAAATTATAATAAATTGCAAGCTGTCTTGTTCAATAAGGACTTACAAGGATGCAAGTGAGGCGTTTTTCATAAGTGAAGTAGACGACCTTATGCATGTTTGATGGAGCGCGGCAATGCTCTAAGTACCTGTCAACATTTGCTGAGCAAGCACCAAAGCGTGTTGTTAAACAACCCGTCTATTTTAAATCTTATCCTGATTTTAATACGGTCGAATATATATTTGGTTTCGAGCTTAATAAGGTTGTACGCAGGTTAGCGGAATGCTCGGTGTATATGTCAAGGGCGACCGGACTTACTGCATAAATGCACAGGTTTTATTGCTCTGACTGAATTTATAATTGAATACGAACATTTCCTTTTGTGTTGTAGAATTGCCCATCAAATCTGCGTTGGTCACGAATTGAGATTAAATTCTGTGGTCTCGGATTAAATCATTTGATTTTAATTTTATTTTGGCGGGAGAGATATAAGGTTTGGTGGAATATCCACCAAACCTTATATAGTTCAATTTGAAGAATTTCTTTGAGAAATAATGAAATATACTTTTGTTAAAAACTAAAACAGTATCAAAAAATCAATCGTATCCAGCCTTCTGTTGACTTTTTTGACCTTCTTGCTATTTCTTACAGTTTCTGATTTGGCCATCAACTTGAACTTACCTACTCTCTTGCAGTTCTTGCAAACTCGAAGTACACAAAAATGCTTTACTTATTTAAAAGTTGACTTTAACTAGTTAATCGTAACTAGTGAATAAAACTTGAAATCAGCACTAAATTCATCAATGACCACTTTTACTCGACGTTTGTTATTAGATACCCTAGGACGTCCTACGTTATATTATGGCTATGGGACTTACATGTTCTATGGTATTCTGAGTTTCATTACTCAATATATAAATAGTATGGTATAGTATTAGTGTACAATATATAAAACTTTCATATATTTTTGGGAGAGTACTACATACCCATGTTGGATAGCAAGTTTCCATGACAATATGTTTTTAAGAACAGATCGTAAAATACAACCTCCACGCCAGCACAATACACAAAATTGTGACGCCACCGACCTTATAATGCCGACAACAACCAAACAAGACGAGCATTGTTCAAAATGTATTGGCTTAGCTACCGCAAACGAGATTGTTGCGCCCATCTTAATGGCTCCATGTTGCAACCAGATAGCTATGTGGCGCGCAGGTACTGAGCAATTACCATACTGCCAAGATAACTAATATTACCATCAGCTTGAAAGAACTACAAAAACTTTGTAGCTTCAAAATAGGAAGAAGTGGTTCTGAAGCGGAGATTCCTTTGCGTTGGAGATTTTACGTGTTTTTCGTGTTTTGTGAGAAAATATGTAGAACATAAAATGTGATTACGTTTCCTTAATTAAAAGAACTAAGGAAACGTAATCACATTTTATGTTCTACATATTTTCTCAAGAGATTTAGCATAATATCCCCGAAGTAACTTCACATTGAATTACTTTTTGGGTTGCTAATTGGAATTTAATTAAAATAAGTGGTCTCAAATCCCATCCAGGTAATCGTTTCTGTCATGTCAGGATGATTACCCTCCTTTAAAAATTCCAATGCGTGTGTGTAAAAAGAATGTGTACCTACCTACCTTAGTATAAATGCTCAATTTCATAATATCATCCAAGTTGAATTGCCTCCATTAACCAGCATTTACTGAACTTACTTAAGCTTTAGAACCTTGCTAGCTTTCCCTAACAAAACTTTTTAGCCTCCTTCCTACGATTTGGACCTAAATCACATAGTGTCTCCATCGCTAAACAGCAAAGAAGCTAGGTAATCCAGAACACAACATATCTAAAGCTACCAACTTTTGTTTCCATCTTCTCCCAATCCCACTTGAAATAACGCCGCAAATACGCATAGCAAATTGCTTCTTGTACGCAGGGGGTACATTATCTGGGCCTTAGCTGCCATTTTGTGCCGTCCTTGCTAAGGCTCCAATCCGACTTCTAAGTCAGTAGGCCGTTATACGGAAACGTTCGCAGTTTGTAAAAATGCACAGTGTCTCAATATGGAAGCGTTAGACTTTGAAACCTTGTTAGAGGAAGTTTGGAAAGTCTTCCTTTTTCAAGATAGTTTTTGTGGTTCTGAATTACTTGAAAGCTGTGTGTTTAGTTTATAATATGAATTAATGTTTAGAAGTTTATCAATATTTCTTTTCATCATGTTTTGGTTTCAAACATGAAAAACACTACTTTGCTATCTCTGTCACTGAATGAAAATTTTGTATATGTTTGTTTAGTTTGGATTAGGTATAACTTTGCTTTTTTGGTATAGATAATACTAAATTAACTGCTTTGAATACGCTTTGAATAACTTTAAAATAAAACGTGGTGACGTCGTCGTATTCATATTATATTTATTACACAGTATGGAATGGCATTTAACTCAATAAAAGTAAATAATAAAATTCTAAATTTATTTATAATAAAATAATAAGTTTATTACCATGTTTTTTTTGATTATTTAAAAAATTTGAAAATGTTTTTTTTATTTGATTTAAAAAAAATATAAATTATCATAAATTCTTAAAACAAATACTGTTCGAGTGGTTCTTGCTCAGACCTCCTGACGTGAGGTACGTGATACACTTCCACTTGCTTTTTCTGGAACACACTGTTTGGATTAGGTAAACGTACGAAGATTTATTATCTTCTCGTGAAGTCTTAATGCCAGGTGCGTGCGTGACACCGAGCAACGTCTAAAACAGCTTCGGAGTTATAAATATATAAGAATGATTGAATGTCATAACGACTATATGACATAATTATGACTACTTATGACACGTAATGTAAGTGTAATCAGGCGTTAAATTTTAGTTTAAAGTACACAAAAGCGATACAAATAATGTTTTTAGAAAAGCAAGGCACAAATCTTGAAGTGAAAAAGTTTAAAACTATGAAGCCACTACCTATAATTAATCAATAATTATGGATATCGCGGAACGAACACTTAAACAAAAACTTTAACTTTTTTATTTTTATTTATTACCACATAAAGGCAAGTTAAATTTTATTTCTAATAATAAATAACATTGGAAAACCACGAAGGTTTGTAACAATACTATTCGTAGCTTAGTCGAAAACAATATTTAATTGAAATAAGCAAAAAGTAAGTGGGTTACAATGGAAGAGCGAGTTAGGTACATTACCTTATCATTATTAACTGTATCATATATCATGTTAAAAATAAAAATAAAAATTCTCAGATCTCAGCGCCTAAGTACAGCCCTGCCGAGTGCGTCGTCGGCCCATTTGCATTCAAATGGTCTAGACGCAATAAACACGGCCTAGGTGCACTTCGTGGCATTGTACACATATCGCTACCACTATGACCGGCTATGTTTACAAATGTTAACAAGTTTTGTTGGTACAAAATAATATTTGTCAAAGCTACCGCGACAGATTTAAGAATGTGATTTAGTTAAAGAATGATAGTTATTTCAAGGTGCCTAATGCAAGATTTAACTGCCATTCGATCTAGTTAACGTTAATAAATACGAGAATTTGTATAACATAATTGTAAACTTCCTCTTTTTTGTGACCGATGTTGTGTGCTGTTTCGATATTTAATTGAAATTAAACACGTACTATTAGGCACCCAAAACGTAAGAAGAGGTGTTATAACCAAAGCTCATATAAATCGAATATTATTTTTCTAAAACAACAAATATATACAGGCAAATTTATAATCATCTTCTTTTTTTGAAATCGGTTAAAAATAGTTAAAAGGCGGTCTCTAAGGTTAAAGACTTCTTGTCTAAATTACTGGCTAGATTCTAACTTTAAGTGACACCAACTAGACGAATAAATTTTTCGGCTTTTGAACCAAAGAGTTTCTATTTCAACCAACGACAAAGTTTATTGCTCCAGTTCTGTGTAAACAGGAATTCGGTTTCATTTCGCGTTAGCTCTGGGTTACAACTTTAAATTTACTTTTATTCGTTTTGAGCGAATGTCTTAAAATTAAATTGTGACTGTTGCATGTTTGTGTAATGTCGATACTTTGTTATCTGTCGTAACTTAACGATAGCTGTTAAAATCGACACCGCATACTAACTTAACGGGGCCCATTTATCTTGATTATTTTACCCTGTTAGCCATTTCGATATCGGTATACTCGTAAAGTTTTGTTTGTAACTTTGAAATAAACAAATTAGTCCACAATTAGTATTAATGAGTGTTATAGGAGATATATATATGGTAGCCATTTTGTAAAAATATCGGATTATTGGTTTGAATACTTAAGAAGACGTTGATTCGGAGTTGTAGCTTTAGTTTTTAAGAAGACATTGATATATTTAATTTCTTTAGATAATGCAGGTTTGATATACCTAGGTATGCTAAAAGTTTTTAAATGCCTGTATCTCCGTATGTATATATCGAGTTCTTTAAGTGCTTATACATACATATATAATACAATAATTTGCTAGTATTGCTTATATTATTCTATTTATATAATCTAAATAGATAGGTTAATTTTCTGGCCGTCTGTGCACACGTTTTATTTATTATTTTAAATATAAGCTTTAAGATTTATCACGACATATAAAAAACTAACAATTAGTTAATTATTAGTTTTATTAAATTATTCAGCGACGCTGTTTAAATACCAAGCAATCACAAAAAGCTATTTAACATAAAACTTACTGACCAGCATATAATGTTTAGCGCGAACCAAATACTATAGCTAGTGCCATAATAATACTTGTATCACTAGAAGTCCACAATCACAATGTTAGAAACATTTAATTGTTTTGACAAAGTACTAAAGTGTTCTACAACTGTCTTTGCTGACTGTAGGTACGAGTATCTAGTTAATTTTATGGAGTGTAAACATGGCGATCGCGTGTCTACAACCTTTACTTTTAATATTTTTGTTGTATGAGACATGATATTAATTCTCACTGCCATCATCTAGTTAATCACATAAAGCCTGATAACATCTTCGTGAGTGTTATTGTTTTAGAACACGACATATCTTTATTAACGCTATGTTAGGAAAATTTTAAATTTTTAAATTTAACTATACAAGTATAACTGTTTGAATAGGCATGATGACAGTAACAAAAAGTCACTAAAATCATGTGTTTATCTAACTAATGTAACAGAAATAATAGATTATTAAATAAATATTTATTTTCATATTCATAGCGAGATTGTTAATTTATTTGATAAAATAAAACTACAAAATACAGCAACCTGCCATGATAAGCTGAACACCAATCAGATCGAATTACGTCATCTCTATGTACGCCGATGGAAATGTCACTTTATTTCATAGGAACTTAATAACTTGTTTTTACCTGCATTTATAGCGTATTTCGTGGCTCCTAGCGATCTGTTGTCTAGTTTAGTGTTTTTGGAAGAAAACATCTAGTCATGGAGGATTTACCAAGGCAAATAGCTCTAATTTGCCTAAGTTGATTTGTAAAATGGTTAATGTATGCAAGACTTGAAATCTAACCTCAAAATTAGATTCTGATTAGACTGTTAAAATTTCACCTTCATTTCACACATTATACTTGTTTAGAGTGAACACTTACGTCAAAATGATCTTCATATAAATAAATTGGAAAATTTAGGCATACAGCTGATGAACTCTTCGAGCAAGATTTTCCGCCCTGTTCTGTGGTAAGAAACGTAAACAAATAATTTGTTCGGAGTTTTTATTGATGTATTAACGCACTGAGGAACCGCACACCACTTATACACTTTGGAATTCATATTTAACAAGTAAAACAATGAATTTGTCTTATACGGTCGTAATCTAATAAATTTGAACGTGCCATTCTTGTATATATTATCTAATATATAAAATTCTCGTGTCACAGTTTTCGTTGCCATACTCCTCCGGCTTGACCGATTTTGATAAAATTTTTTGTGCTTATCCGGTATCTATGAGAATCGGCCAACATCTATTTTTCATCCCCCTAAATGTTAGGGGTAGTCCACCCCTAAATTTTATTTTTTATTTTTTAGACAAAATTTTTAATTTCTATTTTTTTATGATACAACATACAAAAATACATACAATCCTCAATTTTCACCCTTCTACGATCATACGGTATTTATATGGCAAAACAACGTTTGCCGGGTCAGCTAGTATTATTATATAATCTGAATCTCGGAAACAGCTCCAACGATTTTTATGAAATTTAGTATGCAGGGGGTTTTGGGGGCGATAAATCGATCTAGCTAGGTTTCATTTTTAGAAAATTTTATAAAAAAAATAACGAGCAAAGCTCGGTCATCCAGGTACTGTTTACTGTTGAGTTACATAGAGGTGACGTCACAAGCAGTAGCCATGACACAGGAGAGCGTTTTGGCGCGAATTTTAAATAAAAATAACCTTTTTTGACTAAAAATCTTAATTTTTCACAAAAATAATATTTATTATGGAAATATTAGATGCATTAGAATGTTATAGTACATTTTTTCAAAATCAGTCATCATGCCTATTGCCATGGTCACTCATATTAAAATAATGGGACCGAGTTGTACCTAAATGATTAAAACCACATGTTGGTTTACCTACCTCTAAATAGCTGTAATGAACCAACCCAAAATAATCCTTATATTTCTTTCACGAAAGCTTCATTTAGCTAACTTACTTTATACTGTGGTGATTTTACAGCAAAATAAAGCATAAGCTATATACTTAGGTAAATAGTTCCAAATAAAGCATAAGCTATAAGCAAATATACTTAGCTAAATACACTCGGCGTCAAAAAAATCGCACCTTTTAAAAATCATCTTTAAAAATTCTTAAACCTTATGTAGAGGATAGTGTTGGGTATCATTAGAAAGGTAACAAAAAGGAGTATCAAAAAACAATTAAATTTAACTTTCTGTTTAATTATAATTATACAAACAACATTAAAATTAATAAAATAATAAAAATCCTTAATTAAGTCCTAATTAACAACAGATAATTTACAAAGAAAAATGTACAAAAAGTGTCTTAAAATTAACTTAAAATCTAGTGTTACCCCCCCTTGCCCTGATCACGGCTTCCATACGGTCCCTCATGGACCTCACCAACTTCAGGAGCTCTTCTTGAGGGATAAGCCCCCATTCTTCAATCACCGCGTCTTGGAGCTCCTGTAGAGTCGAAGGAGCTGGATCCCGAGATCGAACCTTACGTTTAAGATGGTCCCAGAGGTGCTCTATTGGATTCAGATCCGGACTTCGCGCTGGCCACTGCATCACAGAGATTTGGGACCTCTGCAAGAAGTCGCTCACGATGCCTGCAGTGTGAGCGCGAGCGTTGTCGTGCATTAATGTGAACCCCTCGCCAAAAGATTCGGCAAAGGGGACCACATGCACTTCCAGGACCTCAGTGACATAGCGGCGAGCAGTCAGCGACCCTTGTCCGCGAGCACCTCCAGTCCGGGAGACGCAGACAAGGTCGGTTTTGCCGGCAGCAGACATACCGCCCCAGAACATGCAGGATCCGCCACCATATTCCACCGTCTCCTGGATGCAGGCTTGGGCGAAACGTTCACCCTGCCTCCGGTATACTCTTCTCCGTCGGTCGTTGCAGAAAAGACACACTCGCGTCTCGTCTGAGAAGAGAACAGCTCTCCACTGCTCAAGGGTCCAATCGACGTGGTCACGAGCAAACTGCAAGCGGGCTCGCCGATGCGCTGCAGTCAATTTTGGACCCGTAGCAGCTCTGTGGGCCGCTATCTTCTTCTCCTTCAATCTTCTTCTAACCGTAGATACGCTTACGGTGCGTCTGCGAACTGCCTGGAGCTGCTGTTGCAACTCAACAGCGTTGGAGAAACGATTTCTCAAAGAGTTCGACACAACGAACCGGTCGTCTCTTTCCGAAGTGCAGCGACGTCTACCCGAACCGTGTCTGCGGATATAGCCACCGGTCTCTATGAACCGCTGGTACACTCTTCGAACGGAATAACGGCTCAGGTTCAGTTGCCGGGCGACATCACACTGCCGCACCCCTGATTGCAGTAGTGCAACCACTTGAGCGGCTTTATCAGCTGTGGTATCCATCAAAATCTGTGCGTGTGTCCTCTTCAACGGTTGAATAGCGAATGACCCACATTGAACCCGTGTTGACCGTTTTATACCCACAAAGGAAGCGCAACTAGCAACTCTCACGGGTAGCAAAATTTGCATCGAATTTTTGTGACACTTTATTTGTTGCATTAGGTTTTATTTGATAATGAAAAGTAATGTTTTTTATTAAGTTAATTAAGTAACCTTGTAAATAAAATCATAATTAATGCGACTGCATGTGCATATCAAGAGTAAATGACATTTGAAAGTGATTTTCTAAGAGGTGCGATTTTTTTGACGCCGAGTGTAGTTCCAATAAGCAAACCAATTAAGCATAGTTTGCTCAAAATAAGTACTGTTTCAAGGTGCACATGTGTTCGTGATCACTGATCACTACGCTTTGTTATGTTTTAGGACTGGAACCCGTGATATGCGAAATAGTAACCAGTGTCACCAATACACCAGAGCCGAAAACGCCTTGTGGATATTCGTAAACTTTAATTTACTTTGTACCGCCTTTGTACTACATGACCGCAATAAATCAATTAATTTGATTTGTTTTTTCTTTTGTTCATCCCATACAAATTGTTGTAATAAAACACAGAAGTAAGTAGTCAAAAGCTTTGTATTATCATCGGCCTATAAACACAGGACTTTGAATATCACATGGGGAGATCGGCTGATAATACACCTACTACGTTATCAATATTATACTACCGGGACTATGACGATATAAATATATATATTTACGCTTCATCTATCCAAACGACGAGTTCAACAATTTATTAATTATTAAAAATAGTCAATTATTTATCTTATCAAAACAGACTCAGTACAAGATCTCCCGCCCAGAGTAGATAGACTTACGAACCGATGGCATAATGACGTTCATAAGAGCTATTTGTAGCCTAAACTGAATAAATGATTTTGAATTTGAGACAATGTACTCTCAAAGCAGCTGTTTGGCAAACTTGCATATAGATACACTGCGCCGCAATTGCTTCTGGTCTAAAGAAAGCTGTAATGAGAATGTTGACAAAAATTTCTAATTTCTGATAGTTATAAGAAAATAGTCATGATATTATTAGGTAGGTATATCAATGATACTTACATTGAAAACATTATAAAATATAATTAAACAAAATGATCGCAACATAAACTCCGCTCAGTCAGATCTTTGGTATCAACAAATGGAGTCTGCTGTAACCGAGACTATTGAGTAACCGAGACTATTGAGTAACCGAGACTATTGAGTAACCGAGACTATTGAGTAACCGAGACTATTGAGTAACCGAGTCGCTACAACAATCCCTCCATAACTAATTCGCCGGCGACCAAACTTGGCGTCGACGGCTGTTTGGCAAACTTGCACTTACACTGCGACGCAATTGAATTGCCGTGAGTCCATTTGATTCTTCATTGCATTGCGTCTGGTCTTAATTGTGTTAAAACTGACAAAGAAAGCTTTAATGGGGATGTTGGCAACACCTAGTAATTTGAAAACATTAACTACCGTATTTGAATACTTCAATTAACAGTGATGATTACTAAGCACGTGTTCAATTAATATGGCACATTAATGTCTACCGTTTAATTGATTTATTTGAATATGTATAACCTGCCCACACTCAAACGATTTCTAACCATAGACTATGATTTGTAACTGTACATTTATGACAACTCTGTCACTTTTACAATATCCTGCTGCAAGTTATTTAATGTTTTCTTATTATTTTCTTGAACAACATTAATTTCACTCGCATTTTATTTTTACTGCACGTAGGTATCATCAGGTTATGTAAAAATCTCTTAAATAATGACGTCATAAGCACCGTTTTAGATTATATTTTTGTAAACTTTTCAGTTTTAATAATGGTAGTGTTATCAATGTTCTGACAAAAGAAAGTTGTCTAAAAACTTTGTTTTGACAAATGCAAAAAATAATTATGGAAGTACTAATAAAAATAAAGACAGAGTTGAACAAACCATAACTGTGAGTGTGTATTTTTTTTGTAATAGGAAGAATTTGAATATGCCTTATTTTGATATAATACTTAATAAATAAAATAAAAAATAGTGACTTATCTATATTCGATGATAGTATGTTATATATTAAGTATATTACTTTGATTGCCTCTTCGTATTGCTTGTGCCAGTAAAAATCATAATTAACTACTTTGTCCTCAACGAATTGTAGCCTATGTGCGGGAGGGAGCTTCCTCCCGTTTTTCCTCGCTATATCATCTGGGCTTAATGATGAGATTCGGAAGCAAAAAAGATATGGGCTATTAGTTCCAACGTACAATCTTGCTTATCCCAAGACCAAATACGGCGAAATGGCATACGCTGCTATTTCTGCTAATAACATAGCAAAAAAAACACGAAAGATACTTACATTATTACATTCATTTATTGAAACTGTATTGCATAATATAAAAGCGGACTTCTAATCCGTGAAGGAATTTGCATCGAAATGGGGGAGTGGTTAGAAAAATACTGTAAGATAAGCAAATTTTGAGGCCATGTGTGAAGCTGAGGACAGCGAAACTAGATTTTAATTGGTAAGGGAATTGGGATAAATTAATATTGAGAGTAAAAAGAGTCCTAGACATTCAACCGGTCTTGTTTTGCTTAATTGTGAATTTTTATTGAAAGTTCAAAACTAAAATTTAACAAGATTTTTGTTTTAGTAAGGCAAAGGCGAGTAACAGTTTAAATGTCATTATTTTAACATTTAGATAAACTTGATGTGACTTCGAAGTAATATTGCTAACTTCTGGGACAATATTGAACTGTAGGTGGCTGTAATAATAAGAACTCCCGCACAATATTCACTTGAGCCTCCGGAGAAACAAAGGATATTAAAATCTGTAGACGTATTAAATTCAAATTCCAATAAAGCGACAACATTCTCTGGAAATGGATTCGACGCTGTGAATTTATTGTGTATATAGGTAATAGGTAAAATTGTTTGTTTTTTTTTTGATATTTCTCAATGTTATCTGTTGTCCTGGGGAAGAGCGGGTCATCCCCAATACGTGTATTACATTACTTTTTTTTATTATTTTTTAATAGATATATAATTATAATTCAATAACAATTGTGACTAAATTTGTTTATTTTTTTCTATGTTACCTTTCTCACAGGATCAATAATTGACTTGTACTCGTACTTGTAGCGCCTTACGAAATTATGATGAAGATGATATTGTGTGGGAAAAGTGTGGGGAACCCTTTGCCCAGGAGTGAGACAGCTATGGCTGATATAATTATAATATAACAATTAACTACCTACATATTCAGGTAATAAAAAAAAAAACAAGTACCGAAATAAAGTTGTTAATATTCTTTACTTTTTATTTTCAAGTGCTAATTGCTGCACTGAAGCTAATTTAAATATTTATAAAAATTTGAAAAAGATGGCGCACTGTGCCGCTATTAGCACTCAAAAAAATTAAAAAAGCAGTGACAAAATTCAGCGCTTACTTCAGCCTTCCCGGTAGCATAGCGGTCAGTGCAGCCGCCCGGATTGCGGAAGACCCAGGTTCGATCCTGGCTGAGTCGGGTAGGCGTTTAATTTTTTCACTGTATTTTATAAATTTTATAAATATTGTTAATATTCTATAAATATTTTAGTATTTTATACATCACTAAGATCGATTAATAATGATAGTAACATGGTATCATTACCAATATTATAATCGATGCTGTGTACATACAGCAATTAACGAGATATAATTTTAGTATGAAAATAAAAATCACGAGTTCGTACTAGATAATATATTATGTTTCAAATTGCCGTTTTACAGTATCAGTTAAATAATTTTATTTCCTAAACAACTAACCAGATGCGGACGCGTAAACTTCGAACCGAGTTACACTAACTCAACGCATTTAAAAGCACTCCACAAATCGGTTCAGTTCTGTCTGAATTCGGTTATCATAGCAATCAGACCAATGTTTCAGCGGGTAAGTGAACCACCGAATTACATTATAAGCTTGCGCTTGCTTTAATCCCGCGGCGATATTTCAATTGAGGTTTCTGGATGCCAATTGGGGATAGGAGTCAACTACGAACTTAACCGATAATTCAATTGCTGGGATTGTTATTGTCGCCGCAAACACAAGCTCACTAAATAATTTCAGAGTTTGTTGGATATCGTACCCACCTGCATATTGAGAAGAAAATGAAAAAAATAAAAATTAAAATGATTTATTAAAAGCGTAAAAACAACCTTCGCAAGTCGCCAATGTGCATCGCTTGGTGTTTGTCTTTATAACAAGATAAAATATTGCACTTTATCAAAGTACCATATACAATTGTAAAAGCACTCTGACGCACGCACGCACACATTATTGCTATTCGTCTTAAGGTTAAATGTGCTAAACTTAATTTACCTATAAAATCTGTCTCTTGTCATAAATTGTAAAATACCTAAATGATAAAAAAATATATATATAATTTAAGTAAAAATACTGGCTATGGAAGAGTGAGGTCTTTTGTCACAGGTATTTCCATACCAAAAAGAAGACCTCCAAAACAACTTAATGTAAAAACATGTATTTTACTGCAATAAAGATTTTTATTATTATTATTATTTATTACTACCGGAATAACTTAGACTATACAATACAAAGTATTACTTAATCTTAACAATACATTTCTTTTAAGACTTATCTAGAGAGGAACAGGGGTTCCCAAACTAGGTATCGACTTTAACTATATTTATAAATGAAATGAAATGAAATTAAATGAAATGAAATGAAATGAAATGAAATGAAATGAAATATATTTAATTTGCGCTTGAGAAAGGTACATTTTTGGTCTTATTCTAGTTTTCTTCTCTTTCTCAGCTGACAATGTAGCATGCAAATAACTTTAAATGACAATGACTAAATATTCCAATTAATTACATACACATAAAAATACAAAATTAATACTCCAAAATGTCAAATACCAATTAAATTACATTATAATAAAAATACAAAATTAATTACTAAAAATTGTTGTACTAAATATTCAAAAATATGTCAAAAATATGTCAAAACAGTATTATAACCACAGCGCAGCGGCCTAACTTAATCTGTGGAGCTTGTAAACTTCACTTCTCTATGGTAGTCCATGCCATAGAGGAAAAAAGAAAAGTTTGTGAAAAGTTACAGTTGTCAAAAGTTACTAAAATATTTGCAATTCAAATAAAATAATATACAGAAATAAAATAATAATAAAAGTCAAATGATTTATCAAGTTTGGTCAAGGTGAATAGTATTTTACAGACATCAAAAGAAAATAATATGTCGTTAACTTATAAGAAAAATAAAACTAAAATATTTGCTTGCACACATCTAGGTACACATCTTACATTTATTAAGTGTATGTGTAAGAAAATCTTTCACTGAATAAAATAGGTGTGCCATAAGCCATTTATGTAACTCTGCTAGAAATTGTTTTACAATAAGTTTTCTAATTGTTTCAGGCAATTTATTAAAAATACTTATGCACATCCAGAAACAATTCTTTTGCATACGAGTGCTTTTTGGAACAAAGGACGACATCAACCTTTTTCCATTTCTAGTGTTTCGGGAATACATATCTTGTGCTGTTGTATAGTGAGACGTGTTTTTTTAATGTTTTGAAAGATGAAACCATTTATTTTTAACTAGCGGTCGCTCATTGGTCGAAATTGAACTGTTTTCATTGACTAACTGATATTGTTTTTGTAACACTTATTTATACATCAAGTTTATCTTTCAAGACTCCTTCTACATATCAACTTTAAATAAACCAAATCTCACAATAAACCAAATCTCACAATTCGCGCTATGTTACATTCTGGTTGGTTGATCGGGTCGGTAATTCGATATCTTTAACATGAAAGATTAATATAAAAATCAACTAGCAAAAGTGTTTATATCTATATTAATTAATATTATAAAGCTGAAGAGTTTGTTTGTTTGAACGCGCTAATCTCAGGAACTACTGGTTCGAATTAAAAAGTATTTTTGTGTTGGATTGTCCATTTATCGAGAAAGGCTTTAGGCTATATAACATCACGCTGCAACCAATAGGAGCAAAGCATCAGTAAAAAATGTTGCAAAAACGGGAAAAAGAGCCTTAAAAATTAAAAATGCTGCCGAAAGTCACTATTCCACGCGGACGAAGTCTCGAGCACAGCTAGTTTTCTATATATTAATACGTTAAGCGAAAATTTCATGCCCATTTTGGTTAAAAAGAGGCGTAACGAGAATGTAACGTTAATTGTCAATAACAATTAACGAAAATCCGTTGATACTATTAACTCAAAGACAAAATAGGCGATCGCTCTTTAGCGGGCCAACAGCGAAATGTAATGAAAGCAATTTATCACAATGAAGAGCCGTTGTGAATACTCGTACTTCTGCTCGAAATCCCGGTAGAGTTGAACGTCGAAATGAGAATGTGTATTTCGGTGTTGTTCACTCACTGGCTACACGGAATTGTATTAAGCTCGCGTATTGAAAATTATCGTATTCTGGTTGTCTGAACACGTGGTATAATATTAGGTAGATAGAGCATTATATGTTTGTGTGAAATTTTTAAAAATGGCGGGATATCTCTGGGAAAGTTATATTGAGTTAAAATATAATAATTAAACAAGGCGTGTTATTAATAAGTCTAATTTAATGACATTGAAAGCACAGATAAAAAAAATGTTCTAAGTATTCTTCTATTTTTAGAGAGAAGACATAGATGCTTCCATGTTAACTTTAAAATAGTTTTTAAGTTTTCAAAGCCAATTTTATCGTTTTTTTTTTTCAATTGTCAATGAAGAAACGAGGCCATCAATAAGGCCGAATGTAAAAGCGCTGTTCAACCAAACTCTACCTAAAATTGTTTTTAAAGCGGAAATAGTAATAGTAAACAGAGAATAAGTTCTATCACGATCCCTAAAAAAACATCCTGCCTCTATTAGAACACACACTCACTTAAAGAGTTTCCTGAAACAAAATTAATAAAAGTAACATAGCCACCTAAAATCAGATAAAAAATCATATAACTATCACAAAAACGAAAAAAATCATATCACTAATTGATTCGCTTACAAATTGACTAGTTGACTGTCCGCTATTACTTAAAGACACTTATCTTTAGAAAGCGATACCGTAATAGAAACTAGGTATTAGAAACTTCAAGTTGCAACAAAGTTTCAGACTATTATCAAAGTCAATGGACGCTGTCCAATAATAACTGTCGAAGCCTTCGTGACTGTTGGCGGCAGTTGGGTCCTGCTCAGTGTTGAGTGTCGGCCGCGAAACTTTAAGACAAGCCTTAAGTATATAAAGAAATAGATTAAAAGTATGTCACCTGATGTTAAGTGATTTCTCGTATTTTACAAGTATAGTTTTCAGAAGACTTTAATGGAGCTATTAGTAAAATTAGTTGGAGTTTGTAAGACAAAACGAAAGTTTTGTCAGAGTAAACTATTTTTATCTTCTTCACCAGTTAAGGATTGAATTCAGTGAAGTGTGCTTTGACTTTCGGTCTTATCATCTTCACCTTGCATCAAGTGAGATGAAATGTCTCCATAAACAGGAATAACAAAAACTAAACTTCACGATTGAAACTAACATTATTAGTCTAAAAATGTTCAACGTATCCTACTCCTTAAATTGAAATTACTTAATTTAGCTTCAAATCATAAAATTCATCATTTATACTTGTTTTGTTCTGAGAATACGTAAGACTGTTATCAATACTAAATAATCTTAGAGAGCTAGGTCATATTATTCTCATATTCTATTGAAAGCACCAAAGTCCGAACATAATAATGTATTATGGAAGTTCACTTCAGCCGTACAATGTAGTTTTAAAATTTCAAATCGGCTAACGATGCACCGAAGAATATGAAAAGTGGGGAGAGACGGGCAAAGTAAAAAGTTCTGTTTTCCCTCCGCCATAATTCTTGCCTTGTTCGGTCCTTGATGAGTATTAATATAAGTTTGTTTGGAGTTGTTGTGGATTTCACGGTGTCTACTGTATGGTAAGCTTCGAACACTTTAGTGCCTTGTCACAAAACTTGGTGATGAAAATATGAAACATTTATATTGGTCGCTATTTTTTATGGCTTATTTTCAAAGTATTTTTTTTTATATTTACGGGTAAGCACAGTGCCTTGATCTCATCTGATGTTAAGTGATGATAAGGCCAATTGGTGGAAGCGCACTTCACCCGGGATCCTCAACTAGTGAGGCACTGGCTATCTTATCTGTAGCTGCCGGAACACAACAATGCTACAAACATTGATGTTTTTATTTTATTCAGGACAATAAACTATTACACAATAACATAATGTCATACATAGTTATAACCAAATGGAATCATTGGGCAACCAGCGACATTGTCCACAACAGAGGTAAAAAAAAACAACTACAATTAGCATAAAAAACATAAAACAAATCCACAATACTATTTTATTGGTGACATTTAAATTGTGCTTTGTGTAAAGAATTGTATACAAACAGTATGAATTTGTATATGATTAAAACTACTTTAAGTAAAACTATTCAACAAGTGCCTGTAAGGTGTGCCTTTTAAACTGACTAGGGGTGAGAAGAAAAATGTCCAAATCATTTATATTGTCGTTGCATGAGTGTAAAATACGTGAAAGCGGGATGCGCTGCCCTGCATTAGATTTGGAAAAGTGTGGCATAAAACTTGTATAATAGGTATACACCACATATAGGTGGCTATATGATTTGCGAAAGCTAAAAATTTTGTAATGTGCAGTACGTAGAAATTTGCGTTGTACTGCTTCCATTTGGTCACTATATTTTTATAGTAAGGATTCCAAATATTGGAAGCGTACTCTAACTACAGGTAAGTAGAAGATTTTTTAAAGTTTTAGCAAGAGCGCATTACATTGTGGTCGATACGTTTGTCTAAGTGTAACTTGCAGTCCAGGATTATACCAAGATCTCGGATTGATGAAACCAAAGAAAAACGAAAGCTGTCGAGGCTATAGTGTAAAATGTAATATTAAGCTTTTTTATGAAAGTTATTGTTCTACATTTAGAGAGATTTAATTGAAGTTTAATGGTTAGACAATAGCTTGAAAGACGATCCAAATCTTGTTGCATTTTATTACAGTCTTCAGTATTATTAATAGGTCTAAAAAGCTTCAAATCGTCTGCATATAACAAAAAGTTGCAAATATCAGTAAAGTTGCTAATATCATTTATGTACAAAACGAACATCAAGGGCCCAAGAATAGACCCCTCAGGAACGCCGGATGTTACAGATGTGGCATGAGATGCGAAGCCATCAATAACAAATTTTTGAGTCTATTCGTAACATATGATTGGAACCAACGCAATAGGTCACCGCGAATTCCATTAAATACTTACATATTTAGATAAGATGGTGGTAGCTAGCCAGGCGGACAAACAGGTCCTACCACCAACCAAACCGAGTACACAAACATATACCCCCTGCTGGGAATCGAACCCGGGACCTTTGGGTCTTAACTACTAGACCACAGAGGCAAGCCCATTAAATCCCAGCCTTAGCAACACACAGGAATACCTTAAAATGTTGTAAGCATATTTTACAATTTAAAAAATAGCAAATCTTAAATATAGCGTCGTAGACTACTAACTCAGTCAAAGGTTTAAAACTTCTAGCCAAAATTAAATAGGAAATAACGCGAATATATCCGTTGTTGTAATATTCAATATTCCCGTAGACTTTAGAAAACAATTATTTAACAAAGCAAACTGTTAACTGCTATTTATTTCTCCTTCAACTAAAATAAGAAAACTTCAAGGTCCTAATTAAGTTAATAAACTTGAAAACTAAAGTTCTAGAGTATATTAAGCTTAACTTTTTTGCCCTTAACTCTTTAGCTCTGTTAAAATTACATTAAACGCAATGTTTCGAACGAGAATCAATAACGATTCCAATAACAATTCAGTATCAGGTTCAGCAAACGATACTCCTAATACAGGGTCTAATTCTAATTAAATCGGCATGCGCCGCATGCCGCCGCCGCAGTATTTCGGCCCGTTCCCAAACGTCCAAACTAGATATTTCAAACAATAACTGCACACATAATTAAATATCCTAATCTTAGGGATGCACCGAACCAATCACTTGATGGAAATACAGTCATCATCATCAGCTCATTTTATGTCCCCACTGCTGGGGCACGAGCCTTCCCTATGGATGAATAGAGACAAAGGGACATAAACCACCACGCGGGTCTCGTGCGGGACCAACGGCTTTACGTGCTTTCCGAAGCACGGAGGAGCTCGAGATGATGAATTTTTGATCATCCATCCGATGACCGGCCTTTGCAAAAGTTGACATTCGTCATCGAGCTCCTCAACAACGATACAGTGCGTGTAGATTGTTTAGCAGAACATCAAAACATTAATTTCGGCCGATCGCAAACGTCCAAACTAGATATTTCCATCAATTACTACACACATCATTAAATATTTTAATCTTAGTGACGCACCGAGGCAACGATACAGTGCTTTATGTTTATCAGAACATAAAATGGTGGAAAATAAAATATTTAACGGAGGCTTAATACCTTCTTAGTGGCTATCGATGTCCTGGACATTACCTTTTTATGTACCTGATCTTTTACGCTTACGGATACCCGTCTTAAAAAGTTTAAATTTAACTCCATTAGTCATTTTTTTCCAATAAAATCTAAAAAAATCCAAATATTAGTAACTACGTCTACATTTGACTAGATTAAACATAACATTAGTTAGTCCTTAGGAATTGAGCAATGCCCTGACCAGTTTGTTGTCAGTTGTGCTCATGACCAGTTTTGAATATTTTAATAGAATAATAGAATTTGGATCTGAATCAAGCAATTTTTTAAAGGAATCTTTGGTGCTTAGCGTAATTATTTATAAAAGCATAACATTTTCTATTGCTAAAAAAACTGCCTAAAATTATATGTCCGCCCTTTGACAGAGTATAATCAATTTTAAACATTTCTAGAAGTATGTTCAAAGTTTTGATGACATTACATGACACGTATACATACATTAAATTGAAGTTACAAAACTTTTCAACCAATTAGGTATATTCATAAATAAATGTATTATTTTACATAACCTTTTAAAGTATCATGGTCACTTACTCATACATTAGAATAATTAATACTAACTTGATTGTTTTAATATAAACCTAGTAGACCCGGCGGACATCGTACCGCTTTGACAGTTTCCATCAAGTGATTAAATTCTCTTTGGTTTCCATGACAACAAAACAATCAAATCATTTTGTATTGGAAAATTAAATTGTCGTTTTAATATATTTATAGTGTGATTCCCGTGGGAATATCGGGATAAAAATCTAATCCTAAATCCTATATGTTAATCCAGGTTATAAACTATCTGTATGCCGAATTTCATCCCAATCCATCCATCCGTTGCAGCGTGAAAAAGGAACAAATATACAGACATACACACAAACTTTTGCATTTATAATATTAATGTTTTTAATATATTTATAGTGTGATTCCCATGGGAATATCGGGATAAACTATCCTATGTGTTAATCCAGGTTATAAACTATCTGTATGCCGAATTTCATCCAAATCCATACATCCATTGCAGCGTGATGAAGGAACAAATATACAGACATACACACAAACTTTCGCATTTATAATATTAGTGTGATTGATGGATATATCACCAAGCTTGCCAAATGCGGGTTGATGGTCAGTATGATCACACACGAACCCGATTTGTTTCTCCGTATATCTAAAGGAACGCTATGCCACTCGGCCACCGAAGGTGTAAGTAAGTAAATAAGTAAAGTGAGTAACTAAACATAAAAAATAAGTATGTTTTACTAAATAGACGCTGATCAAGTCCATCACTAGTGAGGATGCCATATGAAATCGAATCGTGCCGACATCGACAGCTCGAACACGTAGTTGAACGCAAAATTGTAATTAC
Organism: Eudonia lacustrata; assembly: GCA_947562085.1. Lineage (NCBI taxonomy): Eukaryota > Metazoa > Arthropoda > Insecta > Lepidoptera > Crambidae > Eudonia > Eudonia lacustrata. Next base: position 16,764,380 of record OX387342.1, read on the forward strand.
GCGAAATCGTTAAGGTTTGTTTTGAATTAATTAACGGGCTGCACTGCGCGTAACTACTTTTAGGGCTTCGCTCAAAATGGAATGCCTTAATGGAAGCTTCGAAATTTTACTTTTTAATGAATATACGGTATGCGATGGTTAGTAGTTGATCGGTGTTATTGTATTATAACGCCCAACGCCTAGGTGGGTGGCAGATTCGGCCCGATACCCAAAGATTCCGGGTTCGATTTCCAGATCCGGATTCTGATTTTTCGATGCATTTTTGTGATCGGGTTTGTAATCACCAACCCACTTTTGGCAAGCATGGTGATTAAGCCATTAATAATCAATTGTGTAATGACTTGATTTTAATGATGGAGGCTTTTGCCCAGAAGTGGGACAGTCATAGGCTGTTTACTTACTTTAATTACTATTATATTATAAGCTCGTTGGCGCAGTGACCTGGTCGGCTTGGAATCGTGCAAGTTTTTTTTTATAGTTGAGCAAGCAAATGACTCCGTTCCACCTGATGTTAAGTACAAGCGGATCGCAGCTAGTAAAGCAAGCCTGATTTTCACTAGCCATCATCACCTTGTCAACACGTCTGTTCTGTCTTCTTAGCAGATTTAAAAGTGTGTTAATCACCAAGTTAATATTAACTTAAAATATAGTTATCATTAAGAATAGAAGGTACGAATTCTTACCTAATTGTCTACCTGGGTAATTCTCTGAGAATCCCATTCCCCGAGGATCCTGTCCCGGAGGATCCAGAATGCGATAAAATGTGATTACATTTACTTTTGTTATTTTTTCTATTGTGTTTAATTTGTACATAATAAATCAACCTGTGATTACTATAGCAGACTTTTATTTTTTTCAATATCACAATATATTAAAATTTTACTGACCACTTTTTTTGCTGACATGACGGTCGTTTTAAGCTAAACATAGTATTGATTAAGTTCATAAAGATAAAAACAAATCGGGATCCTCCGGGACAGGATCCTCAGGGAATGGGATTCTTAGGGAATAACCCGTCTACCTACCCACCAAACTTATAAAAAATAGTTTGTAAAATTTAACTTGTGTACCATTATGAAGAAAATTAAATTAAATTTTCAACATTTATATAAACTACGGACATTTTGTGAGATTTGAGATTCTCCCATACTTACTTAATTGATAATTTTATTGATATAACTGAGCGTAGTATCCGACCTTAAAGTTTTGTACAGCGGGTGCTCAAACAAGTTGTAGGTACATTTAATAAGGTCGCGTTTAAATTACGGTGTCGGTTTCACTTAATCTGTGGAAGTACTAAATTTCGCACCACCACCGCCAATTAAGAAAAAAAGCTGAAAACTTTTTGCTAAAGTGGCAAATTATAATTACCACCAGACACTGCTCCCCCCTCCTAACACCAACATAGCGATACACGGCACACGGCTAAAAAGTCGAAATAATTTCGAGATTAAATTTCTTAGCGGCTTACGTACTAAATTCAAAGTGAAGCTCCAAATTACCGGAGGCATTCCGCCTAATGCTCAATTTACTCCGGACTCCGAGCGCCCCACCATTCGCAGCGATAACAATCCTCAAATGACAGTTTTAAAAAGATATTGTTTCGCTGGCGCAAAATCGCAACACATTTACGCCGGGAAGATAGCTGTAGGACAGTTGGTTTCTAAGGCGCACCACACACCACACACCAAAGACACTAAGTAGTTGTGTGAGACAATAATGAGATGTAAAAAATATTTTGAAAGCATTTAGTTTATTGCCGCGCTCTTCACGATACGAGTAACTGCATAGGTACCGAACTGATGATTTCTATCACTTGATATAAATTATATTAACGGTTGGTACGTACCTACCAAATAATTTAAAATCGAAACTTAAATCCTACTCTCTAGCCATTTAACATCCAGTACGAATTGTAATTAAATGCCGCAACTCTTTTATTTAAGTTTTATTTAATTTTTATTTTTTGTATAGACTCATCATATTTATAACATTTGTTATAAATCTCGTTGGTTTCTAAATGCTTATTACAAGTTGTATTGTATTTTTTTTTATCATATGATAAATGAATTTAAAAAAATGTAATTTTATTAAGGCTGCACGAGATTAGGATTGTATCCTAAGCAATGAAAAATTAAAAAAGATATAATGTGAGTTTGGATTGGCATTGACAGATTTCGGCCACTCCTCTTCCATTTTTGAAACTTTTGAAATTTTTGAAAAGAGTTTATGCGTTTGTGTCAAATACATGGTAGTGTTTATTATGACAGTAAACTAATACCACTGCTATTAGTTTCGTGGTATTGGATTGGAATAGATCGTTTAATGTTTGTTTTATTGATTTAATGCATTTTTTATACTACTACTACTGGGGTGGCGTAGGAACCCAAGATGGGTTTTGGCCTCCGATAATAACTGCAAATAGAAATAATGCATTTTTTATGCATAATTAAAAAAATATATTAACATTCTGTACTCCTTCTCTATATAAACTATAAGTGTGCGAAATTTCATACTCCTCCGTCCGCGCAATTTTCGTAAAAAGGGGTACAAAGTTTTTGCTCCACGTATTAATATATAACAAGGGAGAACACGAATTCAAAGTCCCCGTTAATTAGGTATTATGACAATTCTTACGATTACGATATGGACTTTAATAAACCAATTGAACTTCATGCAAAACGGATAGTAAAGAATTTTAATAATTAAAATATCGAAATAAACGGTGACATTCAAAAATGGCGTCTTAGAAAATTATGCTTTACTCTTTTCTGAGGGTGCCAGCGTTAGACGCGATTCTTTTGTTTCTGGTTCGTTCGTTTAATTACAACTTTGTTGAAGGCTTATATAGTACTAGAAAAGTTTACCTTGCATGTTTTATAGGAAAGTTTTGCAAGAAATTTCAAAAAGTTTCCACTCGCAAAAACCTACCTTTAAATTATGAATGAGAATTTTCTGTACCTTTTTGTATGAATATTTTTAGTTTACATTTTTTCTTTATCTTCCTTTGGGGTATCTGCTGATAACTCTGAAGATGGAAACAACTGAGAAAAGTGACGATAACGCTAAAAATAAAAATACCCTTCGTCCCGAATCGTCAAATAATGAATAACTATTAGATATCTTACCTCTATTAAGATAGCACATTGCTGTTACTATTCTTGTGCCATTCAAGTAGGAAGGTCTGGGTATAGCAGTAGGACGTTTTGAAGCTGATGATGATGAAATAGGTGGTGATAGGAAGGCATTACCATACAACCTTTCTAAACTCTAAACTAAGGACGTGAGTGATTAAGAAGAAAGCTTTAAAGAGTTGCGATCGTTACTATTTCTGAACATAGCACTGTGTAATCCTTACTCGATCGCTATATATTTTCACTTATATTAAGTTTATTTAGATTATTCTTGAAGTACGTAAATCGTGTTAATATTTATTGCGAACGTTTCTCCGCAAATTTTTGCTTCGAAGTTTGCTCCGTATTTTTCTGAGCAAAGATTGATCTAGATGTGATATTAGCCTAAGTCACAAAAGCAATTTTCCTAAAAACATTTCTAAGAGATTGACTGAATACATGCTGTAGATTATAAGCAAACAACTCTTTTGGCTAGGAGGCAAAAAAATTTCTTTGAAAATAAATATTGAAGTTGCGTTTTCTTAAGTTATTTCACATTAATACAATGAAACACTTCATGCTAATCGTATTTTGTTCATACAGCTACATATTTTTTTATTTAAAACATTTATTTTGGTACATTTAAAATGTTCAATTATTTATTTTTATTTCTTGGTACACACACAGAGATACAACAACAACACACAAAGCAAACGACAAAAACAAACACGATATGTTGCAGCTCCAAAACAATTGTGTACTCACACGTGCTGAACAGAACAGTGATTTTAAAAAAGAAATAAGGATATAAAATTACAATTGATTGCTTCATTACATTCACAATGGTTTGCTTATGAGGTATATACAAAATATTTCATCAAATAAAAGTGCCATACACACATATATACACAAACACATAATGTATACCTATATAAAGATATTGTACGTGACGTACGTAATGCAAAAAATTGTTTAGAAAAAATATATCCTTTCATGATACGCTTTGTAGTTGGCAGATATAAAACTTTGTTACGAAAATTGTAAAACCACCCCGTTGCGACCGATATGAGGCGCAGACAGAGTCCGTCGAGCTGTCGATAGCACCGGCCATTAATTATTGAACAAAGTTTTGGATGAACTCCGCTAGGTATTCGCGGGGCTGCGAACATTTAACAATTCATTTTTAAAGGAAAGTTTTAAGGCCCTCCGGTCGGCATCGTGAGGCGCTGTCAACTTTCCCATTCGAAACATTGAACGGTCCTGTACCTACCGCCGTCTTTGTGTAAACGTATTACTGCCGGTGCTTTCAACTATCTTCTATATATTATATATATAAATAAAAATGAATGTTGCTAAGCGCAAAACTTGAGAACGGCTGAACCACAGAACAATAAAAAAGGTAGCTGAACGGATTTGGATAAAATTTTGCACATAGACAAATCATGATCCGGACTAGAACATAGGATATTATTCATTCCGATATTATGTTCCTGTGGGATACATAGTCCTCGTGAACGAAGTTGCGGGCAATAGCTAGTTTAAAATAAATATTAACTAAATGTATGGTAAAGGTCGCGGGAAGCCCCTGGATGCGGGCAGCACAAAACCGGAAGTTGTGGATATCCTTGGGAAAGGCCAGATAGCCTTTGTCCAGCAATGGACGTCTCTTGGCTGAGATCATCATCATCATCTCAGCCGCTCAGATATACGCAAATATTGTCCTAAACAAAAACAACTTCGAAAAAAATGTGTGGGACTCGAATCCGAACCTTTGAATATCATATATCAAAATACAATATACCACCTTGCGAAGATCGTCGCTCCACCAGTCTAAGGAGGTCCTACTATTATACAATGTCTAATAACATCTGCAATTTTAAAACCACAGACACTAACGGCCATCTTGTCTCATCCAACAAAACAAAAACCATTTTCACAGCTTTCCCTAACAGAGCGACCACGCCGACATAGTGTTTCCTACACGTCAGCATAGTTAGCCGAGCTGGTTTTGTTAAAAACGTCCTGCATAATGGAATGTGGAGTGGCTTTAATTAAAAGTCAACGCGCCCGTCCTTTAAATCCGACAATAAAACCTTTGGAAAGTTCCTAGTTATTTTTTTGTCATTCATTAACAACCGCATTTGGGTGAAGGCTTTAGTTCCCCTGTGGTTTGTGTGATTTTCAGTATGATTATGCTATTGCGATCTCTTTAGCAAACGTAAACTTCGATGGCGCATTAGTTAAAGTGCTGTGATTGCTAAGGTTAAGCACCTTTCGCAAAGGCTGGTTATCGGATGGGTCACCAAAAACTTATCATCTTGAGCTCCTCCGTGCTTCGTAAGACACTTAACGCCGTTGGTCCCGGCTGCATTAGCAGTCGTTAACAACCGCCAATCCGCCCGAGTGGTTCAGGGCCCGTTCTCCTCATCCATCAATAGAGAAGGTTCATGCCATAGCAGTGAGGTTAAAAAATGATCTGGTGATAGCAAACATAATTATTCTATAGTTTTCAATCCAGTGACCAAGGTTTTAATGGTTTAGCTTGTAAGTTGTTGGTTTTCTTCTAGGGTCACCTAGTTTAGAAGAAGTATTTTTGGTTTCCGATAGTTACGAGATAAGACTAAGCTGTTTTTGTTCATCTGAGGTATCGAAAGAAGGACGTTTCCATCTTTAGCCTGGTCATAAGCTAAGCATACGACGTCAATATTAAAAACTTTGTTTACAATTAAACCTATGATTGAACGGATTTAAAGTTAGCTTCGTTTTTATTTAATTTTATTCATATAATGATATCTAAGAGCAGCGTTAAATATTTCTTAATTGAGAATGATTATTCCATTCATTCGCTATTCAGTATCTAAGGTACAAACTCTGCGCTACGCAAAAATGGAGCGTAGAAAATATTTTTGAAAAAGCTCCGTAATAATATTTCCACGTCTGCCACTACCAAAATGAATTTGACTGTCACAATAACTCGAGATAAACCGTTTAATATTATTATCTTAGTGGGAAATTTCACGCAAGCAAGTATAATCTGGTCATATTTCACTGGGACTAAGGCTCGATGAAACAGGGCGTTTTCCGGACGTATCTCTTTGATTTATGGACTTGTTAAGCACCCTTTAAAACTATGGCGAAAGAAAGTCAATTTCCCTTTTGGGATACACATAGTGTTGAGGATAAATTGGTAAGTAAAAAAGAACTTCGTTTCGTAATTATTGGGACGAAACCTATGACTGACTTGCAAATACACTTACACATAATTACACATAGACATGCTATTTCATATTTATGCTTAGTTCCTAAACAGTATGATCTTTAAGTACATACATAAGAAAGAACAAGCGAATCCTTCTGCAATAAAAAATCCCACTCACTCACCCGAGTTTATTTTTTTAAATAAAGACACACAAAACAAGTAACAATCATGAAGGTAATACAATAATATAATAAATAGTTATTGTTCACGTGGGAAGACCTCAATGAGCCCAACAGTGGGATGTTTTCAAGCTAATAACGAGAATACTTAAAACTTACATTAATAATTTGCGATAGAATTCATTAAATCAAATTAGTTGAGTCGCAATAAAAACTTATTCCGTTTTCCTCCTTTACATAAAGTGGGCTGTAGACATAAATTGTGGGCCGGGACAAATTGCGTCCCATGGTAATGTATTCGGGACAGCGTTGTCGTATCCGTGCGCGTCAGCCGAATCCGACTAAATGAAACTTTTTGGGAGCGCCTTCCACACTTATTTTACGTTTAATCAGTGGAAAATGAGGTGCCGGCCATGAAGTTAGCATACCTTGTTCTAGATGTGGCGTGCGTATGTATGAACTAACACTTTGGGTTCAGAAATTGTTTCTAACTTTATTCGTAGTACATTTTCTCTGTATTACCTATCTAGTTAAACTAGTGGTCGCCCAGTGGTCTAAATTCAACCGTAATTTTACTATGGCTGCACGGATTATATCCTAAGCAATTAAAAATTAAAAAAGATAGAATGTGAGTTTGGATTGGCATTGACAAATTTCGGCCGCTCCTCTTCCAATTTTGAAATTTTTGAAAAGAGTATTATGCGTGTGTGTCAAACACATGGTAGTGTGTGTAATGTTTGTTTTATTGATTTTATGTATTTTTATGTATAATTAAAAAAAAAAAATTAACATTCGGATAATCTTCTCTATATAAACTATAAGTGTGCGAAATTTCATACTCCTCCGTCCGCGTAATTTTCGTAAAAAAGGGGTACAAAGTTTTTGCTTTACGTATTAATACCTATATAGATATATGACTTGCTAGCGCACAAGATGGTTGTATAGTGTTTGATCTATATTATTATCATAGAGGTAAAGTTTATGACTTTGTTTGCTTAAGGAGGGTAATATAAGGAACTACTGGTCCAATTCCAAAAGTTCTTTCACTGATAGATTGGTACAGCCTTGCGGGTAACGCAGGTTATATTTTATTTTAATAAAAAATAAATTATTAATTTTTGTACAAAAAAAACCAAATCAATGCTGACAAACTAGAGTTCGTCTGCGTTGATTCCAATCTGTGGTCTCTAGATCACAGTGCTAGATTGGGATAATTAAATCAAAATTCACATTAGAATATATGTTAGTGGGGCCTGCTAAAGTTACCATCAGTACCAATTGAACCCATTAGGATCTTTGTTGCAATACCAATTACTAAAATTTTAGTGATATCTTCAGTTTCATGGCTTAAGTATTCAATTAAATATAAGAACATAAAAAACACACGTCGATAAAAAGCTCATAACCCAAGACGTATACAAAGGTGAGATTATTTTTAGAAGTAATGCGTTGTTTTTATTCTGCTCCAATTGTTTTTTTGTTGTTGTCTTATTTTCCATGTTAAATCAGTGGTGTTATTTTTTACTGACAACAATTACGTCTGTCTGCCGAATATTTTGTGAATATTATTGTAGATAACTTAACTTGAAAAAAAAAAGAGAAAAATAATTAGGAAATTAAAAACTAAAGACCTATAAATAAAAGATGTCTTCCAACTGTGGGCTCATGGGAACGATCTCAAGAATGCTGGCAACATTGCCCCTTTGGATTGCCAAACTAATACGCTGGCAGAGGTAGCTGCCAGCCTTCTTGTCACCGGAGGCCTCGATAAGGCGAGCACTTAACTCTTTAACAAGCTGCTTTGCTTCCGGCCCCATGGACCCATGGTTTCCACCGCAAACGGAACAAATAAATAATTTCGACCTAGGTTTGCGTATTTGTGCCGTTTGCAATTTTCAGCGCTTACCGCAGCAGCTCCTACATGAAGTGAAGTGGCGCGAACATGCGAGGGAGCCACGGTGTCAGCACAGGTTGCATCCCACACCAAAGAAAAGAAGACTTAATAAAAACTAAACTATTTAATTTTTTCTTCCATACAACCTGCAACTTCGTTTGCATCCTTTCTTAACAAATGTTTTGATGCACAAGCATCCTCTAAACCATTTTTCGTTGGCTTTATAGTTCCAGAGATTTAATTATAAGTCAAATGTAGTTTAGTTTTTACAAACTTAGATGTGACGGTTGCTGCACTAAAACCGCATAAACCTAACATGGCACCGTTGCCTAAAACTTATAAATAACTTTGACAACATCAAAGCTTTCGAATAACTTTGATAACACTATACAAGAATGAAGATATCCATTTCACAGTGCCAACATTATTCGCAGGGAAACAAACACCAATTTAATAAGACTTGCAGAGTTCATAACAGGAATTTAATTTCACTAGATTTCGTAACAGCAAAGTTTCCAAAGAAACGCAATATGTATTGTAAAGGGAACATCTAAACTACGCAAAGTTTTATCCTGTCGGCAATAGATTATTACCTACTGTAGGTATAATCATACGTCTTAGTTGATTATGGGCTGTATGTATAATCCGAAAACAAACTACGAGTATATTGTTAAGTTTTATCCATAAAGTTATTATATTATAATAATTATTATTATAATATTATAATTATTATTATTATTATTATTATAATGTTATTATTATATTATAACTTTATGGTTTTATCTGAAAATCAAAGAATCGGCTCGATTTTGAGAAAACTTAATCCTAACTACAATTAATCTGGTTTCTATTACAAAAAATATACTTTTCGTAGTTTACACGAATGTACAGTGGCAAGAATTGATAAAAAGTCGAATTAATTATCAGAATTTTGTAACAAAAACTATCATTAATGATTGTGCAAAGTTCTCTCTTAGTACCGAACCTCAACTGCCTCTATCTCAATACCCAACCACTCTTAACTCTTGCCAGCCTTTCAAAGAATCTATGTATAATAAGTATGTATTTAAGTATTTTAAGTATGTTTATCCGTTGTCTAGTAACCATATAGCGAGTTTCATAACGAAGCTTCTCTTGGGCTAGATAATTGGTGTGAGTGCAGGAAAATTTATTTATTTATAAAGATTGCTAAGTAATTACTAAGTGTTACTTATACTGAATAAAACAACATACATTTTCTTTCTCATCCACACCGTGCTGAACACAAAGGAAGCTTTGTTTAAGCAAACCCGGTTAATATACCATTACAGCGGAACCATCATAAGTTTAAATTACGCTGCAGCCGACGACGGTGTGAGCTTGTTAAAACTCTCGCTTAGTGTTTGATACGCCACACTTCATTATAAACATGTCAGGTGAATACCAGGTTTATGAATGTTTATTATGTGGTTAGTTCATTCCTGCAATTACTGCATAAGTGGTTTAATTTTGATGTAAAACTTGTGCGGAAGAAGTGGATTTGTGCAGCAAATAAACACTTACCATTGAGATGCAGACCCCATTTTTTAACAAAGAATAATGTTGACCCTACAATGCATATATAAGAATCATTTGTAAGAAAACAACCCTCATCATCATCATCATCATATATAAGAATCATTTGTAAGAAAACAACCCTCATACTGCACATAATATAAAACAAAGACAAATTAAACTTTCCTGGACCTAAAATGAAATGGCAGTAATTAAGTCACATGAATTTATTGAATTAAAGATGTTTAAAACAAACGAATATATGAAGAATTATTACTGAAAAAACAGAAATAAAGACAATTATGTTGTTCTCCAATTATGCTAAGGAATTATATTATTCTATGCCAAAGTTGTAGTAAGGTGCTAATCTCATACATACAAGCGAAGACTTAGGCCTGCAGCGGAACGAAATTTATATATTTGCTTATAAAAAGTAGTCATTAACCATCACGCTGCACGCTGGCTCAATACGGCTTAGTGGCTTTAGCGATATCTTACGGCAACATCGAACGCGTATATCACAAACTATAACCAGGACACATCAAAATCGGACATCCTCCCGACATTTAACACGCCATCAATTAAGTCCGTTTCCGACATCAATAAAGCTGTTACTAGACGAAATGACACTGTTATCGAACGGCCATTGCGCGACAAAAACCGCATCATACACCCAGAGATAAACAGTCGACACAGCCATAAATAACACTGGAAACGATTAACAAACCGATGGACGGTACGAGGGACCGTAATATATTCACTAACAGATCCCAATTTGTCTGACCTAACGCAATATTGGGATCTAGCGTCGTAGCTAGTTCTGTATTTGGGGGAGCTTTTAAATCCGCGACAGCTTACTAAAGCTTCGGTCGTTGCGATGCGGCAAACAAATTTCCAACACAATTTTAATTTGGCCAAAGTAATTAATTGACAGGCAGCAACAATTATTATCTATACAACGTGTAACAGAAACGTGTGGTCTAAATGAAAAGATCAAAAGTGTATCCGATCTAGATCTTTTAAGTGTGACCTGAGACATAATTATTAACTTTAATTTGTCATGCAATATTGTTAATTCAATATTTATATTAGTGAAGTCATGCACGTCAGGCGCGCATATACAAGCAGTAGTGATCATAAATTAAAGTTATATCTTAGTAACTCTGCATACAATATCAAGATCAGATACGCTTTGGATCTTTTCATTTTGAGCACACCTTTTGTTACGGACAGAAGTCTCATTATTGTATTGTATAGGATTAGTTAGCGAATATAACTTTATAATTGTAATACGGTTAATATATGTAGGTTTATATATGTTATTTTAATAAATATTTCTTATGTTTGTCTTTTTATTTAACACAAGGTAACTGTGGTATGTTTTAAAGAGGGCCAGGTAAACGTGCCCAGAGGCCTAATGCCTCACTAAGTAGAGATAATTAAATAAGTTAATTAAATCTTAAAGTAAATATAATATTTTAATATTGTAAGGTATCCAGATTACGAGAGATACCGTAGGGTAGATAAAAATACATGTAAGAAAGAGAGGTCCAACACGAAAGGGACAACTGCAAATTACGACGGTTCATGTGGGTAGTGGAAAAAATTGTATACCTACATGGGCCGGCATTTGCCCCCACCACGCTCACGGGCATGACCCAAAGTGTATAAATACAGGCCGGTCAGAGCAAATTTTTGTAAGCTCTCCGGACCCCACCTATGAAGAATAAAGAAGAAATAATCAAGAAACGAGTTTTAATACAGTCCACATCGAAGCACAACGGCTGACTTGTTTGTAGCTGCAACCAGCCACGAACAGTTCCTTTGGTCCTTCTGAGCCGGATTTAGAAGATCAGCGGACGATTTGAAGAACAGAAGCTTTCATCCATTAACGTCGGCTGGAAGATTTACCAACGCATTCACGTAACCACCAACGCATTTACGTAACCACCAACGCATTGTACCACTTGTGTTCTGTCACAAGTCTAACGCGGGCGGACCGCGGCTCAAAAACGTCCCACCACCTAGCGGTGCCAAACGGTGGGCGTTCTGAGTAAACGCCGTTCAAGGCGGGACGACTTATCGGACGGGGTCGTCAGTTTGCCTTTTTCAAGGCAAGCTTAAGTCCGGCTACGCCAGTACGGTTTGTCGTGGAGCGGGGGTCCTTTCTGTAGGCACTGCCTAAGCAGTCGGTCACTCCAACCGATGCGCGAGCGCCCCGTTGTCCACGTCGACTCTCTGCTGGGTAGGTCCTTCCTTTCCACTCCCGCACGAACTCCATCCTTGGACGGGCTCCCCACATAGCGTGCCCGTTTGAGATTGGTAGGGACAGCAAGAAAGAAGATGCCGACTACCCGAAGACAAGGTCAAGCCGAGGCGACAGCGGGACTACGAACACCTGACAAACCACCAGAATCACCCTCAAACAATGCCTCAACCGTGACGCCATTGGAACCGCCCCCAGAGACCGCTGAACGCGGCATCACCGCCACTACGGAAATTAGACGCAACGACGACGCACCCCCACCCGACGCGCCCAGAGCCGGGCCACCGTCGGTACGATCAACAGCGAGCGTCGCCTCACGAATTAAGCATGCGCAATTTCAAGCGGAGATGCAACTCGCCGAAGTACGTCGGCGAGAGATACAATTGGAAGCGGAAATGATTAATAAGAGACTTGCATACGAAATCGCCGTTATCGAAGATGATACGGATATAGAACCGGAGAGCTTACCCGCCGATATAACCCAACTGAAACTGGATGACTGGTTGGATCGGCGTCGGAACGTGCATGGACCCGATACGAATAAAGTCGGAAATGTACGACAAGGACAAAAGGATGCGCGTGCAAATGAGACGGACAGAGGTCGCCACCTCACTGACTCGCCATATGTCGAAGACGAAAACGCAGTGAAAGAGGCGGAGCCCCGTGACCAAACGAACAAGGACGACACGGGAATGGTTAAGCTCGCACTCACACTAGAGAAAATGATGCAAAATCGACCGATTGCACGACAAGCACTGGATTTGCCTATATTCAGCGGCTCGCCGGTCGAATGGTTGCCTTTCAAAGCGGCAATGCGCGATACGACTAGACAATTCAACTTTAGTAAAGCCGAGAATTTGGCACGATTAAGAAGCTGTCTTAAAGATGAAGCAAAGGAAGCGGTGTCCGCTCTTTTATATACGGCCGTGGACCCGGAAGTTGTAATGAAAACACTCGAGCAATGCTTCGGACGGCCGGAAGTTATAATCGATCGAGCGCTGGATGACATTAGAAGACTGCCGCGACCCGGCACGACGGCCAGTGAGTTGAACACGTTCGCAATCAAACTGCAAAACATTGTTTGCATACTCGATAATATCGACAACAGAGGCTACTTACGGAACCCGATGTTGACGCGAGAAGTTGTGGACAAGCTCGGACCGCACCTACGCTCAAGGTGGTGCGACTATGCAATTGATTACGGAAGCTATGCCGAGCCTGAGATCGTTACACTATCCCACTTTCTCATGAGAGAAGCCGACAGAGCCCTACAGTACGCATACGTGAGCTACAACCCTACGAGAAAGAACGTTGTTAACGAGATGAGAGCGAACGTGAAACAACGAATCGAGCGAAAGAAAAACACAGCTGTGTACGCAACGAATGATGACGTCATAAACAAAGAATGCCTATGTTGTGGAGGACGTCACGACGTGCCGCAATGTGATCGCTTTAAAACCATGACGGTTAGACAACGATGGGATTGGGTAAAGAAAAGCGGAGTGTGTTTCCGTTGTGCCAATAAGAAACACCGTCGCCTACAATGCGATAAACGCGATCTGTGCGGCATTGATGGTTGTCGCCATCCCCACCACGCCTTACTACACGAGCACCGCACCAGGCCGAATGTAACCGAGATGGTAGCGTCGGTTAATCACTCGACCGATGCTACTAAGGTACTGCTGAAAGTGTGTCCCGTTACCATCAAGGGACCGAAGGGGTCAATCGACACATACGCCCTACTCGACGAGGGGTCAACTGTCACACTAATCGATCAAGACCTGGCGGACCACGTAGGCGCGGATGGGCCGGCGAACGATTTGCAAATACGAAGCGTAAATACACAAACGACGTGCGAAACCAAGACGGTGAATATAAAGTTGATTGCTACTACGAATAAACAACGATTCGACATAAAAGCTAGAACGATGAAAGATTTATCACTCAACGGACAGACGGTGCACAACGATTGTTTGAAATACGCACACATGAAAGAGCTATCAAACAGCGACGTCTGCTACGGATATGTCAAGCCTCAAATATTGATTGGGGCAGACAATTGGCATCTCATAGTCACACGAAGATTGCTACAGGGCAAGCGAGACGAACCGATCGCATCGCTCACGAAGCTGGGGTGGGTAATACACGGATCAGCGCCACGGTCAAGCGTGCTGATGGAGAGTAATACGGTTGCGGTGTTATACGTAAACACACCGCAATGCGCGACGATCTCGCGCACTCTCTCACCCGACAACGAACTCCATGCTATGGTAAAGAAGCACTTCGAAATCGACTCACTGGGAATAACGAAAAAAGAGCGAGTGAGCCCGAGTGATGCTCGCGCCATAGAGCTATTTAACACGACGACAAAGAAAGTCAACGGAAAATACGAAGTTCGCTTACCGTGGCGACGTGATGACGTCACGCTGCCGCCGAGTTACGAATCAGCACTGAGACGATTAAAATCCATAGAACGGAAGATGGACAAGTCTGACGAATTCAAGCGAGCTTATACGAATCAAATAGAAAATCTGTTTGATAAACGCTATGCCGAGGAAAGTAGCGAGAGCGATTTGATGAGCCCGCATTTATGGTACTTACCTCACTTCGCCGTAACGAATCCGAATAAGCCCGGAAAGCTACGAGTTGTTTTTGACGCGGCCGCCGAAGCAAATGGAGTTTGTCTGAATGACGAGCTTTTAGAAGGTCCCGACTTACTACGCGACCTGGCGGGCCTGCTACTACGATTTCGCGAACGAGCTATCGCGATTACGGCCGACATACGAGAGATGTTTCTTCAAGTTAAAATATGTAAAGATGACCAACCCGCTCAGATGTTTCTATGGAGGGGCGCCGACCGAACGAAGCCACCTACGCGCTACAAGATGACGTCGATGATATTCGGAGCAAAAAGTTCACCTTTCTTAGCGCACAGCGTAAGAGACTCGAACGCCGCAGCGCACGCTGCCGAGTATCCACGAGCATATGAAGCGATTACGAGAAACCATTATATGGATGACTACGTCGACTGCTACGACACCGAACAAGAAGCGATTGCAACAATAAAGGAGGTCGCGAAAGTTCACGCGCAGGCAGGATTCACGCTGGCCGGTTATAACTCTAACGGACCGCGCGTGTTGCGTGAGCTGCCAGCAGAAAGCCGTGACACAGCACCCCGACAGCTCGGCGCTAGCTATCAGCAATGGGGAAGGACACTCGGTTTACTATGGGACGCTGCTACAGACGAGTTGGCGTTCAATACGGAGATGGTTCGCGTGTGCGACGACGTGAAGCAAATGAGGCGCGCTCCTACTAAACGAGAGGCGTTGAGCGCGGTTATGTCAATATTTGACCCGCTTGGCATACTGAGTTATTATACTATACGAGCGAAGATCATCTTACAAGGCATATGGCGGTTAAAAATAGAATGGGACGAGGCCTTACCCGATTACGAGGCCGGCGAGTTCCACGAATGGTTAAACGGTTTGAGAGCATTACGTAGTCTGCGTCTACCCCGGCGTCTACATACGGGGGGAGTGACGAGAAAGCAGCTACATATTTTCTGTGACGCCAGCGAGGTCGCTTACGGCGTTGCAGTATACTGGAGAATGAAGGGTGAAAACGGCAAAATAAGAGTCGCACTTGCCGCTGCTAAGGCCAGAGTGGCACCGATAAGGCAACAAAGTATTCCGAGAATGGAGTTGCAAGCGGCATTGATAGCTACGCGACTAGCAAGTTCAGTATTGAATGAGCAAAGATGGCAACCTGAGAGAGTCGTATATTGGACCGATTCACAAACAGTGTTAAAATGGATAAACAACGACACGGTGCGCTACACCCCCTATGTAGCGCATCGCTTAACTGAGATCACAGAAACGACGATGCCGTCACAATGGCGATGGGTCCCTACGGCTCACAATGTCGCGGACGACGTAACGCGCGGCAATGAGATTACGAAAACGAAAAATGATCGGTGGTTTGTCGGACCGGCATTTTTATACGAAAACGAAACTGAATGGCCTGCGAGTGACGACATCAATAACGAACACAGCGCGGAGAGTGAACACTGCGTAACGCACACACATATGTGGCAGAGTGATAGTAGAGTAGTGCCCAACGCTAAACGCTTCTCCTCCTACGAGCGTTTAGTAAGAACGATGGCGAACGTGCTACTATTCACTCAGAGATGCCGCCGCCGCGCTAGTAAAATGACGATTGAACATATCAACGAGGCCGAGCGCCTACTAATAATTGAATCGCAACAAGAGAGCTTCGCAGACGACATCGACCGCCTCAAAGCGTCCCGCAAACTACGCGCGGGCAGCAGACTACGGCGACTTGACGTGTTCATCGACAAAGACGGAGTATTACGAGCAAGAGGGCGAATAAGGGCAGCGGGTGTGTCTGCCCCCGCTACTACGCCCGTAATACTGGACGGCAGCCACCCGTATGCGCGGTTGCTACTAGATCGTGAGCACCGTCGCGCCCACCACTCGCACAATGAACGCGTCGTCAACGAAATAAGACAACGATACTGGGTTCTACGACTGAGGCCGGCTGTGAGATCTGTGGCATTCAATTGTGCATTCTGTAAAGTGAGAAAGACGCTACCTACGACGCCGGTGCACGGTGACCTACCGAGAGCACGTATGGAAGCCTTTGTACGGCCGTTTACGAACTGTGGCCTCGATTACTTTGGCCCGATGATTGTGACTATCGGCCGGCGTCATGAGAAACGATGGGGGGCGCTATTCACATGCCTCACTACTCGAGCTGTGCATATTGAACTTACAGCGAGCTTATCTACAGACTCTGCGATTATGGCTCTAAGAAGAATGGCGGCCAGGAGGGGATGGCCTCAGATTATATACAGTGACAACGCTACGAATTTTAAAGGCGCGGACCGAGAGCTAAAGGCCGCATACGAACAATGGGAGCCAGCGCTACGAGAATATGCGCTAACAAAACGCACAGAGTGGCGCTATATTTCACCAGGCGCGCCGCACCAAGGCGGCGCATGGGAACGGCTGGTGAGAACCGTAAAAACGGCGCTGCGCGCTACACTCAACGAGAAGTCGCCGCGTGAAGAAGTACTTATAACACTACTGGCTGAAGTCGAGCACACTGTCAACGCTCGGCCTCTAACACACGTCTCTGTGAGCATCGACGACCCGGAAGCGCTGACGCCCAATCACTTCCTTTTGGGCAGCTCG
Organism: Eudonia lacustrata; assembly: GCA_947562085.1. Taxonomy (NCBI): domain Eukaryota; kingdom Metazoa; phylum Arthropoda; class Insecta; order Lepidoptera; family Crambidae; genus Eudonia; species Eudonia lacustrata. The sequence goes on from OX387342.1 coordinate 16,781,777, forward strand.
AGCGGCCTGCCCACCACTGGGCCGTGCGAGCGCGCCGACCGAAACACATGGCGGGCGGCGCAGGCGCTGGCGGACGAGTACTGGCGACGATGGCTGCGCGAGTATCTACCACTACTCATACCGCGCGGCGGCACGCGCGACTCCGAGCGACGCAATGTACAAGAGGGCGACGTGGTCATAATTGTGGACAACACACTACCCCGCAATGTATGGCCCAGAGGCGTCGTTACGAAGATATTCCCTGGACCTGACAACGAAGTACGCAACGCAGAGGTGCGCACCAAGGGCGGCACGTTCCGACGACCGACGACGAGACTGGCTGTCCTGCCGATGGAGTGAAGAGGCTACGCGGATGCTGCGCCGGGGGGAGCCTGTTACGGACAGAAGTCTCATTATTGTATTGTATAGGATTAGTTAGCGAATATAACTTTATAATTGTAATACGGTTAATATATGTAGGTTTATATATGTTATTTTAATAAATATTTCTTATGTTTGTCTTTTTATTTAACACAAGGTAACTGTGGTATGTTTTAAAGAGGGCCAGGTAAACGTGCCCAGAGGCCTAATGCCTCACTAAGTAGAGATAATTAAATAAGTTAATTAAATCTTAAAGTAAATATAATATTTTAATATTGTAAGGTATCCAGATTACGAGAGATACCGTAGGGTAGATAAAAATACATGTAAGAAAGAGAGGTCCAACACGAAAGGGACAACTGCAAATTACGACGGTTCATGTGGGTAGTGGAAAAAATTGTATACCTACATGGGCCGGCATTTGCCCCCACCACGCTCACGGGCATGACCCAAAGTGTATAAATACAGGCCGGTCAGAGCAAATTTTTGTAAGCTCTCCGGACCCCACCTATGAAGAATAAAGAAGAAATAATCAAGAAACGAGTTTTAATACAGTCCACATCGAAGCACAACGGCTGACTTGTTTGTAGCTGCAACCAGCCACGAACACCTTTCTTATACACGTTGTATATAATATCATCTCGAGCTTCTCCTTGCTTCGGAAGGCAAGTAAAGCCTTAGGTCCCGGTAGCATTAGCAGTCGTTTACAACCGTCAATCCGGGGGGAATGGAGAAGGCTCGTGCCCTGGCAGTGGGGACATAAAATGAGCATTGTAATAGCTGACAAGCAGACCACTTGCTCGCACGGGACCGGCTAAGTTGGCATGTGAAAGAAAAGGCTACCCTGCTGGGTAGCCTTTTCTTTCACATGCGGCGCTCACGGGTTGAAACGATACTGATGCTCCAACATAGCTCGAAGGATTACAAGCTGAAGTGTCAGAGAGCAGGTCTTATTAGCCGCAGGCAAAAAACGCTGTGGTAGACGTATTCTAGAGTGGAGACCGCAACTCGGTAAACGTAGTGTAGGCGACGCCCTCCGGTATAGTAAAGCGAGGATATAATGCAAAGTGGTTAGCATTATTTGGATAAGAAAAGCAGAAGATCGGGCTTAGTGACCCATTTGGAAGAGACAATCCAAAGATCTGGCTAAGTTTTGGAGAGGCCCATGCTCAACAGAAGGTTGATACGGGCTAATGATGATGATGATTTGATGCGAATTTCTATTATAGTTAATTGCGCGTTATATTATAGCAGTCTTTATTTTATATACTCGTATACTACAAGGCTGCGCTCGTTTTAGCTCGTCCATTTTACCCGTCCAGCATTGTGCTGTGCCTCTTAACGTTCGCATATAAACAATTTAATTACTTAGTTAAAAACACTATTATAAAGTCGTTTTTTTTGTACTGGTTTAGAATTTTTCCACTTTAGGCGAGATTAAGAAGTTTCCTTAGAAAGGAAACATATTTTTTGCAATTGGGAATTACTAACAGTTAAGGAAGGAGCAACTTATAAATATCTCGAGCTTCAAAAAATTTCCACGAGCAGGGTTTGAACCTGCACCCTTCTGACATACCGGGTCAGGTGTTCTTCCAATTGAGCTATCGTGGTTCTAACCAGCCTGCCGAAACTATTATATAAACATTTATCTCGAGCTTCTCCAGGCTTTGGAAGGCACGTAAAGCCACCACCAATCCGCACTGGACCAGCTTGGTTGGTGGTTCTTTCTAGCCCTAGCAGTGGGGACATAAAGTTAGCCGGTGATGATGGGTTCTGGACTGATTTCCCCATGTTCTTTTGTACCTAAAATGGGAAAGCCTTGCAGTAGGACGTTTAAAGGCTGATGATGGTGATGATGATGATGATTTTAACAGTGACAGCTAAGCTTTAACAATTTGTACCTTTAATACTAACAAATTCGTCTAGATCCCCTTAAGATTAAGACATAAGTTAAGGCATTAGTCTGAAAGCTCATTAGCATTGTAAATAGACCTACTCACTGAGAATAACAAAGGCAATAACTTAATTAGAATCATTCGGCTGGATTCTTCTCTTGTTCAACATTATTAAATTAGGTTTTCAAAATTCAATATTCGTATAAATTTTGAGGTTAGAACTTATGACAGCCATTAGGTATGCCATTATCGGTTCGTTAGTCGGTACGTTGCGATTTGGTGGTCCTTGAACTGAGAGAAACTGTAAAGAAATTAAGCAAGGGTGTTTTTTTTCACCCTTTCCTTTAACATCATCAGAATTATGTGCAAGTTAATTGCTAATCATAGATAAATCAAACTCTCAAAAATGGATCTAAGACAAACTTTGTTCTTTTTAATATTTAGTTTTAAAAGTAGAATTAGATGTCGCACATGCACTTATACTACGAGTATACCTTGACACTTGGAACTTTGTCACTTGTAACTTTGTCACAATAGACTTAAATTTTTACATTTTATTGTTAAGTGCTAATGGTGCAGCTATTAGCACTTAACAATAAAATGTTGGCTGCACTGAAGCTAAATTAAATATTTATAAAATTTATAAAATACAGTAAAAAAATTAAACGCCTACCCAACCCAGCCAGGAATCAAACCTGAGTCTTCCGCAAATCAAAATTAAAAAGCAGTGACAAAATTCAGCGCTTACGTCAGCCTTCCCGGTAGCATAGCGGTCAGTGCTGCCGCCCGGATTACGGAAGATCCCGGTTCGATTCCTGGCGACTGGGTCGGGTAGGCGTTTATTTTTTTTTCAGTATTTAATAAATATTTACAATAGACTTAGTTAAGTTTAGTAATTAGTCAGACGGGTTTAGAATACTGAACATATTGCAATAAAACATCACGTTTCGGACGTTTAACATTAAAAAAAATTAAGAACACTATCATTTTTTAGCCTATAACTTTCGACAAAGACGAAGATATATTTAAACATCTTGAACTGAGGTTTGAGACAAACCTTTTAATATTATGCGTACATTAAGTACCTATTATAGCTGCAACAAATTATGATTGCATTTCTTGAAAAGAAGATATGGCAGCACCTCGATGGCAAAACAAAAGACTCTCTGACATCAGACGGGATGACTCAACCATTCTAACATCAGCTCGTTACTGCTCACGGGAGAATTGCACAGATCACTACTCACGGTTTGGCGTGCACTAGTCGCTGGGGAACCGTATATTTTTCAACTATCACTTGCAACTTTGATCATGTTAAAATAAAGCCGAAAATGGTCTGACGCGAATTTCTAGCGGAGCTTCAGGTAATCCGAATCATCGGTCCGACCACAATGAGATCGACGCTTTTAGCAAAATTAAAACGTTGAGGCACGGTCCACATGTTTTATTGATAAATAATGGCCATTGCTATTAGTGCGAAGTTGCATTTCGGTTTAGTGGATTGTTTGGAGCACTTTTGAATTGACTGGCTAACATGTTGGTTGCATTTGACTTATGTTTTGATAGGTTTCGGATTTTAAACTTTTTGACATTTTGAGAATTGCTTGTGGTTTTATTTGTAGAGACTAAAAAACAAAACTAAGAGTTTTTTTTCAAACGAAACATTCAGAAACAAAAATGAAAAGTCACGTTTTTTAACAATAGGGAAGAGTCAGGCAATGAAAGTCATAGATTGTAAAAAAGCATTATCAATTTATGATATTTCTTTTACCACCATTTTACAAAGTAATGTACTTTTTGGCTTATTTTATAAATTATTGATTAGAAATAGTTTAAATTAAAATGTTTATATAACTTTTTAACGCAAATTTTGTTGCGAACAAATTACAAATTATTTTTTCAACATTTGTGTTTTTGTAATTTGTTCGCAATAAAATTTGCGTTAAAAAGTTATATAAACATTTTATAAATAGCTTGTCTACTTCTTAAGTGATCTATAGTATTTATAAAAATATTATGATCGGGTGTTAATGACGGTAGTTGTTAACATTGAATGGGCCTTTGGCTTTCAAAGTAAAAAGTAAATAGTGTTGAATAATTTCGGCGGGCTGGTTAGAACCACGATAGCTCAATTGGGAGAGCACCTGATCCGGTATGTCAGAAGGGTGCGGGTTCGAATCCTGCTCGTGGAAATTTTTTCAACATTTGTGTTTTTAGTTTAAATTACTGCATAACAATGGTTTCAAGTAAAAAAGAAGGTAAAATTTGGTAATTATGTTGTGCTGGCATAAAAACTACAAGTGTTTAACCGACTGCTAAAAACTTAGTACCTAATTACCACCACCACCATTTTATCTCGGTCATTCAAATACAATGTTCCCCTTTACACACGACAATGACTTGTTGAGACAGATCTAATAATAAAAAATAATTCTTCCGTATGATAATTGTAAATCTGGCTATGGTCTAGCTAATTAGGTCTGATTTCAGATTAAAGCTACTATTGCATTTCACAATAGTGCCCCTGCACTGTTGATTCCCAGTTGGCTGCTTCCATAATTCCCAATTTCGCACAAATGTAAACTGTGGCAATTAGAGATTAATTCAATATCATTTAGCTACGTTATAAGCTCTCTATTAACTGGAGGCGGTCTCTATCAACCTGCTAATTATTATTTGAACAGAACGTTACTATATTAGGTTAGCTAACCGTAATCTATCATCGAATATTTAATTCGTCGGTGTGTTGATTGCTTCCTAAAGTTTAATTACTGTGTATTTATTTATTTATTTAAATTTGAATTGTCCATTACACTTACAGTAAACCAAAGCGTCATCATCAGCTCATTTTTATGTCCCCACTGCTGGGGCACGAGCCTTCGCTATGGATGGATAGGGAGAACGGGCCATAAACCACCACGCGGGCCCAGTGCGGGTTGGTAACCAAAGCGTGCAGTAAGCTAATTACATTTTGTGTAAACAGATAATTACTTATTGTTTTCTAAAGTTTACGCGAACACTAGGTACCTACACATTGAAATGAAACAACTTTTACGGATCTACTCGCGTTTATTTTACACATTACTATTTAATGTTTATCCTGACGTTTCGAACCCTTTGCAAGGTCCGTGGTAAAATAAACGCGAGTAGATTCGTAAAAGTTGTTTCATTTCAAGATAATTACTTAATTTAATTTCTTAATTTCTAAAAAACGTATTACACTTTATCACTTTATATCGTCCTAAGACCCAGACTTCAAATAGCAAGGTAGTCGTATAAGCCTACTGTACAAAATTATGCACAAATAAATTTATTGCTGTCAGACCCAGAGACAAAAACTTCATAAAAATTTTGACATGTGGTGTTTTGAAAACTAGTCGCGGGCAGATTTGCAAAAAAACCTAAAAGAGCATAAAGGTACAAAAATTTGTACAAGGTTTTTATTCTGACTTTGAAGTTTACAATCCTCTGCAACTTATAAATTTTCTAAAGTATACCTACGCAAACACTACATCATCGTCATCAGCCAGCTGCATAGGTATTTTCCCTCGCACGCCACTCTTCAAAGTAAATGTAAAACTTGCAATCAAATTATTATTACACATTCCAAAACCTTTGCAGTAACAGTGGTCATAAGGAGACTGAGATTTACAAATACATTTTGAGACAACTAACACCGGTCTTTATGCTGACGCAACATGATGTGTTGTATTTCAAAGTTATAATTAAAATAAGGTTGTAAAAAACACTATTGATCAGATAATTAAATAACTAACTGTACCTTTTTTGTTTCAGGTTATTTCACATCTTGCTTTACGACAAGAAGTGATATTGCTGACAAAGACTAAGCAGTTCTGTAAGTTCATATTATATTATTGTATTCAATTGCTGATATGTAATATCTTGTAGATTGTTTTATTCACAAACATTTAAATTAAATATTTTGAAAGTTTTTGTAATTTACTAAAAATGGTTTTAAAAAATCATAAGAGAGAAGCTTTGAATTGATCGAAGGAGAGAAGACACTAGGGATAAGAAGAAAAGGTCATACGCATATGTCGTATGTCATCGATGAAAGTAAAGTTGACGTTCTACCGTAGCGGAGAGTTTAAATCAATGGCGGAGAGGAGAGAAGATTTCTTAAAGACATACAACAACTTTCTGTTAACTTATTGTGATATATGTTATGTCATATTTTATCTATTTAATAATACGTGAAGCAAAAACTTTGTACCCCGTTTTTACGAAAATTGCACGGACGGAAGAGTATGAAATTTCGCACACTTATAATTTATATAGAGAAGGTTATCCGAATGTTAATATTTTTTTTAAATTATGCATAAAAATACATTAAATCAATAAAACAAACATTACACACACTACCATGTATTTGACACACACGTATATAAACTCTTTTCAAAAATTTCAAAAATGGAAGAGGAGCGGCCGAAATCTGTCAATGTCAATCCAAATTCACATTCTATCTTTTTAATTTTTTTATTGCTTAGGATACAATCCGTGCAGCCTTAATAAAATTACGGTCGAATTTCGACCACTATGCGACTAATAGTTTAATTAAAATAAAAAACTTTGTAGTTTGTGGCACTAGAACTGTCACATGGTAATATCTCGTTCATAATTGTCATAACCTTAGTGACTATGATAATTTAAGGAATTATATTCTACTTCTGCTATACTAAACTATTATTTACCCACAACGAATATGTCAAGGCAAACTAAATTCTATTATATTATTATACTATGCTAGTACCAGTTACTTAAAAACTAGTTTTGGAAGCTAGAATTACGAATTTTTCTATTCTTACGCGATTATGGTTGTTAATTATAGCGTTAGTGAGCCTCAAAGTCACGTCGTACAGTAATATTTCTGTTATAAGCTCTTAGAATAAGATTCATAATTCAATGAACAAACCTACGCGTGCCCGCAGCAAAAAGTCAACTATCTAGACAACTTTGGTACAAAATGTGATCAAGCTTGTGTAGCGCCACACAATAAAGAGACTGCAGAAAGTAAGCTTGAAACAATCGCGCTTGAGCAACGCACACATAGACAGCTTCTCACGGATATGGAAACTCGCAACAGTTGCGCTCGGATTGGATTGTGATTTCGTGTCCGTCACAGGGTCTATGTATTTTTTTTAATATTTTACGGGTAAGCACAGTGCCTTGATCTCACCTGATGTAAAGTGACGATAAGGCCAATGATGGAAGCGCACTTCACCCGGGAACCTCAACTGATTAGGCACTGGGTATCTTATCTCTAGCTGCCGGAACACAACAATGCTACAAACATTGATGTTATGGCGACATATTTAGATAAGACGGTGGTAGCTAGCCAGGCGGACTAACAAGCCCTACCAGTAACCAAACCGAGTATACACAAACATGTAATACCCCCCGCTGGGATTTAAACCCAGGACCTCTGGGTCTAAACCGGTGGTCATAGCCACTAGATCATAGAGGCGGTTAAAATGTATGTATGTAATGTATGTATATGTTGCTGGAGCGGGGTACATACCCCTTAATACATATTAAGCTTACCTTCTGGGGTTTCCTTACCTTGTGGTACACCGTCTGCGATCACTAGACCGTGTCTCGTCACGCCTCAAACAGTTTTATACTTCTTAAGCGATGCACCGTCACTGTCTGGATAGAGAAATTAACTATATTAGAGACCATAAAGTCTCGTCAATTGAACTTGACAATGACAAGAGAAAAATGAACGCCATTGAACGCATGTAGAGAATACTGTTTACTGGTGCTCTTATACAGCTCATATAGACGTAAGTTTTATAATATGATAACATATTCTTTAACATTTAATGTTACATTTTGCTTCAATTTATTAGATATTATTCATGCTCCTCTTACCACAAATATGATTTCTGCGCCATACTACGCACGCCACGCTCAGACACCTAGTAATTGTAAACTCACAAAAGTTATAATTGGCTGTAGTGTTGATATAACATTTCTTGTTTAAAATGTTATTTAACGTGGTGATAACGTGTAACTTATGTAATCATCATCATCAGCTCATTTTTATGTCCCCACTGCTGGGGCACGAGCCTTCCCTATGGATGGATAGGGAGAACGGGCCATAAACCACCACGCGGGGCCAGTGCGGTGCGGTGGTTGTTAACGACTGCTAATGCAGCCGGGACCAACGGCTCTACCTGCCTTCCGAAGCACGGAGGAGCTTGAGATGATAAATTTTTGGTCACCCATCCGATGACCGGCTTTTGCGAAAGTTGCTTAACCTCAGCACTCGCAGACCGGGCGCGTTAACCACATCCCACTAACTACTGCCAGGTCCTTAATGAGATTGTGAATAACATAATACAACGAAATAGCTAATAGACGATGTCATTGCCATCGCACCCGAAAAATATTGGTTATCGGCCGATATTCGAACATTGATTACATTTGTCGCACAGGTAACCGAAACTGCTGAGTTTATTAATATGAAACGTGTGGAGAGACGCTGATGAAGTGTTAGGCTATAAGCACTTGTTTCCTCAAATGTGTGAGCGGGTTGTGTACATGTTCATTGGTCTCATTATCTTGATGAAACTTAAAAGGTACGTGCCCTGTTATTGCTCTCATACCCTTCTAAACACTTTTCGATTAGCAACCATGCTTTGTCTCTTTCTATGTCCTTGCGTGTGACAGGTGCAGCTCAATTAAAACCTTTATAAAGGAAGTGTTTGATAATTTAGCTTGTTTTGTTCACTTGTTTCTATTACAGATAAACACGTATATAATTTTACACAAATTTTGTTGCGAACAAATTAAAATTACATACAAAGGCATGACATGGGGTGCAGGTTGAACCCCGGTCGTTATATGTTTTTTAACAATTTTTTATAAAATTGCACTTGATTTTAGTTAGAATGTGACTGTTATTTGGGTCTTGTGGAAAAAGTTTCATCTGTCAATGCTATTTTACTTGTCAACTGTCAGTACTATAAGCATAATCTATTATTACTAAATTAGAAACTCAATTCACCAAGTTTTAATTCATATCTTCTACCGGCCAATAAATTTTTTACTTCTACCGACCAATATTCAAAATTATAACGTGTCTCGTTAATCACTCGACATTGGCGGAATTATGTGTGTTGGAAAGACACTCCAGAAGCCATAACACAAGAAAATAATAATATTATTACTAATCAATTACTTTGGTGGTCTAGTGATTAAACTATCGTCGGTTGCGGTCCCAAACCTTGGGTTGCATTCTCTGCTGGGGCTTCAATTTTTGGGTGAAGCACGTTGAAGAACCAAAACAAATACATGTTTCTTAGTAGCAAAGTTTCGCTATGGCTAGTTTAGAATGTCCCGTTTACGTTCTACATCTGAAATTATTTCACTTATCTTACAAACGAAAATCAAGAGAGGTATGTGAAGTAAAGCACAGTAAACTTTGTGAGTAAACATATTGTGTCTGAGGTTGATTCAGCGGTTCAGACTTAATCAGGCAAAGTTGGAATTGCTTGCGTCGAAATGAACTGTTCCCTTCTTCGACTAATTAAAAATTATCGGCCCCATTTAGCGGAAGGTAAAAAGAACTTAGGGTATACTTTAGTATATTTTTTTAAAGAGTTCTGTAGAAATTCAATGGGGTCCAGGAGGGTAGACAAACGGGAGTTAGGCAGTTATTTGGAGCACGTTCGTCCTCGCCTCTCCACTGTTCGATTCGGACAGTTTTTAATTAATTTCGAAAAGTCTACAGTTAATTACTTTTAAGGTTTGTGCGAATGCCTTTTTTATATAGACAATGGATTCTGTAACAACCAAAAAGTTTCTGTAACAATAAAAAAAAAGTTAAACGAATTAAAAAAAGATTATGAGTAAACTGAAAGGATGGTGATGACTCGTTAGTTCAGTTTGCGATCTTACAAGTTTTGCAACTTTAGCAACGCCCGGCCAGAGGATGGGTGACCAAAGTAATATATCTCCCGGGTTTCGGAACACGTTTTTATTGAATTGAAACCACTTTTACGGATTGGTTCGAGTTTATTTTATCCCGACGTTTGAACCCTTTACAGGGTCCGTGGTTACCGGGAGACGAAGGTATTGGTCGTCTTATAATTAATTAGTAACTAACATACACATTTTATTTTAATCGGGTGCTTTCTGTTTTACGCAGATAGAGCTTTATCGTATAGTTATGATTATTTATAATTTACGCAAATTTTGTTGCAAACAAACTACAAATTGAAAGACGACAAAGTGTTAAAAAATTCCGCGAGTGGGATTCGAAACCGCACCCCATGACATGCCGGGTCAGGTGCATAACCAACTATGCTATCGTGGCATACGATCTTATCGTATCATTTAGTCAGGTGGTAAATTCAAACCCCATCCTTATCTAATAAAAATTATTATGTGTTTTCATTTCAATAGTTTCGCCAATAACCGAATGTATAAAAAGTTAACAAGCTCCTGTCCGATTCATCACTTGTTTTAACAAATTGCAAAAGTGTTAAGCGACTTTTGTTGTTTACTGTACCTACAGTATATTATTTTTTGTTTATTAGAAATAATCATACTATAAGGTGGACAATACCTACTTACAGTAGCATAGAAACAGATTGATTAAGTATGCTTGTGGAGATTGGACATAAACCCTGTTATTCCGAAACGTAGCTATCGTATAACCTGTGTTAAAACTAAGTATCAATTTTGTTTTGTTGCCCTGTGTGGTGCCGGGGATAAAGAATTGCACCACCCCATCTCTTCCCGTGTGTGTCGTAAAAGCCGACTAAGGGACCATTCCAGAGGATGGGCAGCAGCATCTCTCTGAGGTTACCCTCAACCTACTGCGATCGCCAACCCGCATGCCAAGCGTGGCGATTACGGCAAATACCCCTCATATTCTTGGGGGAGGCCTTTGTCCAGCAGTGGTCGTCTTTTGGCTGAGATGATGATGATGATCAATTTTGTTAATCAATGCGGATAAAGAGAATAACATTTGGTAACAAATTACAGCTACGTGTGTAACAAGTGCTGTTATTGTCAACAAAAAGCTATTTGTCGGAACAAACTTCGCAAATATATTCTCTTTTATTAACAGCATTTATTTCTGAATTCCATCCAAACTTTATAGTTCTAATATATATTTCAAATAAATAAGCCGATAGTTATGAAATGTCTATGTTTCAGAAAATACATAGAGCTAGTTGCAACTCGGAGGTCCTGAGTTCAATCCCGAAGTCGGCAAATAAGTAGTGCTTTGGATATTTTCTATGCATATCAAGGGTTTGTGATCGTCATCCCGCATTTTCCAAGCGTGGTGATTAAGCTCACAGAACAGTTATGATTAAAATGTTTTTGTTTTGTTTATATAATTTTTAACGCAAATTTTGTTGTGGACAAAAAAAGTATTATGATCGGATGTTAATGACGGTAGTTGTTGACATTGAATGGGAGCCTTTGACTTTCAAAGTAAAAAGTAAAAGTGTTGAATAATTTCGGCGGGTTGGTTGGAATCACTATCGTGATTCTGCTCAATTGGCAGAGCACCTCACCCGGTATGTCAGAAGGGTGCAGGTTCAAATCCTGCTCGTGAATTTTTTTCAACATTTGTGTTTTTAGTTAAGATTAAGCTAATACATACTCTTCAATTGTAGTGATGCCTTGATTTCAATGATGGAGACCATTGCCCAGTTGTGGGACAGCATATAGGCTATTTACTTACTCAAAAAACCTAATACAATTTGAAAAAAGACCTCCTTTGGCTTACAGAGTAAGAGTAGATAGTGTTGATTATTTTCGGCGAGTTGGATTGAGCCACGATAGCACAGTTGGTAGTGCACCTGACCAGGAATGTCATGAGGTGCGGGTCGAATCCCGTTGTAATTGTAATTTGCTGGCAACAAAATTTGCGTAAAATTATATGTAAACTAGCTCGACTTCGTCCGCGTGGAATAGTGACATTCGGCAGCATTTTTAATTTTTTAGGCTCATGTTCCCGTTTTTGCAACATTTTCACTGATGCTTCGCTCCTATTGGTCGCAGCGTGATGTTATATAGGCCCTTCCTCGATAAATGGACTATCCAACACAAAAAGAATTCAGTTCGAATTTTTCAATTCGAACCAGTAGCTCCTGAGATTAGCGCGTTTAAACAAACCAATTCTTCAGCTTTATAATATTAATATAGATAATCATAACCTAATACAGAATACAGTCCACTAGGAACTATAGAACTAAATATTTAAATTTGAAAAATAAATTAGTATTTATTTATTATTTATTATCTTTTATATATTTCGATATTCCCATACGAAAATATATAAAAGCTCTTAAATTAAACACAAAATTCGTCTTATCCATTCTTAGAACAAGATTTTGTGAGAAATGCGAACAGGCCGATTTTATTAGAACACTTCATTAGCTTAATGAAACAGGATGGCTCTTATCAAAAACCAGAGTTTCGAATCATGAAAATAGTAGAAGTTCGCCCAAACGGCGCCGACAAGCTAACTCGGTTAATGTCTTATTTACTTATATTCTAATGGGATTAGATACAAATTTAATTAAATTATAGCCCACCGGCTTTCGTCATCCGAATTGAAATATAACCCAGGGTCAGGCGTTTCATCTTAAATTATTCTTGAATATCAACGACCTTTTGTGGATAAGGATCTCGCTTTGGCAGGTCGCTCCAATGATTACCGCGTTGCTAAGGGACTTGGGTAAACTGAGTACGAAATTGTCCTACTATTCGATCTAGTTAAAGTAGCTACATTTGAATGGGTTCACCTCAGCGCCATCAATCACAACCTTTTTTTTTAACTTGTGAAATGTGCTATTAGGCTCGACCGGGTTGTTGCAAGAACCCGGGAGGCGTTGGGCGATGGTCTGCGAACCCACTGAACCACACGGTACCCGTCTGCCACAATTGCGGGACCCCGAGCACTCAGAGTCGTTCGCATCAAGAAACTGAGTTGTAAAGCTTGTCATCATTAGTTAGCGCGTTCTCGCACACAAATCACACGCACATAGTACGGCGTAAAACAAAACACGTCAAATTGGTGTTACTGTGATAATTTTTGTTTCGATTTGATGCAGTTGTTTAAATGAAATAAAATTTTATATATGTACAGTGCAACACTGCATACTAAGTTCTCCACGGAAGACCGTGTTGTAATGATTTTATGTACATATGAAATTAAATGAAAATATTTTTCATATAATTTTATTTTAATTTAATTTTACAAATCACAATTTCAATAAAGGTAACCTATCTATATGACATTTACTTAATACCTGCATAATCAAAGAGTTGGTTTTTTTGTAACTCTACATCCCAGTCAATGACGAATACGTGACAACGCTCCGTCACAAAACGTCCGAATATAACAAATGTCCGCAAATAAAAAGTTAATTAATTGTCTGCGTTCAAGCCGCCACAGTGCGTTTTATCACCCTCCGCCGTTCGCGAGCGTGCATACGAATTACTAGCTACAGTTGTATCTTGCCGGTATCAAATAAATGAGTCCGTACGGTTTGATTCATGCGAATGGGGAACGGAAAATGCTCGGGCAACAAATAAAACGCAACCAACTACCGAACTTCGGAGGGGATCGGTACATTACATCCACTAGCCGACGCGAGGGTTACGTTTTAACTACACCGGACTTTTTCACCGAAACACCGATTCGCATTCACGTTTTGTCACGTACACCATTGTTTTTTAATTACAAATCTTGACGAAAAAAAATGTGCATCTCACGCTCTAGTAACGACGATTTGTATGGAATGAAATTATTTCACATTTTCTCCTTCGAACACAGATGGGTGCGCACCATTAGAAACGTTTGCCCGATTCAACTCAAAAGTAGGTCGTAATGAGCTATTGTGCTATCTGGTGCGAAAGCGTCATCATCATCATATTTTTTATACTCACGTTTGTGTTTTTTATTGATTAACTAGTGGCTCGCCCGCGACTTCGTCCGCTTAGGAACACCCGTATCCCATGATGGACCCCTATAGCAGCGCCACCTAGCCAATTGACACACACACACACACACACACACACACACACACACACACACACACACACACACACACACACACACACACACACACACACACACACACACACACACACACACACACACACACACACACACACACACACACACACACACACATACATACATACATACATACATACATACATACATACATACATATGCACAGAAGATTTATATATAAAAAGATAATATTTACATTATAAATAAGTCAGTAACATTTTATTCCACGGAACAGTTTAATCTATTCCGTGTTTTATTCTACTCGTATTTTGCCTTCAATTCAATGACATCGAGATACTTGTAGTTAATCAAAATAAAGAAGGTGATTGTCACATAACAATTTATTGCTCGAAGCTTCCATGACTTCAAACTTCCATAGACAAACCAATATTTTTTTTTGTTGTTTACTGAGTGACGTTATTGGCCAGATCGCTACAAAAGACTACATCATACAAAATAAAGAATAGTACTCTTTGCGATTTCCCTAGCTGCTTAAAGTTAACCCTTAAATGGTGAACCAAAAAGTAGAAAGCTACGGCGCAAAGTTAGGTGGCAATCAAGAACCGTGTTCGGTCATGCGCTTCTGTTCCTGAACGCATGGCAGAAACCGACGTATGTTGTGACCACGGACGTTACACGTTAGGGCTGCTTGCAACTATGTGGGTACCTAGGTGCAAATTTGGACTCTATAATTGGATTACTTGCTTCAATTTCAATTTATTTGCCGTCCAAAATGTTACATAACCGGTAAGTATTACAGCTATTGATATAATTTTAGTTCATAATGGGTATTGCACCTGTTGATGCTTTTTGTACTTTTGGTTTAATATAGCATTTAAATGTATTTTTTTGTTACTCAACCAACAGCATTGTGTAATGTAATTTTATATGATGCTGTCTTACTAACTAAATAGCCTGTTTAACGTATGATTTTAGTTAAAATATTGGTTTTGTTTGTGACTCTTGTTGATTTATAAGCATTGTGAATGCAAAATATCATATACTAGCGGCCCGTCCCGGTTTCGCACGGGTGGACATTTCTTTTTTAATATAGCCTATGTTACTCAGCGGTAATGTAGCATTCTAATGGTGAAAGATTTTTTTAAATCGTTTCAGTAATTTTTGAGTTTATACGTTGCAAACATACAAAAATACAAAGCTTTCCTCTTTATAATATTAGTATGATTTCACGATACCGACTAAGAACTATATTTGCTAATCAGCAAAGTACTATTAATTAATAAATGATGCGAAATCGTACAACTTACTTTAAAAATATAACGAAAAATAGATACATAATATAAGCCAACTTAAATCTATACCTATATACTAAGAAAGTGTTTATAAAATATGCACTTTTACTCAAGCAGAGTAAAAAGAAGAAAAAGTAATTTTTAACTAAAAAAAAATGTGTAAAAGTTCTTATAAATAAACAATATATTATAAGATATAATTGTTTAATACTTCACAAGATAATTGTCTGTCGCGTTTTAAAAATAAAATTAAATATAGAATATACATAACTGCAAAGCAGTAGACATAAGTAGGCCTTCTCAAGTAATATAAGTGTATTAAAGATGCCATTAGAATGTACAAAGGAATAATAAATGATAGAAACAAACACATAGCGCAAACAATATCCTAAGGACCGTAGGTGATCTAATAAAGCTCGAAGCAATTCTAGTTATTGTCCACATGTAAATTTATTTGTTTTGAGGCACTACAAAGCGCCTGTTTTGCTGTGTTTGGTTCGAAATACGAAGATTACATCTATTGAGTATGTATTTTAATTAAACTTGTGAGGCTTGTTGTGAAGCAACGTTTAACATATACACATAATTAGTTTCATTAGGTCTCACTTTAGTGTTGTTAACTACTATTATTAATCGTAACTGCAAAAAAAATGTTATCACGTTTTGTCAGAAATAAATTTTTGATTACAATTTATTAATTCCAGGAAAAAAGGTTTTTATAGAAATACTTTATTTTTAAAACCTATCAATTAATGCGGATATAAAAAAGTGCTCTGTTAGTGTTTAATTTCTTTTTCATTTAACGACATTAACTTAAATATATGCATTTATATGCGAACTTTATGTGGTTGAATTGACTAAAGCTCTAGAAAAAAATCCTATTTTTTTCTATTTTACAGATTTATTATGTTTTCATTTGTTGGCAGCGAATGAGGATATGCAATTCTCCCCACTCATTCATCTTCACTAGCAGGATTTTCGGCCGATTACTTTTCACCCTCGATCAATTAATTTGATATGTACCACTTAATCTGAGTCAAGCCTCGCAACCTCTATTTACTATATACGATAGAACTATTTTAGTACAGTTTTTTGTTATAACGAATAATAACTAAACAACTAATATTATTTAAAAAAATCGGTTCATAATGAAATGAAATGAAATGAAATGAAAATGAAATGAAAATACACTTTATTGTACACCATACAAAATACAAAAAGAGGACAATACAAGAAAAAGTACAAATGGCGGCCTTATCGCTAAAAAGCAATTTCTTCCAGGCAACCATGTGTTGAACTGGACAAAAAAAAACTAAGAAGTGGGTGGTTTATGGTGCTTTCCAAATTATAAGTTTATTTACAGACAATATAAATATACTTAATTATCATACATACAATGAATATATCTACATACATAATACTACTATATAAATTGAATACATACATATAAACTAAATATATATGACATGGACAAAGTAATTAATTATAATAACATTATAGCGACAAAGATAGATAGTGCTCTTTAACTCGTTGCTTAAAAGTATCCGAGGATTTTGCACACTTAACTTTTTCAGGCAATACATTCCACAGACGGACAGCGTGAACCGAAAAGGATTTGTCAAGGAATTTTGTGGAATGCACTGGTATCGCCAAGTTCAGGCTCTCCGATGACCTCAAAACTCGAGAGTGCGTCTCATGAAGGAATTGGAAACGTTCCTTAAGATAAGGCGGTGAGAGAGGATGAAACAAAATATTGTAAAGAAGGGAAACAATGTGTGCATTCCGGCGAAGGCGAATAGGCAACCACTTGATCTTAGCACGGAATTCAGATACGCGATCATATTTACGTAATCCAAATATAAATCTTATACTAAAATTTTGAAGACGCTCAAGTTTATTCAGTTGCTCCTCAGTAAGATCTAGATAGCTGACATCGGCATAGTCCAGGATGGGCAGCAGAAGGGATTGAGCCAGCGCAGTCTTAGTGGCAATAGGAAGGAAATTGCGTAACCTTTTCATGGATCCGGCTGCAGCAAACATTTTCCGACTCACTTGTTGTAGTTGAGGCCCCCAATTGAGATTTTTATCAAAAAGCACGCCCAAATTTTTCACCGTTTCACTGGGAGTCAAGGCAACACCATCAAACGAAATAGCAGGTAAATGGGACCAGTCAATTCTATTTGTAAACGTAGAGCTGCCGATGACGATGAGTTGAGTCTTGGAAGGATTAACTATTAGACCATATGACCCGCTCCAATGGCTAATCATTGCTAAGTCAGTGTTTATGATATTGACAGCTTGAGAAAGTTGGTCAACAGGCGCTTGAGTATATATTTGCAAGTCATCTGCATAAAGGTGGTAGGATGAAATTAAATGAGAGGAAATGGAATTTATAAAAATAGCGAAAAGCAAAGGAGATAAGACGCCACCCTGCGGCACCCCAGCAGTTATTTCGCCCCAAGTGGAAAAAGTATCATCAACGCGAATCCGCTGCCGGCGCCCAGACAGGTAACTACGAAACCAGTCAATCACTGCTGGAGATATGTTAATAGAGCGGAGTATGCCAAGTAGGATATCAAAGTCGACGGTGTTAAATGCATTGCTAAAATCTAGCAAGGTGAGAAGCGTTACTTTACCGTGTTCCATTCCTGACCTGATGTCATCTGTAACATTCACTAATGCTGTGGTGGTACTGTGCCCCGTACGAAACCCGGATTGGAAAGAATTTAGGAGCCGGTTCTTTAGAAGGAAGGTGGACAATTGAGTATGGACAAGACGTTCCAGAACTTTAGAAAGGAAAGGTAAAATTGATATAGGCCTAAAGTCTGAGAAGGATGACGGTTTGGAGTTTTTGGGCAAAGGAGTAACTTGAGCATCCTTCCAGGTTGATGGAAAAACACCAGTATGAATGGAGTGATTCAAAATGTGTGAGATGATGGGAAGGATTTCGTCAAGTATCAGAACGATCATCTTACGGCTAATACAGTCGTCACCAACAGCATTAGAAGGAATCGACATAATGCTCTTCTTAACATCACAGTCGGTGAATTGACGAAGAGAAAAAGACGAGTAATCAGGGCATGGAAGCGATGAAAGAGTATTCAATGTATCAAGCTTACTCGTTGAATCGAAGCTGTGCGAAGTGGTGAAGTGCTTATTCAGTAGATTTATATCTATATCTTTCAAAGAAAAAGTTTGTCGTTGCTTTCCAATGCCCAAAGATCTAAGAAATTTCCAAACTTTAGTTGGATCTTCATTTTCAACTGACTTATGAATATATTGGCGCTGCGCATTCCTACACACCTTATTGCATTGATTGCGGGCTTTAACGTACTTCTCCCAATTAAACGGAGTAGGACGACACTTATACCTACATTTAGCGATGTTTTTGCACTCAGATACCCGCTTGATTTCTTCAGTGAGCCATGGTGATGGACGATGCTTCATCTTGACAGAGCGGACAGGAGCATGGATGTCATACAACTTGATGAGGGTTGACGCGAAATGTTGCAGTTTTCCATCTATCAAGTCGCAATTTAAAAGCTGGGACCAATCGGTGTTAATGGCATCCTCCCGGAGACTTTCAAGATTAATACCACTAAAATTGCGCTGCAACAAAACCTTAGGCTTAGCCTTCGGTGGACGTGATTTATATGAGACATAGACTAAGTCATGGTAGGAGAAAGCATCAGCCGAGAATTGACCATGCTTAGCAATATGTTGGGGCGAAGAGACAATAATAAGGTCAAGAAGGAAGGGTGAACAATTTGGAAAAAAATGAGTGGCATTTAATGGCGGTAGGAATAAATTAGAAGACTGTAGGACAGAACGAAGATTTGCCGAGCGGGAGTCGTTTTTGAAGAGGCAAGTGTTAAAATCTCCCATTAAAATAGTATGACTGTAAGAAGGACAGAGAAGTTCTAATATATTTTCAAGGGAAGAAAAGAAATTTATACGTAAGGACGGACAGTAATATACACCAAGAAGTATTTTAGAATGACACAGGCTAACCTCCAAGAAGAGATGTTCGCCAGCATTTGGCGACGGTGGTTGCGATGACATATCTACCACAGTGAACGGGATATGTGCACGGAGATAAATGGCTACCCCACCTCCACCGCCCACCGCGCGATCATTTCTTATCAGGTTAAAGCCTGGCAAAGAATAAGAAGAGGAAGGGAGACATGGCTTAAGCCATGACTCGGAGACAAGGATAGCATGAATATTCTTACAGTCGAAACTCGTCAGCATATCTGAGAAATGAGCCGGAATGCTTTGAGCATTAATATGAACTACGTTAAAGTTTTTCGAAACATCGGAGAAACATGAGCCTAGAGAATCAGACAACGAAGGAATACTAACAAAACTATCGTTGACACTGTTACTACTTGCAGAAATGAAACTATCAGAGTCACTAACATCATCCAGAAAAGACATTTACATAAATAAATAAAACACCTAACTATATAAAATAATAACACAAAATATATATATAATACACAAGAAATCTGCAATAAACAATAAATAAAATAAAAATAAAACACCATTTTAACCACCCGCTAGTGCTACAAACAAATTAATAATATACAAGTTTGTACAGTAGAAAAGAAACAGAGACAGGCAAATAACATGTAGGCACACTTTATTGCTCTAAGAGGCACACGTACGCATTATGTACGTACACAACAAAAACCTGTCAGATGTAAACATGATAGAATAAAAAATAAAAAAAATGGAACACAGCATTGATAAACGAGTTTGACAGAATTGTGTTCTATGTTTGACAGTGACATGAGGACAAGAATATTAATACAAGTTACCTCTAGTTACATTTAATAAAACCATAAAAACTTGTTTTAGTACCTACCTAACAAGATGGTTTAAAAAAGAGATAGAACCTCAGTAAAACTCAGAAAACTAACATACGGACTACGCTAATCTGATGGTTCAGTCATTGCTTCTGTGCAGCCGCTGCCCGCCGTGTCTTCGGAGCAGCCCTTGCAACCGCGGCAGCAGGCTTTGCCGACACGAGCTCCAATGATTGAACTTCGCTAATGCTAGCAACCCGAAAGCGAGCGTTGTTTGGGCCGAGGACATGAATAACGCCCTCCCACGTCCAACATCTGTTAACACCGAACTTCTCTCGCGCCGCCATGAATGTACTGTGCCGGGAATGTGTCAGAAACTCCGACAAAGTTGTACCAGTGCCTTTGAGTTTAGCTTTCCCAAACCAAACCCTGTCACGAGTAGCAACCTGCTGAAACTTTACAACAATGGGACGAGGCTTCTGCTGTGTGGACGCTGAACGCCCCAACCTATGGCACCTCTTTATATCGACTGGTACAAACCCATCTATTTTGAGGTTATTGGTAACAATCTTAGCTACCAACTGAGTGATGTTCTCACTTTCCTGCTCTGGTACACCGTGAAACATTAACATTTTTCTACGGCCCTGCATTTCGAGCTTATCAACCGTCCTTGCAAGAATATGTATTTGAGATTGAAGCCCATTCATTGATTCCAGTATGAATGCCTTAAAAGAAGAAAATTCTGTGGCCAAACCTGCGTTGCTTGCGGACGGAGTTCTCTGCAATTCAGCCTCAAATCTTGACATTCTGCTGTGAAACGTCGCCATTAGTTCGGAAAGTGAATGTTGAACCTGATCCATCTAGTCTCTTCTTACTGTAAATATCCAGGAGATAACACTTGTGCGAGTGGGTAATAGTGTTAGCACTTACTATTTATCATAAATATTAATTATTTATTGTTATTTATGCAAATATAGATTTTTATTACAGAGTGTTCAATTTAGCTACTTCTTTCACCAACTACCCCCAGAGAAAAACATATTTAGTTCATATTTAGGTTCATATTTAGTTTCTGAGATAAAAGTCTCGATTCAATTATTTTGAAACGTCCAAAATCGTTTCTCTGTGGTTCGTTTTTTTTTAAAGAAGAAAGATAATTATAACTTTTTGTATGATAACCAAATCAACAAAATGTTAAAAAAAACTATAAGTAAAGAAGGACCTGATGGACCACTTTATAAAAATGTAAATCTACGTCATTAGAATAAAACCCACGGCATTATTAAACATCCTCAGCTCCAGGTGGTAAAATCAACAAAAGACAATCAATGAGTAGTATAAAAACAACATTCTGACTACGCAAGAATAGATACAACTCATTTGACATTATATCTGCGTCTATTCGCGTTGAGATTCTCAAACATTAATACTTATACTTGTATTTTGTACAAAAGTCTCATTATTTAGTGTAAATAATAGATACTCATACCTCATTGTTGTTAAGGCCATGAACTATCACCGCACGCGGTCATGTAATATCAGAAGTAACATTGATTGCTTCTCCAGGGAACTGAATTATTTGATTATAACCAGTGGGCCGACAAAATTGTCCTATTACTAAGAGTAAGGGTCTTATTTAACGAGCCACCCTTAACATAATACCCTCGTTTACTCATTGTAAATTAGCTCTAATAATACATTATAAACCATACGAGATGCTTTATACTTAGTTCGTGTTACCAAGAGCTTAATTTATTATTATATTGACAATGAACTTAGTTAAATTAGTTATATTTGTGAAGTGAATTGAAAATCAATAGCTTAACTAAAGCTGTTGTGTGAACGTAGCCTATCGTCAACTAACAACAGAAATCTGACTAACTAACGTCTATATGGAAAACAGTGAGCACGTATTAAACCGGACACAGTTCCGGTCAGCTGTTGCAAACATTTTCGTACAAATAGTTGTGTAAAATTTTCGCCGTCCGCTCCCTCCAAAGTTTGCACCACAGAGTAATACGGTTGGGGACAAATGGGCCCCGACCCGACCGTCGTAGGGTTATTGCACGCTGCACATTGCGACACCTGTATTTGACACCGCAGAGACTACTTGACATCACAATATTACACTTATTGCAAACACACACTGACAATTGCGTAACGCACATACGCTTTGGATAGGGCTGTGGCTTTCTGGTTAAGCCCTTCTTTGTGAATTTGTGATTGATTAGAATTTTAGTATTTATTTACAAGTTTTATTACCAGTTATGGTATTAAAGCCATTGCCATTAGAAAGCGATAGATACGTTTACATTTTTATAATGTAATGTAATGTAATGTAATGTATAATAATGTGGTAGCTCAGTGGTCGAAATTCGACCGTAGGTAATTCACAAAATATACTAAGTTTATACAATGTAATATAACACATATTATACATACATTTTATGTTTTGGGTCCCCTTCTCTATATGTTTGTAAAGTTTAACCATGCCAAATCTCAGACTACACCGTGCGTGCAATGTGCTTAAAAGGGCCACGAAGTTTTCTCTCTAAGTATAATAATTAGTACCGGTATTTTTTTTTGGTAAATCGTGTTTTCGGAAATTGTATTAAGATACGAATTACATACTGATGAAATATGAATAATATTTTTCGATCTTACCGACTTAAAATAAAAAAATATAAACTGGTAAAATAAAAAAATATGAACTGGTTCTTTAAATACAAATCACGAGTGCTATTTAGTTTAACATTTTATTAGAAACAAGTACTTACTTTTTTACAGTTTATCAATCAATCATAATACACATAATACATACATTATAATCTCTGATAAAGCGATGTTTTCTAAAAATTAAACCTAGCTAGATCGATTTATCGCCCCCGAAACCCCATGCGTACCTACTAAATTTCATGAAAATCGTTGGAGCCGTTTCCGAGATTCAGATTATATATATACATATATACAACAATTTCTCGTTTAAAGGTATTACATATAGATTGTTTATATACGTAATGTAATCAAAAAGATTAACGATGTTTCATTAACAATAAAGAATCTTAACCTGACGCTAGCGGACTTTCAGGCAGAAGAAGGATAATAAATTACCAAATATTGACGGTAAATTTTAATCTTAGGTGAAGCTAAATTAATAAACTTATTATTATTACGGACGTGCACTTCACCCGAAATCAAATATAAGACTGGCTTTCTTTTGTTTAGCCAGTAAAAACTCGTGTCCTTATTTCTTTCAAAATTTATGAACGTATTGAGTGTGGCCGTTACACCCCTGTTTGGGAGCATACGGCGTGGCAGGGCGTAATGCGTCAGGGGTGGGCAAATTAATCATTCCCCTGTGTGCAGATTGCAGATCACCACGTAATAAGTTTGGAATCGACATCGACGGTAATGGTATTGCAATGTTGACTTTCAGCAAACTATTTGTGATTTATGTTGTATCCTATTTGATAATACTTGATCTATAATATATTTCTTAATAAAGTGCATATAGCACCATTGTTTTTATCTATTGTACAGTTTTTAACCTTTTTACCGCCAACAACTTCTATAGAAGTTCGAGATTTTAGTGCCGTCCACGCCAGCACTTCTATAGAAGTTCTTCTTTGTACCTTCTTTATTAAAATACATTTATACATTGGCATACAGCGGGACATCGCGTGTAGGATAGTTGGGTGGTGAAAAGGTTAAAGGCGGTATTTCATTAAGTTGTTGTATCTAAATATATACCAACTTAGCTCTTATCGCTAAAAAAAGTTTCTTACTTAACCTATATTGGACAACATACAACATACTTTACTAAAGTGAAGAACTAAATAATTTTTAACAACTCTTGTCTGTCGAACGACAGGTTTTTTTTTTTTTTGGCCCAGGGAGAAATATGCTCGCATATTCCCGGAGATACTGACCTTGACATCAGAAGGATCTCAAGATCTGGGTATGGTCCGGGATCTGGGATTTGCCTTTACCTTCTCTAAAGAAGGCTAAGACCAGACCTCAGTAAAAAACCCTGGGGTTCGCCTTTTGCCCTAAAAAGGGCTACGAAGGCAACCGGAGCGCACGCCCCTCGGAAGGCCGAGAGGCGCGGCTGGCGTTACTCAGATGGAGTCGCCAAAAAAAAATATACGGTTTGGCGCGCCCACTAGTGGGGCACGCTTATATTGCAGTGAAGCTGCCTGTGTCTACTGACTTAACTACGTGATGCCGCGCCGACAGGCGCGGCTGGCGTTGCTCAGATGGAGCCGCCGTGTTAAAAAAGAGCCGATACGGCGCGCCCGCTAGTGGGGCACGCTTATACTGCAGTGAAGCTGCCTATGTCTACTGACTTAACTACTACGCCGCGTCCCAAGCCTTGGTTAATCAGGCCACCGGTCGCTTTTAAATACCCTTGTGTGTCGGTGAACGGTCACCGGCCACTTTTTCCGTACGTCTTTATGGATTGATTGTAGCGTGAATACTACAATATTATTATGCCACAACATATTTGATTACGACCTATATGAACTTTATATTATCAAAATATTAAATATATGTATTATGAAACTACTTATGTGAGACTTAACTTTGTATTAATACATATTACTGCTATTTGTACAACTGTATGTTATTATATAATATAAAAGTTGTATATAAGTAATAGTTAAAGCTACCAAGTCCTTAAAAGTGCCTATTGTTGTACCGAAAGTTTGCGTGTAGCCCGCTACTCGACTTCGGTATATCTGTAGCCGTCTCCACTGCACCGATTTCATGAGTTCTACAATGAGAACTTTGTTCAGCTTGATGAATTTTACCTCTCTTGCTCTCCTACAAGAAACAAATACAATTGCTTTAAGAAATGAACGAAAGTAGCTCTGTTTTAAAATTATTTTTAAGTTAGTCATCATAATTATTATTTAAAAAGTTAATCAGTCTATACATTTAATAAAGCTAAAGAGGGTCATAAGGTTGTACATGGAAGATATTCGAAAAAAGTTGACTGGGGATACTTAGAATCGATAACAGATGAACATGTTCCAACAGTTTTCAGAATTTTTGTCTGTTTGTCTATTTATCTGTTTGTCTGTTTATTTGACCGCGCATCACGTGAAAATGGCTGAACGGATTTAGATGAAACTTTGCACATAGGCAGACCATGGCCCGGACTAGGATAAAGGATACTTTTTATCCCGGTAATAGGTTCCTGTGGGATAGAATAGTCTTCGCGAACGAAGTCGCGGGCGACAACTAGTAGTTAATACGTGAAGAGAAAACTTCGTGCTCTTTTAAAGACATTGCGCGCACGGAAAAGTGTGGGATTTGGCATAGTTAAAACTTATATGGAGGAGTCCCGGATTAAAAAATTTATAATGTGTGTTATATTTATTTCTATAAAAATGGAATATTTTGTGAACTACGGTCGAATTTTGATCACTGGGCGACCACTAAAACAACACTGTATCAATGATAATAATTAATACCCAAAACCCTTATGCCTCGGTCCACCTTTCTAATCTTGTATATCCTTTGAACAAAACCTACATTTTTACCTAACCGACCTTTTTCGAAAACAATGTTTAAGCAAGCGAACTCTTTTTTGTTATTTCTTAATACTCTCAAAAATATTTATTGCACGACCTACCCACTACGTAAGAAAGATAGGCCCTTTTCTCAAGAGGCTCGAGTAATCACGTTTAAACGTGATGCTTATTTGTTTCAGTTGTTTAATTTGCCATCCCCTTGTACCATTCCTCTTTTTGGCACACCGGCGCGCGAGGGAAGAATAAAACAGATGAGCATCAAGGTATTGCGAGCCTTTCTTATTCCCGTTCTTTATAATCATAATGTTCCGTGCTTCACAGGGTATAGTAGTGACTAACGTTTTGTGGTTGCAATCTTGCAAACCGGATACAGGGCTGGTTTAATATTTCAAGCTCCTTCAGCTTAAGAAGGTTGGTTGTTGGTCAAATGGCAGTCGACCAACCCACAGTACAACGTTTCATCTTCATCATCATCAGCCAAAATTAGTTCACTGCCGGACAAATGCTTCGCCGAGTGCAGCCACCTTGCTAAGATTGTCGCTCCTAGTCTGACGTTTGTAGGCTGACGGTTATGATGATCACAATGCAAACAGAGTACCTACGGACAATTATACTCTGAGATGAAACACTTTTATATATAGATATGCGAGTTTTACACATTATTTTATCTTACATTTTTGAACCTTTTATAGAGTAAATTAAACGTTAGTAGATCTCTGATAATTTTGATTTTATTGTGTATCTTTCGCGTATACTCCAAAACTCAATTAAATTTTGTCACAAAGATAATCAGGGAGATTTTTTTTTTTATAGTATATTTAGGATACAAGCAGACTCTTTTGACATAAAGGCTTGGTAGGTGTTACATATAATAAGTAATTTTCTAATCGTTATAAGCAGGTTTTCTTTTTCACAATTGCTCGTCAAATTGCGTTTCTTCTCAAGAAGTGACATTAAAAAGTTCTTATGACTTTATGAAATTTTACGAGAAATTAGGAGGGGTCCCATTTTTAAGCCTTACTTTTTAATATGATTGCGTAAGTCTCTTTGCTGTAACTTCAACCAAACGAATAGTAGCAAAGCTGCTACTCTCTGACTAAATGCATTTTCGAATATACATACAAGTTCACGGTGACTTAACATTGGGATGAGTGGTCGTTGAAAGTGCATGCAACGTATAGATGAAATGTGTAAGGTATACAAAATTGCAGTGTGATGTTCGGCTGCTGTTTTAATGTTATATTTATTTTAAATCGTTGCTTCATCTGTCTACAAAAACGTCCAGCTGCTCTTTCCACACGAACTTTCAAATCCCAGCGGGGACCACATGTTTGGTTGGCGGAAGGGCGTGTTTTAAGTCTGCCTGACTAGTAAAACCATCTTATATAAATAAAGCCTCGATGGCCGAGTGTTCGGTCTGATACCCGAAGTTCCCGGGTTCAATTCCCAGGTCGGGCAAAATGTATTTTAGATTTTTCGATGCATAGCCCGGGTTTGTGATCACCAACCCGCATTTGGCAAGCGTGGTGATTAAGCCATTACCCATCAATTGCAGCGATGACTTGATTTCAATGATGGAGACCTTTGCCCAGCAGTGGGACAGTTATATGCTGTTTACTTTACTTTCCTTTACTATATAAATAAGTCACCAAAACGTCAATGTTTTTAGCACTGTTGTGTTCCGACAGTTAGAGATAAGATAATCAGTGCCTCATTTTTTGAGGAACCCGGCGGAAGTGTGCTTCCACCTTCGGGCCTTATCGTCGCTTAAGATCAGGTGAAATGAACGCCAAGTGTTTATCAGTAAGGAACAAAAAAATAAAATAATCAAGGATCAGGTTATATCCTGCTATTTCACACTACACTGTCCCGATGTGTGTTGATGATTGGAAAAATCATTTGATCACATCTCACATCACCAGGGGTGACCCGAGTGCATAGTGCGGGTTACAATCGCCATTCGTTCACGTTAACGAAAACAAGAAATAATTTTTGATGGCAAAATTATAACTCTTCTTGTATGTCGCCAGGAGGCGATGCTTCTATGCCATACACCTTTCTACAAGAGCTGATACGATCGTGCGCTTCGACCACGATCAAATTTGACCCTTAACGTCAATTGTTGCGCCTGTTTCGTGTTAGACCGATTTTTTGTAATGGAAGAAATAAAAAATTAAAAATTTAGGCCGGGGGCGTTCCGAAGAAATAACGAAATAAATAACGACGATGGTCATAATATTAGTCGACGACTCGTTATAAATAAAATAATAAAATAAATAAACTTTCCTACACTCACACCAATTATCTAGCCCAAGAGAAGCTTCGTTATGAAACTCGTTAAATGGTTACTAGACTACGGATAAACATACTTAAAATACTTAAATACATACTTATTATACATAGAAAACACCCAGACCCGAGACTATTTAGATAAACAATAATTTCTAAATTGACCCGACCGGGGATCGAACCCGGGACCTCAGAGATGGCGACACCATGAAAACTGGTGTACAAACCACTCGACCAAGGAGGTCGACAGGACAAGGAGGAGGTTATAAACAATAGCCTGGTGATTTTTAGCCGAGATTCCGTCCGAGGGACGTCGCGATCTGGGTCTGAAATGGATACCAATGTTCATTTTTCTAAACGTAATCGAATTAATACGGATATTAAACAAAACTAGGCACCCTGATGATTTTATGTCCCCACTGCTGGGGTACGAACCTTCCCTATATAGGAAACACCACATGGAGAACAGACCGTATACTAACACGCGGACCCAGTTGGTGAAAAACCATTTAAACAATTGAAAATCATGACGTATCATCAAAGTCATATCTACAAACAGCTACCGAAACGGAAGTCCTCTCAGAATACTTTTCACGAGAATTATACAAAATCGCAGGAAGTATCTGAGGGTGATATTGAAAAGCGGTTTTACAATGAAGTGGACACCAAGCGGCGCAAAAATGAAAAATGGAAAACATTTTTTGGCTTTTATACGGTGGCGGCATATTGGGTTGCTTCAAATCGGTGGCGGCGCCGGCCGGCGGTACAAAGTGTGGGTATATTAGCTGGTTTTCGCGCAGAGGCTGGTGCTAAAGGACAATGGGTTTTGTTATTCGCCATTTTTGAAAATGTTTGCGCACAAATAAAAAAATGTTAAGTATATGTGTAGAGGGTATCCATAGAAATATATTTTTATTGACAGCTTAGCTCTAAACCGTAACAATTTCATGATATGTGCGATTTACACATGAAGATTTTAGGAGATCCGAAGAAACTATAAGAAATAGTGAAATGTACTCAATGGAGTCTTAAAGAAAAGATTGACACGAAATAAATATTCATCATTAGATTTAAGCAAAATTATTTATCCTATCGGAGAATCGAGCTTGTTTTATTTTCGAAAAGAAACACCCTGTTTTGTTACACCAACAAATAGTGTCGCTTATAAGAAAAATAATCTCTGAATTAATGTCATTTGTCAAACTAAATCTTTATTCATAAAAAAGTCCCGTTAAGTAAGCATGAATTTTGAAAAAGGCATCAACCCTCCGTACAAATTGCCCATTGCCCTTACTCACATACTTACATACAATCACGCATATATCCCAAAGGGGTGAGCAGAGACCACTTCCTTCCACTTGCTACGATTCTTCCATTCCCCTTTATCTTCGTCTACTTTCATTAGTTTCTTTATACATGCTCGCAGGTTTAAGGTACTCTTCACCTGGCTTTTTGTTAAAATAAATAACGATAATAAGTTAAAACAAAAAACGATCGACAATAAGACGAACTGTCAAGCGTTGACAATAATAATTCAGGTAGAGGTTCCTATTCTACAATGCCTTACTATACATATGTTTTGCGTTTTTATTTTGAAGAGCCCGTCTTCTCCATAAAAAACTGCAGTACGAACCAAGTGTTAGAATCAAAACTATTTCGAAATGCTTGTTAGCATCGTGTACTTGATGAGGTATTTGTACGTATTGTTAACAAATTAGAAAGAATCACAGTTGCAGTATGCAGAAAGTCAGAAAGGTAAAATATCAAAGTTTCCAAAATGTCCACAGTTAGCGGTCCAGTTATTAACTTGGTCCAGTTATTAGCTTGCACACGGCTCCAGTTTGCCTTTTATGGATAGCCGGAGTTCAGTGGGCAATCGGTTCCGGTTCTAACTTCGTTAATTGGTCAACCTAAACCTTAGAGTCAGCACTTCGCTGGGCGGGCCATTCTCGATTTTATGCCTTTGGATAGCATAAAATCGGGATAGTGGTTAGATAACTAAAGTGTTTTGCTAAAAAACAATGATAAAAAGGTTGGTCTCTGTAAAAATCAACTATCACACGTTGACCCGCAGATTTTATACAACCTTATAAAATTATAATTTGACCTAAACTAATAATGAAAATTGTAGTTTTGAACACTGGTGAAAATAGCGATTTTTAATTTTATTATACACAGCAGCAACCGATGTAAAAAGCTTTTCACTTTTTACATCGGTTGCAGTCTTCATACAACCCCTTGTTTGTGCCTAGTGATAGTGATATGCCTAGAAACTGACTGGAAAACGATTCTATTACCGATTCCTGCCGAAACTAGCATTGTTTTGCATTGCTCTGTTTTGTTTAAAAAGGATACTAGATCCAAAGATTTTAAGCTTTGATTCCAGGCTCTTCTCTATTGGCGAGTGCATTCTGATCCGGAGCGGTAGTGGTAGGCTCACGACTATTTAAAAAATATTGAGAACAAGCTTTCTCATATAAACACTATTAACTTTACTTTAACTAGATCATAACCCAAAAGTGTTAGCCACAGCGCAACCTAGCTCCTCTGAGCGTAAAGAATATGTACCTAGTCTAAAATATAATGTTGCCGAGTTTGCCGTTCCCGGGCAGCCGGCTAGCTAGGCAACCGGTTCCGGTTCCGACTCCCTTAATTGGTAAATCTTAGCTGACGCAGCACTTTGCAATCGGGATTCTATAACAACCGTTTGGACTAGCGAATTTAACGCCATGCAAATTGTTAGATCGATTCTTTAGTGTCAGTAATTTTTTTCTTAGTGCTTCGCTTTCTTTGGGATACTAAGGTTGACTGATTATATGAAAATTAGACAAAATCAACGTTTCGTAGTCCCCTGTATCCTCCTCTAAAACTGGAACGATTTAACTACTTTTTTCATTAAAAAATAAAGAAAGGCTTTAGCTATGTCCCTATGTTTAGCTTTTTTTATAGAATCTCGTCAAATTTGTTTGCTGGATGTCTCAACACAGCGAAAATCTGGCCAATTTTTAGAGTTTTTAAAGGTTCTTATCTTTTTAACCGACTTCAAAAAAAGGAGGAGGTTCTCAATTCGACTTGATTTTTTTTCATGTTTGTTATCTCAGAACTTTTAACTGGGAGAACCGATTTTGATGATTATTTCTTTATTTGAAAGCTGGTGCTTTCCATGTGGTGCCATTTTAATTTTAGTCCAGTTCTGATGATGAAATTAAGGAATTGAGGGAACTCCTCAAATATTTTAGGCATACCTATAGCGATTTTGGTATTTTCAGAAATAAGTCAAGCATTTGCATTCAAAAAGTATCATTTGATGAAGTGTAACTGATGAAAAAGACCACAGATTGCCATCGGAACTCCTCAATGATAAGTATTTCATGGGTGGCGATAAGATATCTCGATTAAGATAATTGGGCGACTATGACGAAGCAAAAGAAGGCAGGCACCGTAACTCAGTTTTTGACTTTTTAGTGCAATTTTATCAGTCTAATTCTTTGGAGTCGGTTTTTTTTGTAAAAAAGTTGTTTTTTAATAATTAATTTATGAAAAAAAGCAAAAAAATAGAGACTGCCAAAGCATTTCTTAATTTTTAATAAAAAAGTAATTAAATCGGTCCAGTTTTTAAGGAGAAGCCAGGGGACTACGAAACGTTGATTTTATCTACTTTTCATATAATCAGTCGGCCTTAGTATTTCCTCTTAATTGCTACAAAAAACCCTTGTAAAACTAACGGTAAACTAATTTATAGAAAGATATCGTAAATACTTAGATAAAAAAACTAATCATTAAAAGAATGCCGGAACCGTTTACAGGTTTACATTTAGCGATATAACAATCCATGATAACATAGGTTGAGCTTATTTTGGAACCCTGTATATTTTCCTTTGTTTTCAAAAAGAGCACGAAATTTAATCATATTTTGGAGTAAAAATAAGAGTTAGTCTAAACAAATCTCTTCACTAATTAACTCTGTTAGCTGATAATAATACTCAATCATGAAAAGGCAGCAAAATGATCTCTGAAAGTAATATAGTTACTTGTTTAATGTCTCAGTCTAGACAAAATGTCAGCGATTGTATAAGCTTTTCAGTCATGGTCGGACTTTAAAGCCGTAATACCTATAATACAAATGTTAATTTAGTACTCGTTATTTTCATATAATCCGGAAAACAACCAAAAAGCATACATTTCTTATCTGCGTCCTGTTGCAGCTTTATTTTAGAATTTTAGGACAACGTTTGCTTCACCAGACTTAGCTTATACACTAAACTAAGTGTTATTGCCGCATACTATGTCTGTCTTATTTTTTCATGGTAAAAAGTACTGGACAAACATACTTTGATCGATATAATTTTTTTGTATGAACATTGAACATGGCAACAAAAGCTTGATATAAACATAGTTGCTGTTTCAATATATTTTAGCACTATTATCTAGACAAAAGTTTTATAACCTCATACTGAGTCGATGTAACGTTTAAGTTAGAACATGCCAACAACAGCCTGATATAACACTGTTCTAATATATCCCATAACGGTCAAGTTACACGCCATGACCGCCAAACATTGAAGATACCTATTTGTTCATAACTTGTCAGAACTTGCATGGGCAGCCGTTACCGAATTTGGCTATTGATCGTGGGTAATTGAAACGGATCGAGTTGGTGTGATTCGGGGCACGTAGCTAGTTGTCGGGCCTGTACGTGAGATCTTGGACACTCCATACATTATCGTTATCCGTCGGAGGAATCAATTATCGGCACGTGTTTGCTTATAGCCTGATGATAATACGCGCGAAGTTTGTTACTGTTTTTGTGTGGAATATGTTACGAGGAGTTTGTGGGATTTGGAGGAGTTTTGTTACAGTTTGTTTGTTCTCGGGAACAGAGACAGCCGCCATTTTGATTTTATTTACCAAAGCTATTTGCTTTGTGCGAGGAAGAGCTCGATGGCGCAGTGACTAGCACGTTCGGATTGAGACACAATCCCGGATGACCAGGGCAACCAAATTAAAATATCTCGAGTTTGTCAGTGTTTCGAAAGACACGTTTAGCCTACCAGTATTTATAGGGCCCGCGAGGTTTGAACTGATCTTCCCAAGCTGGATGACAGCAGCTTGGCGGGCAGCTCAAACGCTTTTTATTGCTGGTTTATATCCACCTCCCTTCAAGCGTTTCGTACTGGGCGGGCTGGGAGAGAAGAGTCCCACAATAACCAATCCATTATTTTAAAGTGCAAAAAACGCATAATCTTTCATTGCCGTGGATCTGGTGCAATCAGTGGCTTATGTAAGGCTCTCCCCTTCGCACCCTGCCCAACTCCGAAGACTTTGACGCAGTACCATCCAAGCACTTACGGAGATGGCTTGGGACCACAATGCACCTTTGATGCGTAAGGCAACATTATACAAATATTAGTTAAAATAAAAAGGTTGGGTAAGCTCAGTTTGCAGTGCGCCTTAATTATGGTAGACAAAAAGAACGTTTAGCGAGGAAAGTGTCATGAACTCGCGAGCGAACATGACATAACTTCGTGGTTGCCGTATCTACCCTATTTCATCGGGAACATGAAACTTTCTTTTGCAGAATAAACGAGTTAAATCAACCATAAATTCGCCCGAAAATGGGCCTCTCGAATAAGTTATCATCGGCAGTTAGGAAAGCGAAGCCGGGAATTTTATCTTTCGATAACGGCGCCTCTCAGACACAATAGCTTTGCAAATATTTTGTCTCTCCTATATGTTTACGATAGAACTTTTCGTTTAAAACATTTTTATGAACTTTTTTTCTTTCTTAATCTCTTCGAAACAAATTTCGTTAATAATTGTTAAAGTTTAAGCGAGATTACTCACTTTCTATATGTAAGCACTTACTGATTTGCGTACGAGTATGTTTATGTTACTACAAGGCTTACAATAGTACATAATTAGTTTATTATTATTTATTCATTATTCACTGATGCTAGTTATGATATTATAAATATTTTTTAATTAAATTATTTATCTTAATGAATGGCTTCGCGTTTAACATTTAGCCAATTTCTAGTATTTTTAAGTAAGTATAGGGGAACAATTGTACGGTAGCTATAAATTACAATGGAGTCTCACAACACATGTTATTACGGAAAGAACTCGGGTGAAACTCAAATATTTTTTCATTACCTTTAAACCATCATCAACAAATTGCTGTCATGCTTTGGACAAGTTTCTAGTACGATAGGTTCTAAGCATAAAGTGTTTTTGTTTCTGAATTTGTTTCTGTTTAAGATAGTTGTTGATTTGTTATTTACCATAAATTTAGCACAAAATAAGGAGGCAGCACAAAGTAAACTTTTTACAAAGGCGCTAAATAACTACTGCTTAAATTCAGAAAATAAGGAGAACGAATTCACAAAATTAGGCAGTAGTTAAAGTTAAGTATTTAAACGATTGTTATTACTGACAGGTGGCTTTTATGCGATGCAAAACATAATTCAATTAAATTGTTCTAACTTTTACATCTACATACTAATACATATATAATGAACATTGAAAAATACTTGACATGGAAATACCAATGAAAAAATGTTCCAATTAGGGTGCAGAAAACATTAATTGCAGATGTTCATTTTTACTTGTTCCCATTTGAATCCATTCCTTTTGTTAACGGTTACAATGATACGAATAATGAATGAAGCATGGACAACGCATTCACTACATATGAGGAACGAAGTGGGGACTCGCAGTGACATTATTATTCCTTTCATTAATATTGGCAGCGGAAAAACTGTAAATTTTTATTAAAAAAGACAAATTGAGAACCTCCTTCGTTTAAAGTCAGTTAAAAAGTTATAACTTCACCATAAAGCTTCAGCGGCAATTACACCTGTCAACATTTCTTTGATCAGGTAAGCGAAATGAGAGTTTTTGGTTGTACGTTGCGAGTCAATCAGCCATGATTATTATCTCTCTATTTATTTTTTTACATATTAATTTACATTTTTAAATATTTTCTAAAAAACAAAATAAACATTTAAAAATATAAAAAATAGGGGTCCACCGGCATCGGGACCAGGGTCCAAACTACCGGTGATTAGGGCTCCAGAGACAGGAATCTCCTCACAATGCGTGCCGTATCGAGGAGAACTGCCTTCTGAATCAGGCCCTTGATCCAACCGCCTAACGAGAGCCTCATGAGATGTTGATCGAGGCTCTTGGCCATCAGGCCGTTGGCCGTAACAACAATCGGCACGATAACAGCCGAATCCACATTCCACATGTCGACAACCTCATGTGCTAAGTCGAGATATTTGATTTGTTTCTCTTTCTCAGCTTTTACGAGGTTCGCGTCATGGGGAATGGTGATATCGACAATCATCGTACGGCGCGCTAATCGATCTATCACCACAATGTCTGGCTTATTAGCTACAATAGTCCTGTCAGTGATGATAGATCGATCCCAGTACAACGTGACATGATCATTTTCGAGAACTGGGTCGGGCACATACTTGTAGTACGGTACCTCAGAATCCACAAGTTTGTATTTCAAAGCAAGTTGTTGGTGGATAATCCTGGCCACTTGATTATGCCTGTGCAAGTACTCGCCGTTAGCCAGAATTATTATTATTATTATTTTTAATATTAACGGGTAAGCACAGTGCCTTGATCTCACCTGATGTTAAGTGATGATAAGGCCAATGATGGAAGCGCATTTCACCCGGGATCCCCAACTAGTGAGGCACTGGCTCTAGCTCTATCTCAGCTGCCAGAACACAACAATGCTGCAAACATTGATGTTATGGCGACTTAATTAGATGAGATGGTGGTAGCTAGCCAGGCGGACAAACAAGCCCTACCACCAACCAAACCGAGTACACAAACATGTACGCCCCGCTGGGAATCGAACCCGAGACCTCTGGGTCTAAACCGGTGATCTTAGCCACTAGAACACAGAGGCGGTTGATGATTGTAACTACGGACTTTTAATCTTTTTTTTTAAATTTTAGTTACTCTCATTTCATCATGGCAAAATAAATTACCTTTTTAGGATGCTTTTAACATTTAGTATGCAATTTTTTTCTATTTAAAGTGGTACTACAACAGTTAACATGACACTGACCGAAGCATATAAAAAAAAATACTGATAACATTGTAAAAAGATTATAACAGTGTTAGTAACATCATCATCATCATAATATAATCACCTTCATGGTGGCCTTTTCGTGATTTATTCTTGGATATTGGCCTCTTCCCTCCTTCTCCATTCCAGGCGGTCTTGTGCCTGCTGCATCCTGGCTTGCATGTCGTCTGATGTCATCTATCACAAGCGGGACTGGACCACTGAGCCCCTTGTAACATTTTAATCAGAAAGTGCAAGACCAACTTCCATTTGTAAAAAAAAAACTTTTTTTTCTACATTAACAAGACTGACTATATATTAATCATGCTGACTGTACATCTCGCTGCACTTTGCACACCGTACGGATAGCTTGTTTCGTGCCACTCAGCGGTTACTTTCACTCAATCAGTACATTGAATTTGCTGTACAGTCTCTGTGCATACACGATTTCCTCATTAGTGTGCTTTTGTTAGGGACGTCTGAGCGTCACCTGTCCTAGGGCTGTCACTAGTGCCTAAACCTATAGAGGAAATGATAAGAATCAGTTCAGGTCAGTTTTCAATTATCATCTTCATTATTTCAGCTCGTTAACATTGCTAAGGATCAACATCTATTGTTTAATATATTTTACTATATATAACTGATTTATTTATTTATTTATTTTATTGAATAGGACAACCAACAAAATTAAATTAAATAATTATTTTAACTGATAAGTAGAAGGCATGATATTTTTCTTACGTTATATTACATTTACATACGACTAAACTTATATGCTTGTAAGGTTATTATAATATTATAATAATATGTAATTACGTTTTTTATTTAAAATGAATATCTAGTACAGTCAATAGCAAAGGTAACTGATGATTGGTCAAGTTTCAAAATATTAAAACAGTATGAAAATCAAAACTTTTTAAACGCATATCGAAGAAACATCGAGGGTCTACTGTAGTGCCTGCAGACTTCGACTGTAGTTATATAGAAAATACCGACTTATACTATCGAAACTTCTCTAATCACTTTTGTTTTAGTCTCTTGTACTTAGCAGAATACTTCAATAATTGACCCTCTCGTGAAAATATGAATTTTAACATTAATTTATTTCTCATATTTATTAGTAAGTAGATTTTCATTTTTGAGTATTGTAGAGATTGCAGCCGATGAATCTTGTTTCTCGTACCCACGACCTTTTAACCTAAAGCAACTTTATCGAGTCTATCATCATCATCAGCCTTTAAAAGTATACACCTCCACATGAACAAAAAACAGCACGTGGGGTGACCAGACCGATGGGTACTTACACGATTTCACGCTTACTTGATTTTGCAATATTGTGTAATGTTAAGGATGGCAACCCTACCTCTAACATCGAATTCAGCACACCCTGGCAGTGATGCGTGGAAACAGCTTGTAATCAAAGGCGGGTGTCTCGGCAAGCGGCAACCTGTGTTGTCTCAATACTGAACTACTGCAATAACGTTCATTGAGATAGTATCATTGACGTTCGGTGGCATTGACATAGCACTTAATTACAATGTTGCCTATTCACCTTGATATCTTATTGCTATTGAATTAGGTATTTGTTTTGTCTGTAATCGTAGTAAAATATTTAGTATTTAATAAAAACTAGCTGCCCGGACAGACTTCTTTCTGTCAAAGTTAATAGTAAAAATTAAATAAATAATATAACGTATTTCGTTTTTTTTCTTCTCTTTATTAAAAGTTTCCGTGTTAAATTAAATTTTAAATTAAAATCGGTCCAGCCATTCTCGAGTTTTGCGCTTAGCAACATTCAGATACAGTAAGTTCATTCGAATCGTCCAAAAGATTTCATCTTTTAGCTGTGCAAAGAATGAGCGTTCTCTAATTTGTTCTTATTTTTAGTGTTTATATTGTGAACATCAATGTTAAAATCTCACGTAAATATACGAATCGTAAATCCCACAAAATTAAAAAGTTATTCATCAATGAGTACTTAAGCCGAATCTCTACAAGACTGCCTCAAGGCAAGGAATACAAGTCTTGATTCTCGAACCCACGATCTTTTAGCCTCACATTTGCTTTCTCAAGTCCCATTCATCATCATCAGCGAGTAAATCTTTCTACATGTGCTAAGCACGACGTCTGAATGGAGATTATTAAGCCTTTTTTGGAGCGCGTTTGCTCATTGCTACTGGGCATTTTCAGCTTCACCGGGCTTTTTGGGGGCAACGAGAAACTTTTAGGGTTCCTCAAGCCGTGTGAAACGAAGCACCGTCAGAGGTTTTCTAGAGGGAACGGCATCACGCACTAGTGCATATCTCCGTACCTGACTAGATTCTCCGAGGGGATCGGATCGGGGAGCGGAACAACTCGAGGGCGCCTCTAAAGGCTCGGACCTCGGCTCGGATTGACCGGGAAGATTATTAAGCGTTTACTCACCATACAGGACAAAGTAGTAAACAGCATTTAGACGGCAACAACCGTACCATCGGCTTACGAGCGTTTACGCCGAACACTAGCGCCGCCAATGAAAAAAAAACACATCTAGTAATTAGAGATAGAAAATCAATTTATGTTTAGTTAAATATGACGTTACAGCTAAAAACGGACACTTTTAACTATAACGCCGTATTTAACTAAACCATAACATGTCAGATGTTCATTAGGTGACGTAAAAATGCTAAATTACTTTCTTTCTCTATCTCTAATTACTAGATATGTTTTTTTTTTCATTGGCGATGCTAGTGTGCGCCGTTAACGCTCTTAATTGGCTTCCGTGATATGGAGGAGCTCAAAATTATTTAATTTGGTCACCCATCCGGTGACCCGAATTTGTGAAACATGCTTACTTGCATGGTCATGTATGAAACGCCATCGAACTCCCTTGCTTCAAATTTGATTACCACTAATGAATACATTTGTTTTTGTGCAAGTCATCACAGGCTTTTTGGACTATGATGTTAATTTAGTCAAGTGTTAAGTGAATAAGTAACTAAATATAACAACAACAACAAAATCAATGATTATGTCTGTCACTGAATTGCTCCACACTTGGCTGAGTTACTAACTAACTTACTAATTAAAGCTCAACTTAGCCTCATAGTATTATTATTACAATCACAAGAGAATGCAATAATCGAAAATAGTTTTATATTTGACTTTCTTTTTACTTTTTCATATTTGCATCAGCATTAATTTTATTAAAACGGTACAATTTTTTTTATATTCTTAAACGAGACTTGCTTTGTATGAAACAGTGATAAGCGTTAAATACAACGATTTATTACACTGTGTACTCTTAAACAAAGAATGTCGAATGGTAGCTTTACAAATGGAGGCGTTACAATCTATCTGGCTGTCCACATCAAATGTAATAATGACAGTTATGACAGGCTACGTTTCCTTATCTGTGGCCTTCGCGTAGTAAAATATCTTTTGTCTGTGAGCATGCCAGTGTTATAATTCGACACTTTTGAAATGTTCGACGCAGTTCGATTTGTTTCCGTATATTTTTCTATGGCACTTATTACATTAACGGAATACCTGTTTATAGGGTATGTGTAAAACTTTTTTTTCTTTACAGTCCGCCTTGTTGTCACCACAGAATGTCATGGGTATTTCTAAGTCATTTTCAAAATTGAGGCTTTATTTACCTTATCTGAAATAAAAATCTATTATTATTTAGTTTTTATACCTTTAAGTTAAACGATAATTATACTAAATCTTATATCGGTAACCTATCGGAATACTGCTGATTAATGACAGAAATGCGCCTTCATTTCACCTGATAGGAAGACACCTGAATGGAGACGATAAAAGGCCGGAGGTGGAAGCGCACTGAATCCGGAATTCTCAACTACTGAGGAACTAGATATCTTATATCTAACTACTGGAACCCAATAATACTGCTTACAATGTTGCGGAGGCGATAGATATAGATAAGATAGGGTAGCTAGTCAGACCGACTTCAGTCTAACAGATTATGCAATAATAAAAAAAAAGTCTTGTCGGGATAAATCTATGTCCTTTACCCACTAGGAATGTACTCAATAAAATGAATTCAGCAGTTTTGAGCACTTTTGAGAATAATAACCTACAAACATGTTTATTTTTGCAATTATTATGAAAAAGTATAAAAAGTAAGTTTAAGGCTGGCTTGCACAAAAACTCACTTAATGCGTTTAGCGCTAAACACGTTTGAAATGTCATTCCATTACTGTCATTTGTTGGAAG
Organism: Eudonia lacustrata; assembly: GCA_947562085.1. Taxonomy (NCBI): domain Eukaryota; kingdom Metazoa; phylum Arthropoda; class Insecta; order Lepidoptera; family Crambidae; genus Eudonia; species Eudonia lacustrata. The sequence continues at coordinate 16,822,293 of OX387342.1, forward strand.
TTGAAAGAGATAGAATGACATTTTAAACGTGTTTAGCGCTAAACGCATTTAGTGAGTATTTTTAACTTCTTTTTTTTTGTGTTTTACGGGTAAGCACAGTGCCTTGATCTCACCTGATATAAAGTGATGATAAGGCCAATATTGGAGGCGCACTTCACCCGGGAACCTCAACTAGTGAGGCACTGGCTATGTGGCTATCTTATCTCTAGCCGCCGGAACACAACAATGCTACAAACATTGATGTTATGGCAACTTAATTAGATAAGATGGTGGTAGCTAGCCAGGCGGACAAACAAGCCCTACCACCAACCAAACCGAGTAAACAAACATGTACCCCCCGATGGGAATCGAACCCGGGACCTCTGGGTCTAAACCGGTCTTAGCGACTAGACCACAGAGACAGTTAAACTTCTAATATCGTCTTCTTGAAGTACAGGTGCCTGCCCATTAACCTATCCAAAACTTTTTACTTTTTATTTTCAAGTGCTAATTGCTGCACTGAAGCTAAATTAATCCAAAACTGTCATATTTCTTCAATAAGTAATCAACCATATGCCATATGAATAAAGTTCAAAATCTATTGAGTAGATTTGGCAGTTTGTGGGAGTCTCATGTGCAGGCGTGTGGTATATAAGATAGTCACGATAAAGTCACATACTCCTCTTATAGAAAGTGCACCGTCTGTTGACGGTATGGTATGATTTCTTGGAAGGAAATTCACTTTCAACTTAAACTAGTACGTAGTGGATGTGCTAGTATGGGAAAGAGCATTATCGACGGCATCATTGTTCTCGAAGTATTTATTAGGCGGTACCTATTGTGGTTTCTTCTTGGTATTAACACCTTTATTGGCAAATTATGATACTATTGGACCCGGCGGACTTCGTACCGCTTTGACAGTTTCCATCAAGTGATTAAATTCTCTTTGGTTTCCATGACAACAAAACAAACAAATATTTTTTTATTGAAAAATGAAATTGTCGATTTTAGTATATTTATAGTGTGATTCCCGTGGGAATATCGGGATAAAAACTTCTTATGTGTTAATCCAGGTTATAAACTATCTGTATGCCGAATTTCATCCAAATCCATCCATTAGTTGCAGCGTGAAGAAGCAACAAATATACGAGCATACATACCTACACACAAACTTTCGCATTTATAATATTAATGTGATAACACGATTAATTGTTTGAATTGAAACGAATACTGATAAATACTCACAAAACAATTATACGTTCGAAATGCATAAACTGTAAGAACTATATTGCACACAGTTATATATTAAAGAATTTCTTTTTCTATTTCGTTTTTTTATTTACCTAAAACGAAACTGCTCAGAGTCCAACTGGATGGCATTCACCCTGATACCGTAGATGCACCAGTGTTCGACACAGTAAGCCCAGTGATCGACACGCGTTTTCGTCACCAAAAGATACCTAATAAAAAAGAAAAAAGAAAAAAGATAAGAAAAAAAAGAAAAGAAAAAAAAAGTTAAAGTTAAGATACTTTTTTTTTCTTTTGTATAAACGCTGTTGTCAACAATTGCATGCCGTGGCAGCTTATAATTGAGAAAGCACTTAGCTTTAGAGATTAATATACGATTAATTTTACTTATGAAGTGTATGTTTTGTTAGCTGTCCTTTTCAAAATAAAAAAATAAAAAAATAAATAAAATAAATAAATTAAAAAAATACTTTGAAATTTTACTAGATGACAGCTATGTAGCAGGTGGTCTATATTCAATTCTATTTATAATGTTTTGAATTTTGCATTCTCAATACTATATTAAAGATAGGTACAAGATATAATGTTACCGTAATGTTATGTTAATCTCGAGTAGGAGTCGAACCCACGACCTTTGGATAACCAGGGATGGGGAGATGGGGGTTTAGAGATGGGGCCATATTAAATAATTATAACATTTCTACGGGCCAAGGAGCATTTATTCTGAGACAAATACTTAGATAACAACTTTATTCAAGTTCCTATAATCCAATGCTCTGACCGCTGCTGAGCTAACGATTCCTACTTGAGCTTCTCGGGGCTGGTTGTTTTTTTTTGTAAAATTTTATCTTATTCAATTATATATTCATTATCCGTTTATTTCTATGAATTTGGATAACATGACATGAGCAAGCGAAGACTGATGATGGTAGAGCAATTTGTCTTTTCCTAAACACCTACCCGCAGCAACTTTATTATTGACTAGCGGCCCGTCCCTGCTTCGCACGGGTGGTTTTTTTATGTTACTCAACGCTAATGTAACATTCTAATGGTGAAAGATTTTTTCAAATCGGTCCAGTAGTTTTTGAATTTATTCGTTGCAAACATACATACATACATACATACATACATACATACATACGACGTACGTATATACATACATACAAAGGTTTCCTCTGTATAATATTAGCACAGTCTGTACACTGTGATATTAGTATAGATTGCTATTTTTCAGCTCCTAACATCTAATTACAGTTACTAGAAAAGCATGAAAGAGAACAAAATAATTATTTTTAAGAAACCTAAGGTACTTACCTAATAAAATATTAAATAACAGTCGCAAGGCTAATAAAGTTATTAAAGACTGGACTGTCTTTTTTTAGTGGAGTCTGTAATTAAAACCTTTATGTACGCTCGTTTTAAGTAAGCAAAGTAATTGAGAAGCGTAATAGAGCCCTGTTTTATAAATCGTGAAAAGATTATTACAGGTGCCTACATACGTTATGTCCTTCGCACCGTTAATTTTTTGTTTTAATTGTCGTTAATGGAATTTGATGTTATTTTAATTGCAGTTTGTCTAATGTTTTTAATGTTATTGCGTCGGCAAACGAGCATAGGGTCCGTCTGTTTGTAAGCGGCCAGCGCCAACTATGGACGCTTGCAACACTGATATACTCGGGAATCAGTCGCACGGGCCGAACCTTATGCTTCAGTTCTTATGTTCTCCCCTGAAATTTCACTAGATCTAGTATACATATCCTTACTGAAATAAAGCTTTGCGTTATTACAATGCTATTTTGTGGTAGATCAGAATGTATGGGATTGACATAAGCCGCGTTAAATCACGTGGTCAATCTTATGTCAATCCCATACATTTTATTCTTTTCGAACTTCGCTATCGTTTTCTTAATGTCACTTTGGCTACCGCCACTGGATCGCCATCAAGACGGTTCCTAGGGTGCGATTTTTTAATCTCACCGGTAATCTTAAAATTAAAAGTGACATGAAATACATTCGGAAAAATAACAGCTTTTGAATTATTTAATTATTAGGTTAAATACATACATAATACCCATATTGACAATTACCTACCAGGGTGCCTATTGTGAGTTTTGCTGTCGGTCCTGGTTTGATTCTCCGTTCAAACTGCCATAGTAACATTTTTATTATTTCCTGAGAAACTATGTTCTTACTTAATTTTTACTATAACAATGTGTATTTAATGTATTTGAATAGTATGAAACAACATAACGGACTACGTTAAAGAAAAAACATATAAACATACAATATTTTATTATTTTGAATTTTGAATTTACAATGCTTTAAACAGTTACAAGATAAAATTTTACTAGAAAAAATCAACCAGCTCCAGAAAGTTCGAGTGGACATCGAACCCCCGACCTTTGGATAATCGATCCAATGCTCAGACAGTAAAATTTTATCTTGTTCCATAGTAATAGTTTCATTATTTTTATCTTATCATAATAAATTAATATGGGACAAAATAAAACAGAAAATTTGAAAGGAAACTTCGTTTTACGACTTAAGCCCGTTAAGTAAGGATTTGGGGAGCTCTTGCGGGGTGACGGAAATAAAGTCGGGGCTCAACTTTTATTATAAAGCAGGTGCTTAATAAACACGACTATAAACTTGTTTTATGTCTTTTATATGGTACCTCAAGAGGCGATGGGGAAGACTCTTGCCCAGCAGAGGGATAGTATGGGTTAATAAAAATATGTGTACATTACAATGCGCCTCGGCGGCCGAGTGGCAAGGCATTCGGACCGATACCCGCAGGTCATCGGTTCAATTCCCAGGTTGGGAAAGTGTTTCGGATTTTTTTCAATTCATAAATAGCCAGGTTTGTGATCGGTTACCGACGCCCATTTGACAAGCGTGGTAATTAAACCAATACTTATCAGTTGTAGCGATGACTTGATATCAATGATGGAAGCCTTTGCCCAGCAGTGAAAAAAAAATCCACGAGCTGGATTTGAACCTGCACCTTTCTGACATACCGGTTCAACATTTGTGTTTTTGTAATTTGTTCGCAACAAAATTTGCGTTAAAAATTATATAAACAAAAACATTTTAATCTCGTTTCCGTTTACGTGATCGAATGGTAAATACAACTCGCACTAGGCACTCAATTTGCATTGATTTTTATACCTAGGCAGGTACTAGGCATTGATAAACATTATTATATATTGGGTCCTTACCTATGAAATTAACGTTTTTTTCTTAGTTATTAATAGATGTGTTACTTCTAAAAGTCTATACCGGTTGTTAATATTATTATACACCTTTAATTAGGACTATGTTACTTAGGCTTCAGTAATAACAATGAATATTAATTGTGTCTTTATCGCCCAATTTGTTTTTTAAATTGACTAACTTTTTTGTGCGCGGAATTGTCCTTTTGTTTCATTGTAGCTATAAAGGGACTTGATTTTTTTTTTTTTTAAAGTCTGTTATATTTAGCTAGTGAAACAAACACACTACTGCACAATTTATATAGTGTTAAAATAAATAGATGCTAAGAAAATTTAAAAAAACGTTAGTATGAAAAATAAAATTTTATAAAAAATCTTCATACTAAACGCCAATTTCATAGGAAAGGACCAAATATTTATTTTATAGTAAGGGTAGTAAGGCGATAATAGTAGTTTATGCAACTGTCATATAATGAAGGGTATTAAAACACGAGTGTGAGTTTATGAAACGAGCGCAGCGAGTTTCATAATAGTAACGAGTGTTTTAATACCCGTGTTATATGCAGTTGCATACACTACTTTATCTTCACTAATGCAATTAGTCAAACAACAAGAGTAAAAGCTGACAATAGTTTATTTATAATAATTGTTCAAATTTCCGCCATTTAAAATCTAACCAATGAGAGCGCAGCTGCGCGCGCAGTGCCAATCAGGAGCGAGCGCGCGCTGTTCTTTTTTTATTTAATTGGCACAAGATCTTACCAAAGAGTTTTGTGTATGTAAGTTTAGTAGTTTCGACGAAGTTTTCACGTATAACCCAACTGTTTTCAAAAGCCAGCCTAATGTCAAAATTTTATACAACTTGTATGAGGATTTTGACATAAGGCTCGCCAGGTTAATTGGTCGCGTTTTATTGATGTTATAATGAGATTTTACGATATCGATGTGGATATTATACCATCATGTGAAATTGCTTAAATTGAGTGTTTTGTTGTCTGCGCTATAACAGTAGTAATTATAAGTCAAGTATTGGAAACATAAGTGGAATGTTACAACATTAGTGTAGATAAAAGCTTATATGATGATGTATATAGCTGGCTCTTCTCTTCTCTTCTTAGTCGTACACTCACTACTTGCTAAGTATCGTGACTCCTGACTCTGTCAACTAGCTGCCTCCATCGGTTGCGTTTCTTAGCTTGGTGTATAGTTATAGGTAACTATAGATATGTAGCTGTAATACTTGTGTAAAGTAACGTTTGTACTTGAGTAAAACAAAGACATTGAATTCTAAAGAGAGCTGACATCAAAAGAACTTATTTAGGAAAATTCAAAAAGATTTTATCAAAGGCAATGAATCAATTGGAGATGTTGTGCTAATAAAAAAACGTATTTAGTTTTACAACGCTGATTGTCTGGCAAGCCACCCCTTCGCTGCAAGTGACATGTCATTTGCAATGGTTTTTTTTATGGAGTTGGGGCTGGCCCCTTTGTGAATTAAAGTTGAGGAGGAATAAATGAAAATATATGAATTTTGATTGGAGGTTTTGACAATGTAAAATGGGGTGTTAGTAGTCTAAATGATCTGCCATCATAAATTTTCAGAGTTTGTTTAAAATGCCAAGTTGAATAATGTTAGGTCATCAAATTCTTAGACATTAAGGCAATACTGCATATAAATGATGTCTATAAATATTGCTACTGAAAAACCTTTGTTTTATTCAAACATAAGGTACACTACTATTTTTAGATAGGAAATTTTATATTGGACTATTCCAAACACGTCCAGATATTTTACGATCAAGACCTTTGTTCGTATCTTGATATGTGACGAGGCATTCGGTTGTTGCATGGCTATCTTTGTATGTTAAAAGAGTCAAGGAAAACCAGAAAAGCTGTTTTGTGTTTTCATAAAATAGCTTTCTGGTTTTCCTTATGATATTTCTATTGCAATGCGATTACATTTTGTGTGTTTGTAAGTATTCAGTTCAAAATAATAAAGCTTTATAAAAAAACCCCTCGACGTCCGACTGCTTATCTTTGTCCTTCCCTCATAAACTATAGCATAAGAGAGATTGGGCTACAACCTATAACGATAATGATAAGTAATTTTTTGATATATGCAGTATCAATAACTGTCTGTCTTTCTTTCAATATAGGTATAGGAGTTATTTAGTTACATATTGAGATATATTCAAAGCAAACGATACTAAAACCGCTACAACCTGAAACAAAACATACCCCGAGTTCCCGACATAAACATTCCTCGTAAAAAATGTGCTTAGTCCCGTATCCGCAAATCCGTAAAAAGAAGTCGGATCTCATGCGGGGCGAGGTCGATTGTGTTCACTTTGTCTCCGTAAGTCTCTACACATTTCGTTATTAGTACACTGGTGATTTTTTTTAGTTTCTTACCAATAAGCTCTTGGCCATCATCTCACTGATGTTAAGTGATTATAAGGCCGAAGATTTCCTTTATCAGCGCATTTTATGCGGAGTCTTTTACTACTTAGGAACTGAATCTTATCACTAATTATAGGACTAATTACTACTAACTGGTGGTCGCCCAGTGGTCGAAATTCGACCGTAATTTTATTGAGGCTGCACGGATTGTATCCTAAGCAATGAAAAGTCAAAAAAGATAGAATGTGAGTTTGGATTGGCATTGACAGATTTCGACCGCTCCCCTTCCATTTTTGAAATTTTTGAAAAGAGTTTATAAGCGTGTGTGTCAAATACTTAAGCGTGTGTGTCAAATAATTAAAAATTAATTGCAAGAGAACGTTTTATTTACAATACTCGATGAAAGTTCCCTCGAATTATCCTCTTGATAATAATTTTAATTCGTCCCCATACTGAACTCTTTTGAATTGAGTAGTTGACTGTCAAAACGATTTTTTAAATAAAAATAGTATGGGAACTATGACGTCACTATTTTTGACCGACTTCAAAAAAGGATGAGGTTTCTCAACTCGACCGTATATATATTATATTCTTTTTATGTGTGTCGTAACATCGTCGTTTATGAACCGATTTCGATGATTCTTTTTTTCTTGGAAAGGAGATATCCCAAGGGTGGAACCATGATAAGGAAACCAGGATCTGATGATGGCATAATTAATAATAATATATTAATTTTAATTCGTCCCTATACTGAATTCTTTTGGATTGGGTAGTTGACTGGTTAGTCAAAAGAGAAACTTTTTAACAAATGTCGAAACGATTTTGTTAATAGAACTTGTATGGGAACTATGACGTCACTATTTTAGTCCGTCAATTCAGTTTTTTTTTTAGTTGATGGCTTCGTGCGATTGGCACATTTAGCCAGTGTCAAAGTAATTTTTCTTACAAGTAATACATAAATAAACAATATTTCCTTCCTGTATGATGATGATGAATGATAATAGAATTAAGAAGTGAGAAATGATATTCCCCCCAATCCCTCGAGTATCTCAGTAAAGATGTTGGGCTTTACTAAAGTCCTCAGGCGCACTTCTTGAAAGAATTTGAAAAGTGACGTTGGACTGTTTTGTTTCATTTGCCGACACTCATGCACACTCACGAACACTTTAACGGTTAATAATCCACCATTATTTCACATTATTATTCGACATAACACAAATTTTAGAAAATAAAACAAAACCGCAGACATGACTCTTCACTTTCCCGCCAAGCCAATTCAGTGTTTATAAATAACTTTCTAAGTTACAGAAATTCATGCTTAGGTCAAATGAAAAATAGGTAAATGTTTTAAAGAACTGTTACGTGATTTCATTTATTTGTTTAAGGCGACGCACCGCTAAACAATAAATCTCATACGTTTTGATACGAGCGTTTGCTGAAAAACTGTTTTTTTTCCTTCAAATTAAAACTACAAATTGTTTAAAAAAATTAACTACAATTTTGAAGTGTGTGTTAAGACTAATCTACTAACAAAATTTAGATGCTTAAATCGGTCTGGTTAGCCTGTAAAATGCCAATCTATGTTTTAAAAGAGGTTACTTTTATATTTTTTTCTCTGTTATAAAAGTTGACAAATCGTGTTTCTACAACTAGCAAAATGAAGTCAATTAAATGAAAAATCATGTCACCAAATCGCACTACCAATACAATACTGGTGCAAGTCAAAATATACTGATATTTGAAATTGAACTGTACTGTTCTACAATACGACAAAATTTCCAATGTCAGTACGTTTTGACTTGCACCAGTATTGTATTGGTAGTGCGAAATATCACTTACATATGTTTTGTAATTGTTGGGAAAAATCAAGATCCCCGCCACGTAAATTTCCAATTCAAACATCCCTATTACTCACCTGTATACCAGAATTTCCTTTTTAATTGATGTCGGTAGTAAGTGGCCATAATTAATAGCCGACCTCCGATTGGAGAAGAAGAGTAATAAGAATTAAATTATCACATACTTGGTAGAGGGACCTAACCTTTACCAACTATTATCATCATCATCATCATCAGCTCATTTTATGTCCCCACTGCTGGGGCACGAGCCTTCCCTATGGATGGATAGGGAGAACGGACCATAAACCACCACGCGGGCCCAGTGCGGATTGGTGGTTGTTAACGACTGCTAATGCAGCAGGGACCAACGGCTTTACGTGCCTTCCGAAGCACGGAGTAGCTCGAGATGATACATTTTACCAACTACCTATGTGGTAACTAAATTCTTACTTAGGTATATCGTGTCTATTCATAATAATTATTATTATTAATATTATAATTAATAGGAGAATCGCACAAATTAAGCTACTTTTACAACGGTCAGTACACGGATGGGTGACAAAAAAATGTATACCGACTGCTACCAGAAATCGCAGCTATAACAAACCATTTCTGCGGCCAGAATTTATGTCATATAGACACAATAAAATTTAACTTTGATATACATAGTCTATAGTAACTTACTTACCTCCCTCTACATAATGGTCTGAAGTAAGTACGCACGCCTGCACATCAACCTATCACAAGCTGTCAAATTTTCTCAATAGAGTTTGAACTTGAATATTTAAGTGTATGGTTGAAAATGTATTGAAGAAATTTTACAGTTTCGACGGACCATATATTTTTTAACTGTCCAAAATTTTCCCCCTCCCTCTACGATCTCTTACCTCAAAATATTCCCCGTCCTACTAATTTTAAATGCATTTTAAGTATAGTAAATTCTCCACCTTTTTTCAAAATTTTAATATCATTTTTATCTGTAAACAATATCAAGTTATAAATAACTCTTGTGTGTGTGTGTGTATTATATTTATAATATTAACTAATCGCATGTTGTGTTGTCCTTGTTCTAGGTAAATTTGCTTAAAAACGCAAAATTATAATTATTATATTCCATACGAATCCTTCCGTGTTAGACACAAAATATGCCATAAACAAAAGAAGAAAAAGAAGAAGAACTTTATTACTGAAGTATATGATTGAAAGTGTATTGAAGAAATTTGTCAGTTTTGGCTATGTTAATGTGCAGGCGTCTGTACGTATCACACGTACTGTACGGAGCACACGCGACCTCCATAACAACGGTAGTGACAATAGTGCCGACCTATCCGCTGACGTAATGAACGCTGCAACCACACGTCGAGATATACGGAGACCATTGCATTGGCGACTGCGGCTGACACGGCATGAGTGACGGATAATGTGATGTGGAAATACTGAGGACTGAGATTAATGGAAAGAGCTCTGCCGACAAGAATCTAGCTCTGAAATTAGAAGAACCAGAATTGATGCATTACCGCCTTATTTCTATGATTAGACAGTTATTATTGGTCTTTTCTTAAGTCATGTTAAGATTATTTAATAGTATCTAATAATTAACTAGTAAGGAAACATTGTGATAGGAAACAAAAACAAGTTATGTGATAGATATTAAAATCTAAAAAGTACAAGAGTTATTGACTCTCACATAGGTAATAATGATAAAATCCATATCAGAACTTTGTTTTTATACACCGACTATTGTATAAAAATGAACGTTTGTTGCCAAAATAGTAAACAAAAGTAATAAAAAAAATAAACGGAACTGATAATCCATAAAACATTCGTTAAAACAAGAGCTTTAACCTAATATTTCTAATACGAGTAGGTACATATTTTTATTATTTAACGTATTTAAGAAAATTATAGTTATTTTTTTATAAAACAAAAGAAACAACATTCCCTTTTGTCTCTCACAACTCAACCACGATGGTGTCACCAATAATTCGAGTTGGTTATTTGAAAGTCTTGCATGCAGCTCGCCTTCGCCATAAAACCAGGAAGAAGGGACAAAATTCTCTGTTTTTATCAAGTCATAAAGTGTCTAGCGGTAGACAATTTGGCTCTTAGACAAAATTCCGCACCCGCAAGTGTGCGTTACTGTTCGCTTGTGAATAACTTGTGTGCTTTTGGTGATACCACGAAATATTATGGAATACCCAGAAGGTTAGCCGCGCTCGAGCCACTCACACATGGACCACTTGTACGGACACGGATCTCGGATAAGCCTGGTGAAGCTGAAAATGCTCAGTGGCAATCAACAAACTCACTCAAAAAAAAAAACGGATTTTGGAACAGCTCGGAACAGTTAGAGTGTAACTGTTGCGAGATTCCGTGTAAAGGTTGTCTATGTGTGCTTTTTTTTGCGCCCTGAGTAGGACAACCCACCTATACCCGGAGGTGGGAGGAGGTCAATACTAACATGTATGAATAACTCAACCGGTTGAGATAGACTATGTCAGACTTCTACTGACTAAACACCCCCTGGGGTTGCCTATACGGTAAATGGTCAAAGTTCCCAAGTTGCCCGACCGGTCAGATGAATAATGACAACTCCGGGCAATTATGGAGCTAGCTAACCTTGTAAGGGCTGCGTAGGCTGACGGAACGGTCACCTCCCGAGGAGAGAGGCGACCATTGGCGTTACTCAATTAGAGTGCACGCCGTGGTGAGGTCATCGCGCCCCGCTCAGTCTGCAGTGGTACTGCCTATGTCGGCTGACTTAACTGAGCGACTATTGCGTGTCAAGTAGGCAATCCAGGTCACGTGATAATTAATTTGGGGGATCCGATAAAGCGTGTTTCGGTTTACGGAAATGGGGGATGAAGGGAAGCTCGGGACTATAGTCCACTGCCTTTTGAATGAGAGGGTTCATTCTCCGAAGCTACCAAGAGAACCAGTGACCCTGCGAGTGAATTTATTTTGTATTACTTGTTAAGCGCTGAAGACGCTATGTGACTGAAAATGGGAGACGAGTACGTCATTGTGGTCTAATACAAACCTTATTCTTAAAGGCTTTGCTTGTTTCTAAGGGACATTTACTGAAACGACCCAACATAGCGTTGAATCGATTTAGGTAGAACCGACCGTTTTTACCTACTCTAGCAAAGTGAGGGCGGAAAGAGAGATTTTTATTTAACTTTACGCCTAGATATTTGACAGTTCGCTGCCAAGGGATCGCAGTCCCTAACATGCGTAACGAAAGGGTTCCATAAGGGATCTAATCTAATCGGGATCTATGCTTTACATCGAGGAGAACTGCGACACTTTTGTCTGGGTTCACTGCGATGCGCCACTTGCGAAACCATGCGCCTATTTTGTTACACGCGATTTGTAACTTTGAAATGATTGCACTCGGGCTAAGCCCGCTACGGTAGAGTGCTGTATCGTCGGCAAAGAGCGAGAGCTCTATGCCGTATGAGGGGATGGGAATGTCGTGTCTATGTGTGCGTTGCTCAAGCGCCTTTGTGTGAAACTTACCTTCTGCAGTCTTTTTTATTTGTGTTACATTGAAAATTTCAAGTTGTATCGGCCGAAGTTTGTGGCGGGTACTACAATATAGCCGTGAGATTTTATGACATCGAACGCTATTTCCTTAGCGGTGTGTAACATATTGGTATTGTGCTTTTGTTTTCTTTGTTTTGTTTATTAAATTAGGTACTTGAAATAGGAAGAAAGGAGCAGGTTGTTTCAAGTTAAATGAATAAGCAAAGGGACTCGTAGGTTGTACATGACCAATGCAACTTCAACTTTTGCGCAACACTCATTTAACGCGACATTTTGTTTTCTGATAATAATAATAATAATAATAATTTGTCGACATGTGGAATGTGGACTTGGCTGTCATCGTGCCGATTGTTGTTACGGCCAACGGCCTGATGGCCAAGAGCCTCGATCAACATCTCATGAGGCTCTCGTTAGGCGGCTGGATCAAGGGCCTGATTCAGAAGGCAGTTCTCCTCGATACGGCACGCATTGTGAGGAGGTTCCTGTCTCTGGAGCCCTAATCACCGGTAGTTTGGACCCTGGTCCCGATGCCAGTGGACCCCTATTTTTTATATTTTTAAATTTTTGTTTTGTTTTTTAGAAAATATTTAAAAATGTAAATTAATATGTAAAAAAATAAATAGAGAGATAATAATAATAAATATATTAAACAGAGTTTATGCAATATAAATCATAAAAGAAATAAACATAACTAAGGTGAATTTAGAAAATGGCTCCGAACCAGACCCTTGAACGACTCCAACGACGATAATGTAGTTTTTGTTTAAAAAACATTGAGATGGTTTCTTTATATTTTTATATTGTCTATCTTGTCAATGGTGGAAATTATTTAGAACACAACTATCATAATAATATAGCGCTTTATCAGAAAAAATATTTCTTATCAATTACGGAGATGACTATTGTGGGAAAGCACTGATAAATCTTTGAATTTTTTAAAAAGAAGAAACGCTAGAAAGAAGGAGTAAAAGAAAAAGGTATAATTTTAACACCAATAAATTAATCCTTACAATAAATATAATTACGTCAAGGAATTTTTTTTGATAAATAAAAAAAATGTAAAGCTTGCCACAAATCGAAGGGGAAGCAAATGCGGCGTTTGTCGCTCTGGCTGCTCCGGGTCTGTTGTCGCACTCATATTGATTTATTTTACCAATAAATCTGAAATGGATTAATCAAGCCGCGGTTTGTCAAATACGCAATTGACGATTGGTCGGTGAACGTTTGGGAACAATGAAAAATTGCCGAGCTTTTTTTTTGTTGTTCGGTGACGCTATTTTTGTTTGCACGAACGCAACGGTTAGAAGAGATAAACAATGCGGAAAGCACTTACAATTTATTCCTTTACGTTTCTATTGTTTTGCTTTGTGTGTGTTTTTATGAAAGAGGCCTGTATTCTTCGATCAAAATTGTACTATTGAAAAATACATTTCAAAAGTGGGTCTGTTTGCCCATATCTCCATAGCCCATATGTCCATAGGTCTTTTTTTTTTTTTTTTTTTTTATACTTAGCTCGGCAAATGACTCCATCCCACCTGATGTTAAGTGGAAATGAAGTCCAGACGCGAAGACAACTGGTGCAGCGTGGAAACAAACGTAGCATCAGTTAACTTCACTCTGCCGGCCCACAAGGTGCTTCTTCACGCCTCTCTTGAAGGACCCCATATCATAGGAAGGAGGGAAAACGTGTGCTGGTAGACTATTCCATCTTTTGGAGGTGCGACAAAGAAACGAGTCACTAAATTTCTTTGTGCGTGATGGGATACTTGAGACAGTGAATCGGTGACTCCGAAGAGCAGCACGTGTACTCCTATGAAGAAAGGGAGAAGGTGGGATGAGGTCAAAGAGCTCTTCAGAGCACTCGCCATGGTATAAGCGGTAAAACACGCTGAGTGACGCAACGTCTCTACGCAATTGCAGAGATTCGTGAGTATTTACCACTACTGCATTGCTGATAATGCGTTCAGCGCGACGCTGCAATCTGTCCAAGGCATCGAGAAGGTACTTAGCGGAACCGTCCCAGATGTGCGAGCAATACTCCACGCAAGACCGTACCTGTGTCTTGTACAAAAGGCACAACTGGTCCGGCGTAAAGAATCGCCGCACTCTGTTCAAAATTCCGAGTTTTCGTGAGGCTGTTTTGATCACGGCTTCGATGTAGTCCCTTTGGTTCAGATCGCAGCGTATCGTCATACCGAGCATGTTGATACTGCTCTGCAGGTGTAGAGATGTACCCTGAAGAGATGGAAGGGGGAGGAATGGTGACTTTTTTGCCGTGAACGCGCACACCTGTGTTTTCTTGGCATTGAACTCAACCAGATTATTGGTGCCCCAATTAGATATGAGGTCCAATACCCGATTGAGCTCAATGACAAGATTAACTCGATTCACTTCGGTTTCGACCCGCCCAGCCGCTGGGTGACCGTTATATCCTCCATGGACCGTACTATCATCTGCATAGCAATGAATATTTCCAAGTGGAAGCATATCATTGATATGCAGAAGGAACAGCGTGGGGGATAGAACGGACCCCTGAGGGACACCAGCGTTCACTGACATGAGCCGCGAAGCGCATCCATCAGATATAACACGAATTTTGCGCTCATGCAGGAAGCCAGCGACCCAGTTGCAGAACTGAGCAGGCAGACCGTATGCCGGGAGCTTGGAGAGAAGAGCTTTGTGCCAGACCCGATCAAAAGCCTTGGCTATGTCAAGGCTAACAGCCACCGACTCACCACGCTTGTCAATAGCCTCACCCCAAAGATGTGCAACGTACGCTAGAAGATCACCCGTTGACCGTTTCGGCCGAAACCCGTATTGGCGATCGTGAATTATGGAGTGTTCTTCTAGGTAGTGGACAAGTTGTGGACAAGTTAAGGTCTGTTTGCCCAATGTATAGGACATTTAAATTTCGAATAACAAAATCTAAAAAACACTGGATAGCATCAACAACTTCAGCATACTGTGAACCTTAAATCTTAAACATAAAGATTAAATAAGGTTGTACAATATTTGTACTTAATATTTACTGTCATCGCGACAAACGTCATCGTTGCTCCGTGGCCCCAAAGTCGCGTATCATTTTTCAAGCGCTCATCGGGAATCTAGTACCTACATTATTGATCGTAGCTTGAAATATACTAATATATCAACGAATCATCTATCTGTTCGGATGCCGACGCAGTTGTATATTGACACAAAAGAAAACGCTTTTTTATCGTTTAGTATTAATTATTTCTTTTAAAACGCTAAACCAAATCTAATCTAATAGTAGATTTAATAAATAGCTTGCCTACTTCTTAACTGATCTTTAGTATTTGTAAAAATATTATAATGGGATGTTAATGACGGTAGTTGTTGACATTGATTGGGCGCCTTTGGCTTTCAAAGTAAATAGTGTTGAATAATTTTCGGGCTGGTTAGAGCCACAATAGCTCAATTGGGAGTGCACCTGACCCGGTAC
This sequence comes from Eudonia lacustrata, assembly GCA_947562085.1. Classification (NCBI taxonomy): domain Eukaryota; kingdom Metazoa; phylum Arthropoda; class Insecta; order Lepidoptera; family Crambidae; genus Eudonia; species Eudonia lacustrata. Next base: position 16,837,979 of record OX387342.1, read on the forward strand.
GTCAGAAGGGTGCAGGTTCAAATCCTGCTCGTGGAACTTTTTTAAACATTTGTGTTTTGTAATAGTAGATACCTGTCAAGAACCATGATCTGTCCATATAAATATTAACTTTCTTTTAACAGCTCCATATACATACATTCATTTTAAGCTATATAAGAATAAGAAACCAAACAATTTACATTCTATGAATATTCTAATCTTGATAGACTTTTTTTGTTTGTTCGCACATAGTATCCCCGATATTTGGATTAATTTGCATATTTTTTTATTTAAAGTTTTATTTTTAATTTCTCTACTAACAACAACAACAACCGAAACGCACAAGCCACTGGGCCAACTACCTTATTATGTTACGTAAGACAAAGTATGTATTTAAATAAGCTTATTTGTAGTTCCTTTGTTCCATCGCAATAATTACCCCACACATAATTTAATTAAACGCATGTAATAATGTTTTTGTGTAAAGAAAGCCAAGATAGCAGGATTATTTTAAATGGTAATGCAAGCGTCCAACTACAAGGGAACGGCGGAACGAGGTGTGTTTTGGGATAATCCTCCACTTTGCGTTGTAGAAGCAAACTAGTAATGGTGATGCGAGAATAAACGCGAAAATATAATGGAAACATTATTATTATACACAACTAAGTTTAATTTTAACAAAATTCTGTACAATATAGTATTATATTCTATTCTGTTCCATTGCAAATTGCTCGACCCGATATCTGAAGGTCTTGTGTTCAAGTGTATCGCATTCTCGTCACATAGCCCGAGTTTGTGATCACTGGCAAGCGTGGAAATTAAGCACATCTCATCAATTGATTGACTTGATTTCATTGACGAAGACTGTTCGGAAAACGTAATTAACCTTTTTACCGCCAACAACTTCTATAGAAGTTCGAGATTTTCGTGCCGTCCACGCCAGCACTTCTATAGAAGTTCTTCTTTGTACCTACTTTATTAAAATACATTTATACGTTGGCGTACAGCGGGACATCGCGTGCAGGATAGTTGGGCGGTGAAAAGGTTAAAACGCTCTGGTTTACATAAAATTAGTTATAATAACACATGAAAGTATTTGACCGGACAGCAAACCGCCTCCGTGGTCTAGTGGATAAGACCACCGGTTAAACCCAAGGGCCACGGTTCGATTCCCAGCGGGGGGTACATGTTTGTGTACCTGGTTTGGTTGGTGGTAGGGCTTGTTTGTCCACCTGGCTAGCTAACACCATCTTATCTAAATATGTCACCATAACATCAATGTTTGTAACATTGTTGTGTTCCGGCAGCTAGAGATAAGATAGCCAGTGCCTCACTAGTTGAGGGTCCTGGGTGAAGTGCGCTCCCATCATTGGCTTTATCATCACTTAACATCAGGTGAGATCAAGGCACTGTGCGTAATATTAAAAAAAAATACAAAGAAAACAAGCTAATAAATAAAACTATTCTAAAAACTGTTAATAGAAGCAAAATAGGTCAAATCTATATAAAACGTAACAGTTGTCAAAAAAGACCTTTGTACAGTATATAGTCCAATTAATTATTTTCTATTAAACACCATTTTATATACAATAGTTTATTAATATTAGATAACTCAACAAATACAATAGATGCCGTATTGGCAGTCAAACCATGATGCGGCTAATACAATTTAGAAAATTAGTATTGTCCATAGCTGTCAATTTCATGTCTCTAACATTACATAGGTACTCTAAAGTAACTCCGTTTTTCGGTATCAATAGATATATTAATGTTAGTCAATTCTCCTATGAGCATAACAAAACATGTTTTAACCTACCTAAGGTAACAGCAAAAGAACTTTTCAAAGAGAGAAAATATAAAGTGCATAGCGGTAACTCCCGATAATGCCGATACCATCAAAGTTTGGCAACTCATCTTCTTAACTGCAGCCTCAATTAACATTAGAATCTTGGGTCGTGACAAAAACTGGATCGTAACTCAATATTAGTGGCTATAAAGGTGAATGATAACCGCGTATCCGCTGCGGGCCTCCTTTTATAGCCTGATGGCACAGGAACAGCTTATAATTTACAACTCTTGCGCCTGCCAAATTTATTTTGATTTCATATTCTATTTTTATATAATACTAGCGACCCGCCCCGGCTTCGCACGGGTGCAATGCTGATACACGCAACCGCTATGTCCCTGCATTTTAAATCTGTAATATCTTCGAAAATATTCATTTAAATTACATGCTGTAGAGGGTCATATTGATCTATATTAAATGCACAATGTATTTAAGGTACTTAATTGGATAAGGATGAATGCTGTATTGCTTAAAATCGCTTCGCAAATTAGCCATTATTTCTCGTAAAAAGTAAAGGATAAAAAATTATTATTGTGGGTTACTTATCCCTAAGAGATAGACATATACCATCGCGGACTTTTTTGTAGATCTTTTTAAGGTGTACAATACTGTAATGAATTATTTTGATCTATCTCGTTTGATATTAATGATGAATCTACCCTGTCGTGAAGCTGTGAATTTAAACCAAAAACAAACAAGGATTGAAATGGATTTTGTTACAATAAATTAAATTAGCCGCCCGCCGGGGGCATGTGACACCGAGTCCCGATGGTTACAGCACTGAATAACAAAACACAACAGGGAAAAGAGATTTTAAAATAAAATGACTTTTTATATTAAAATATAATTTGCATAAAGTTTTCCACCGAAATAAATTAACAGAAGAGAATGGAACGGATGTTTTTGAGGGATTTTTATAAGCTTTTTATGCAAATCGAGATCAATCAAACAGGCGATGGAGCGTTACGACTTTTAATTAATGAATATTTTATTTCAGATCTCTCTTGCATATTCACGTTAGAGTTAGAGGCGGCCCTCTGTGGTCTAGTGGTTGGACCAAAAGTATCAGACCCAAAGGCTTCGATTCCCAGCGTGGCACCTATCTTAATTTGCGTTCTAAGTCTATTTAACAAAACACAAAAATTTATCGCAACACTTGAGTTTTGGTGGTTGGTGGTGGTGATGGTTTTTGGTATTTAATTTTTAAAAAAACGGACAAGTGCGAGTCGGACTCGCCCACCGAGGGTTCCGTACAAATTTATGGGTACATATAGTTCAGGAATAGAGTCTCGAACTTTTCTCGAAATTCAGTTTCCAAATATTTCTTTTTTCATTCTTCGTCATAAATCAAAAACTATACATCATAAAAATAATTTTTAATCTGTTTAAGCTTGTGCAAATGAAGCCCTTTCATACGATACCCTACATGACACGATTAACTTACTTCAAAATTTGGACCTCCGTTCCTTGCATAGACCCTGATTTTTTTGTGATTTAATTAAATATGTATAGTTTTCAGACTTTTCCCTGTACTTTTAGTATAGACGATATTACTTGCCAAACTTCATAGTTCTAGGTCAACGGCAAGTACTTACCCTATGAATTTTAATTCTCTTGAGAGTGTCGAAATATACGTTTTTTGCGACATAAACGGCCGTATCTTTTTTTTTCGTAAACTTAGAAGTTTAATTTTTTTACAACTTCAAGGGACCGCAGACCTGAGTATATTTAAGTTCAACTCGATACCTTCACTCGTTCCCGAGATAAAGAGTCTTGAGTCAGACAGACGGACAAAACACAAAGTGATCCTATAAGGGTTCCATTTTTTCCTTTTGAAGTACGGAACCCTAAAAAAGTAATTTTAAACTTTCTATGGTGGAATTTTACAAATCCTATAAAATAAGTTGAGCTAAAGTTTTTTTTTAATATGTTGCATGTTAACTCCCTAGATTTCAGTAGATAGTAAGATTATTAGTTTAAAAATACCTAAAAAACTTTTTTGAAATACGGAAACTAATAAAGATCATAACTAAATACAAAAGTAGCTAAATTCCAAATTCGTGGCCATAGCTAGTTTTATGATAAAGATAGAGGTTGATGTCTTTCCGCCTTCATTCCGAGTAATAAGGACAAAATACCGATGCGTGTAACACCCATTACAATGCAGTCGGCAAACGCTCGCGAGCAGAATTCTGATGCGGCCGGCCGGCTCTAACCGGATTAACAGAACTATATTGTACGGGGTTTGTTCTAAAATTACTTTAGACAACTAGGTATTATCGCAACATTGCTTCGGGATTTCGATTAGTTTAGTTAAACTAGAATTGTATTTAAACTCAGTGGGTATCAATTGTTTTGATATACAAACATAATTAATCTACGCAGTCCGACATATTAATTATTTTGAATGATACTCACGTAAAACCAAATATTGTAAATTAAATTTCAACTTTAAACAAACCTTTTTTGAGTCTTTGAGCTTTGGTACGTTTCATGTTTTATTTTGATAGGTAGATAGGTACCTAATACTAAATTAAATATAAATTAAATATATATAAATTTAAACATTTAAAAATTGAATAAGTAGTTATATCATAATTATCGCAAAGCATAACATAATATACATTATGTCATTAGTTAAATAATAGATGCTTCCTTTATGAAAAATGGTAAGGTGCCAACTCGCGCGTACTCGCCACTTCCACACATGCCAGTTGACGAATAAGTCAAACCATTTTCGTTTAAACTAATTTTATTTATACCTACTGGGTGACACCTACTACCTACCGTAAAGGTTATATATAAAAAGTATTTAGTAGCGTATTTCTAAGCAAAACCTATCAGTATAAAACTCAAGACAGCGGCAAGACAAACCAACTTTGGCAATTAAAATTACAATGCAACATACAACGCGGGCCGTCACTTTTCTCCATTGTAACCTCCAGAAAATAGTAGTCCAAGCACGTGGTGCAGTTTACAAGTGAGGCGGTAGGCGCGGCACGTCCCCCGGCCGGTTGGCTCCTAAACCGATTACAGTTGCCCCAAATGCCGCGCCCAAACAAAAGTAAGCGAGTTTTCAAAAAAGGAACGGATGGGATAATTGACCTTTTTTCGCACGGACTCTAAAACAGTTGAAGGCATTGACTTATATTTGAATAGACAAGATCGTTCTTGTAAAGTATTTGTTCAAATACTGGGAATTAGAACTAAAGTTCGCTGCAGCGCTAAAACATTTTATTACGTCGTTTTACCAAACTAAAAACATACAGCGCTAGATCGCTTATAGAGTATAGTTTTCTCGCGACCAAAACGTTGTAAGCGCCGTGAATTTCAAAGCGCTTACGCGTTTCGTTCAACGTTAAGTAACAAGAGTCGGTCCAATAGATTTTACACCACAGAAGTGACACGGCTATTGTACCTACAAAACTTCATTAGAATTCATACTCTATTTCAAAATGTATTAATGAATATATTATAAAGAGAGCAGACGATGATATAAAAAAAAAATATATAAAGTTGAAAAGAAAATAGATTTATTATTATTTGAGCTCAAATTTTTATGTTAGCAATAGTTTAAAATCAAATCAATCAAATGTATTTTTATAGTGTCGAAATACGCACGTCGGCGTCGTCATATTTTTTGAACTTTTCTGTACCTACTAAAAAGAAAAACCATAAAAAAACATATTTAAAAATGACAAACTGGTTATAAAACAATTAAACAAATCAAAACAGAGTGTCATCCTTTTTAAATACACCATGTCAAGTCTGTGTTCAGTTACATTTTACCTACAACCGATTTGAACATCTGCATGTTTTAGTCTATGATTGTAGAAGGCGTCATGGCGTCGTATTTAAATGAATAAATACTATTTCTATTATGGAATTACGATATTATTACCTATTTAATCACTTGAATAATAAGTAGTTTTACTTACTTGACTAAAATTATTATTTTCTCTTCATAATTCACTTTGATTTATCGACTTTTCGATTTATTAGCGCCGCTCCGTTCGCATCCACGCACCATGAATGTCAAAGTCACACTAAAGTAAGGTGTATGGACTGCAGTACACCTGAGTCGAACACAGTGAGTGTTCGGAACGCCCTATCTAGTGTAACATATATATCGATGGTTGAAGACTGTTAGAAATTTAAAAATTGAAGAGTTTTAGAACGCTGCTGTTCATTTGTCACCTATTTAAAACAAAAGGCTGTTTAGGACTTCTTTCTTGGTGGGATCATGAAGATTTTTGGATTGCAGTTTTTTGTTATTCGTTATTTATGTATATACGTAGTAGCGGTGAATTTTTAACTGTTAAGTATTCGTGAACATGCATGAAATAATTATGTTGGCAACCAAAATATAACAATGCAACGAGATACTTTTCACGTAAAGTCAAAAATAAAAATAAACCATATTTAATTTATAACATTATCTATTATTGAACAAAGATGATTTTATTCTACAGTACCTTTCCCTAACTTTGACATTGGTTTATGGTGCACCAAGCCATAAAAAAAATGTTCAGAGCCAACACGAATTTATGTTGCCTTTTTATTGACATTGTGCTGCAGTTAGTTTGATCACTAGTCTGTTCACTTTTGGATAGGACACCTTTAACGTTGTTTCAAAATAATGATATTACGAAGTAGGTATATCTATTTTGTGTTATGGCGTCTGTGGTTTGCAGTTACGACCAACGTAACGCTAAACAGACAAAGTTAAACTATAAGGGTCTTACAAATAAACAAAGAATAAGGTCCGAATAGTGATTCCGTGTTTTGTCTCTTTTACTTTAATTTGAAATTATCTTTACATGACAGGAACAAAATACGGAATAAAAATTTGGAGCTTATTCTCTGTTTATTTGTAAGGGGATAAAGGTATAGTAAAATTTTATCTTAAAATTTCATATACACATTTGCATATGAAAATAAAAAATATAACCTAGATTTAAATTTATCAATAGACTCGTGTTAGTAATATTCATTGTTACAACATTATTTATGACATCATATATTTTTTTGTTACAGGTAATCCTTTTCGCAGTCTACATTGTAACATTCAACGATCTTCGATAAAACAGGTAACATAGTCACTAATTTATATTTTGATTTTGAAATATTTTTCAGCAGTGGAATAGACTGATGATGATGATGATGATGATATACAGAAGCCTTAAAGCTATTTAAACTGACTCAAAGCTTGAAAGGACCGTTCCACCAACAAACACGGATATCAACACACAACTCATAAAATAATCTCCAATTGCGTTGTCTAATTACGGGCCCAGATTACGCCTAACAGTTACCTACGTTAAAAGCAAACGTCGCGTTCACAATGTATTATAACGAGCTTAAGCCCTTCGCATACAACACTACACACTACATATCTGGCCCGACAGTATTGTGTGTAATTGCATTGTGCTTAATACCATTAATGTTTGTATGGGTTCGACGCGCCGCGCCGTGAGACTCGTCCACTTTGTACAGCAATCCGATTAGCTGCGATTGTAGCAAACAATCTGTTCGCGCCATGTGTGCTGGTGTGTTTATTTATTTTGACAGCTGTTGATAATGCACTAAATGTCAACAGGGTACCTTTCAATTGTTTTGTTTTGTTCTCGCAATACCTACAAGACATAAACAAAAAATAAAGGTTTCTGTTTCTTCTGACAGTAGGTATATTTTTTTTTCAACAGCTCGATTTATTTATCCGGGCACGAACCTCCCTATCCATCCATCCATTGGGAAATGGATGGATAGGGAGAACGGGCCATAAGCTCCCACGCCAGCCCAGTGCGGGTTACAACTTTTTATTTGCTGCTAACGGGCCAAAAATAAAACTTTCGGTTCTAAATATAGCTATACCTACAAATGGTTCCATATGCATTTATGTACCTTAGCTTCTATGTCAACACCGGGCAAGAATACAGCTTGGTCTAGTAAATTCAGCTTTGTTCTAACATATCTAGTATTCTGGACATGCGAAATGTCAGCCATTTGTCTTACCTGAGAGATGCAAATTTCAGAGATTTAGTGCAGCAACAAGGAAAATAAAATTGTGCACAAATATATATCTACTTTATTTTATTTACCACTTATATGGAATTCACCTTTATTCAGTTACCTACAGTAAACTCGTATCTCTTATTACTCTCATGAAGCCAGTATACCTACAGTATACTCGTATTACTCTCATTTCTCTCAATGTGCATAGTAATGATAAAAATAACATTACATTTAATTTTATGTATATATTTTAATTTGACCACCCATCTGATACCCGGAATAGCAAAAGTTGCTTAACTTTCAAGATCGCAACACGATGGCGCAGCGGCTTACGGTCCCCTACACTAGTGCACTATACAAATAGCAGAGAGAGAGAAATAGCGGCATTCATCATTCATTAAAAGCACTTAGGAATCATAAAAAACAAGGTTTTTACCACTACTACAACTCATTCAGGACGTATTTTAACTGCGGAGAAGAATGGCAACAACAAAATACATAGCTGTTATACCTATAGAAGAAACGAAATTTACAAACAATATACAATATGTCGTTATAAAGAAGACGATGGAAAACATTAATTGTATAAAGAGGAACTGTCAAGAAAGTATGTGAAGAGTTTTCTACCATTGTCATTAAACCTGATAAATCGTACGCCAACTTCAAATAGCATTTCGTACGGTCCCCACTATACACTTCAGAATTTCGTGTATACATCAATGTAAACCAATGTTGGGACATCTCACATGCAGCTTTCAGATTTCATATTTCATATTTACCCTGAATACAAGCAGCAGGTGTATTCAAACCGGGGCATATTCTATGCAACGCAAACATGCACCTTGCAACTTTCACGGGTGTCTATCCTACGTGCGAGTTGGTACAGCCGTTGAACTTCGGGCGCTGGACGCAAAACGTCGGAAGTCAAATAGGAAATAGCATTTTCACATTTCCTAATGTACGTCAGTTGTAATACATTTTTTTAATCTAACGTAGTATTTTAAATTTGGAAGTGTTTTTTGCTTAAACGCCATATTTGTCTTTAGATTGAGTAATTGCAGGTGTGCATTTTATTTGTTTATTTGGGATATTATAAGCTTTAAATGTTTTACAAAGGTTCTTAAAAATATAATAGAAATTAGAGAAATAAAAGAAAATTAAAGAAAAGTGTCTAAATGTACGAGTAAGATTAATAAGTAATTATGACATTTATTACAAAAATGCAATTAAAATAATTTATGTAGTGTTAATTCCGCAAATTTTTCGCTACAGGATATAACCCGAGGTTGCTTCTAGCCCCGGTGTACCTATATGCAAAGGATTATACCTAGTTAAAAAAATACAAAATGGTGTTGTTAATGAAAACAGGTTTCCATCGCGTCCAACAGCTACGACAATAGACGAGGTATAAATCACAACGAAACAGACTAAATAGAAATTTTCCAAACTCTTCCGGTCAAATTTCCCGCGCTGTCATTTTATTTCGGCCATTATCGCTGCGAGGTGGCAGGACACGGCTTTAAGCTGCCACTAAAATGAGAAAAGTATGTCGTGATTCCAGTGGGGAGGTGAAGAAAGTTTATTTTAGTGTAAGCGGTTTAACTGTAGGTGCGGAAAGTAGACAGGTGAGGTGTACTTACCTACTGGATAGTACAAGGTGGGGAACTAAGAGCTTTATTATTTATTTATTTTAGACTTAGGTACCGCGCATATAACACGTACAAGTTCAAACAGTAACAGTTAAAAGTAGACTGAAGAATGAGCGCCGCACTGGCTAAATCGCTGGACCTGACATTTTGCAGGCATTTCATGAATCACCTGGGCAAGAGATAAGACGGGATTTTGTGAGATTCCCTCGAGATCGCGGGATACGTGTGCTTTCAAAAATAAAGACGCAGGCGATCACTAGTTCTTTACGAACAAAACAAAATAAATGACAACATATAACTTAAAAAGCGGAAAGCGCAGTGTGGGCAGACCTCCAACAAGGTGGACTGACAATTTGGTGAAGGTCGCGGGTAGTCGCTGGATGCGAGCAGCACAAAACCGGTCGTTGTGGAGATCCTTGGGGGAAGGCCTTTGTTCAGCAGTGGACGTCTTTTGGCTGAGATTATGATGATGATGATGATATAGCTTTTACAGTTCTAATAATACATTCCCTTTTTCATTGGTGGACAATTGATGTTTCATTTTATTAATCACGAAACTTACAGAATTCCCGAGCCTAAAACTATTAAATGCGACGAATAACTCGATAATAGCTGTCTGTTATAAAAATAATTTGCTTCTATGAACCACTCTGTATTTTAAAAATTCACTAGCAGATGCTAGTGAACTTTAAAAAAACAATTGCTAGCATCTGCAAGCAATTGTTTTTCTCACAAATTATTGGCATGAAAAATTTTTAGACGTAGCTGCAGTAAATTTTTTGAGCGTGAATAGAAAAATCAACTTTATGATTTATTTAATTTTATTCAAGTCCAAAATTCTCCTTAAACAAGCGTGCGCATTGGGGCTTTTAGTTTTTCTTTTAGCGACAAATTCAAAGTGCCTGAATTTTCAAGACTTCTATATTGCAAAATCTTTTTAAGTAATTAACTCAATTTACCAGTTATTAACATAAAAGCTAAAAGAAATTAACTTTTGAGATGATGAAGTTTTGAGATGTTAAAACATATCAAATAATTTATCGAAAAAGCGACTGCCTAAGGTAAAAAAGTCTTGACCCCAAGGACCTTTCCCAATCCGGGCGACTGCTCTTCCTATATATTGGGCTTGCGAGACAGCATTTCTTTTGGATGCATAAGATGTAGATTAGCGATCCCTAAAGTGGGTTCCGTAGAGGAGTCAGCAGGTTTCATGAACCAGTTATTTATTGCCTTTCTTTTATATTGCAGTATCTTCGATTTGATGTAGGGTTCCATAGTGTAAATGGGATTTGTTGGGTGTTCAATAGCCTAAGAAGTTTGGGAGCCGCTGGCGAGATCGCTTTAACATTATTAAAACAACACTTAGATAATGCTTCATTTATGTTATTAATTGTGCAATTTAATGCTTCGCTTTTAATGTTGTAGGTACACACGGCGGCAGATCAACCTACACAAAACTGTCAAACTTTTACAATCGATTTTTAATTTTATTATATGGTTATAAGGATCAATATTCATTGGAGAAATTTGACAGATTTGGGTAGGTTGATCTGCCACCGTGTGTACGCGAAGAACTCTTTTTTTGGAGAGACATTGATCCTCTAACGGCATTTTCAGCTTCACCGGGCTTGTTTAGGGGCGGCGAGAAACTTAAAGGGTTCCTCAAGCCGTGTGAAACGAATCACCTTTGGAGGTTGTCTATCTAGAGGGAACGGCATCACGCACTTAAGTGCGTGTCCCCGTGCCCTACTAAGTTCTCCGAAGGGTTTGGATCGGATCGGGGAGCGGAACAACCCGAGGGCGCCTCTAAAGGCTTGGACCTCGGCTCGGGTTGACCGGGCCGTGGTGGAGGAGCGCGTGTGAACCGGTTCTTCGTACCCTTGCTCTACGAGTACGGTGTCTTAGGCCTAAACTAGTGTGCATGTTTTGTGTATTTAGAAGATCGGGCGGGGGCGAAGAGCTCTGGTTTAAAATGGTAAAGGACATTTCTATGAATTTTTGCTTCGTGCTTCAAGATAGGATATATTTATGTTATAATTACGTCAAAGAACTTAATATTATCTATCAAATCGCGATTTCTAACGGTTATTCAAAACAAATTATTGACAGTTTAATTAAAAATAAGCAGAATAAAAGGGTTCGTTCACTACTTTATGCATGTCCCCCAGAACACATCCACAAATATGTAGGTAGTCTGACTTATGTAGGCCCTATTTCAGATAAAATCGCTAATATCCTTAGGAAAAACAAGATCTACGTTACTTTTAGAACAGACCAAAATGTACGTCACCTTTGTAACGGTAAAGATCGTTAGAAAACTCAAAAAAATCCGGTGTTTATAAATTAATTTGTAACGACTGTGATGGGGTCTATGTAGGTCAGACAGGCCGAAATTTTGACATTAGATATAAGGAACATATTGCCGCGTATAGGAATGGCCATCCAGATAAATCACATTTCGCAAAACATCTAATTGATACCGGCCATTCTTTGTGCGACAATAACAGCTATAATATTTTGCATGTTTGTAGTAAAAGTTTTCGGTTGTGTGTGTTGGAGCAATTAGAAATAATGAAACATAATAATGACAGTCATGCGCTGTTGAATGACCAAACAAATTTAGTTCCATCCCCATTATTACGTATTGTCGCGGGTAGTACGTCACAAATGTCAAACGATGGCGCTTTATAAAAGGGGCCGGGAGCTGCGTAGCCGTAACAGTCGGTGCGCAGCTCTCGACCAGTCAACAGCTCCTGAGGATGCCCCGTGGAGGGGCGAAACACGTGTCGGGTATCGGTGTTGGTGTGCATTTTCGCTTGCACGCATTGTTTCTCCTGCATGTGCATACTTTTTGCGGGCGGGAGGGCGGTGCATGCGTACTCACTTACTCACTTAACTTGCACTCATGTAGATTTGCACTATACCATACTATAGTATAGCATACTAGTGCGAGTTTCACTTGCCTTTAACGAAAATGAGAAATCGTATGGCAAAATTTGAACTCCTCTCGTTTTAGACCAGGATTCTCTGCTACATTGTCATACAATTACTGGTTTTCGTCAACGTGATCGAATGGCAAATTTAACGAACTATATACTCGAAACGCGGCGACGCCAGCTCACCTATCCAAAACATTAACCCCCTTATTCATAAAAACTATTTAAGCATTTTTTTTTTTTTTTTTTTAAAGACAACATCACATACATTGTTCTGATACCAAGGTAAGTAGCTAAAGCACTCGTTTTATGGAAATCAGAAACAACGACGGTACCACAACCACCCAGACCCGACACAATATCGAAAAGGTTGTTTTCGACATTGACCCGACCGGGAATCGAACCCGGGACCTCAGAGTTAGCGCCGCCCGAAGTCCGGCGTGCAAGCCACTCGGCTACGGAGGTCGTCAAAACAAAGCATTAATTAGTTAATTATTGTTTTGTCTCTCTTTTTCAAATACGAAATGACGTTTGTGTGACGATGACAAAACAATATTTAACTAAAAAATGCCTAAATAGTTTTTATGAATAAGGGGGTTAGCAAGTAAGTAAATAGCCTATATACTGTCCCACTGCTGGGAAAAGGCGTCCATCATTGAAATCAAGTCATCGCTACCGACAAAGACTAACTGCCGCAGAGACGTCAATTAAGTTTTAATGACAATTAAATCTCTTGCTGTCACTTTCTTATGTATAGTGCTAAATAGAGAAGGAGAGGCATTTAATTGTCATTCAAATTAATTGACGTCTCTGAGTACGGCAGTAAGACAAGGACTTTTTATTTCGCTTAAAATATGGTACATAAGTGATGACCTCCGTAGCCGAGTGGCTTGCACGCCGGACTTTGGGGCGGCGCTAACTCTGAGGTCCCGGGTTCGATTCCCGGTCGGGTCAATGTCGAAAATCATTGTATATGACAACTCGTGACAATGTAAGTGACCATGATAGTTTAAAAAGTTATAAAAAAATAAATAAATATAAAATTTATAAAATACAGTGAAAAAATTAAACGACTAACCGACCCATTAAGTAGTAAAAAAGCCTAAATTATAACAAAAAAATATTGTAAAGGGACATTCATTAGTTTTAACCAAATAAAAAATAATTATTTTGTTAGTGATTTAATTTGATAAAAGTCATAAAGATTCTTTTGCTTACGTCAGCCTTCCCGGTAGCATAGCGGTCAATGTAGGCGCCCGGATTGCGGAAGACCCAGGTTCGATTCCTGCCTGGGTCGGGTAGGCGTTTAATTTATTCACTGTTTTTTATAAATTTTATAAATAGTTAATTTAGCTTCAGTGCAGCAATTAAGCACTTGAAAATAAAAAGTAAAAATTTATAAAAAATTGTCGAAAAAAATATAGTTGGTAAATAGAACTGAAATGATAGCACCCAATACCGCGCGCTCCACAATAACGCCGTTTAAGGGCAAGCGTCCGTTGTTTTTTGCCCGCGGTTATCCTCTCATGATTTATGCTGTGCCTGGCCCGAATGTGATTACCCGGTACGTGTCGGAAGTGCCCTTAATGGATATAAACGTCATATTTAACCGGTGTTTACCGGCTTTTGTAGAGCTTTGCAATGCTCAATTGGTGCGTTTATTGAGCAAGTTAACGACTTAGCGATTGGCGGCTTATCGAGTTATTTATGATTTTTATCCTTTTTTCGTGAGATACTGGTGCAATTTTATAGTTTTCTATATGCCTACTTACTTAAATCTAATTTCTTAATGTCTTTTTCTATTTCACTGAATCAAATTTTTCAATCAATCTGTTCTGTTATAATTAACTTCTTATATTTTTATTATTCTCAAACAATGCTAAATAAAAATGAGACCGAAAATTGAGCACGCAAATCTAGTGAATTCACTTTTGCATTAGTATAGTGTTTACTGGTTTAGTATTATTATTACAACCAGACCGTAATTACTTGGATACATTTAGTATACACTGTTATTTATGGCTTTTTAAAGAGAAGTTAAGAAGTTTTTATTTGAATAGGTTCCTTTTCTCTTCTTAGTAGCAATTACCACGTACCTACATTGTTGAAACTCATTACATACTGTAATGGCTATAAAGTATATGTATGCATAAAGATGGCCAGTACAAAAATATTAATAGGTCCTGGTAATTTAAAATATTTTGAGGTTTATGATTGGAATTTGAAATTCGAACGTCAATGTAGTTGTCTTGTTCGGTAAATTATGAAAACAAAAGACCAACTTCATTATTTTTAATACACCTCAGAAAATTATAGAGCTGTATACGCAAACGCCCCTAATTCCGGCAAAAGACCAAAATATAGGGTTGTCAGCCACTTAATGTTTGTGTGATTGATTAACCTGTTATAAAAGAATTTATGGTGCGAGAATCGAGATAAGTAGCTGAGTATTTTTTGTTGGTTGTTTTGTAGAATTACGTACGCGTGAATGGTCGCGTTTGAAGGCCAATTCTATTGTCGATGTAATAAATCAAATGTTTTGTACGATATGCTGTAAGTATGGGGAACTTGCATCGGAATTATCATAAGAAACTACGTGAATTAATTATGAAAATAAAATTACAAAGAAAAATATTTTTTTTTATAATGTTTTCATGTTTTTATTTAAAATCTTTTTAAAATAAATGTCTTATATAACATATGGAACGTTATTTCAAAAATCAGTCACCGTGCTGTGGTGTCACGCCATCGATCAATGTTTGATACGAACGCGACTGACTGACAAAAAAAAGGACAACCTGGAAAATTTATATTCAATATTTTTTTTTATAATAAACATGTTTATTCACAAAACATTCACAAAACCCCCTAAAGTAAAGTATTGCGCTGCTGTTTCATTAAAAACTTTAGCCATTGTGATAGTAAGTTGAGAATTGTAAACTGAGTTAAGTTGAGGGTAAGTATATCATTTCAAATGCATGGTTAGCATTGCGGTTGACGCATATGCATTTATTAAAAAAAACATGCATTTATTTTGTTTTATTTTCTTTATCAAAAGAGTCATGGAGATAACGCAATTTTGTTGAAGGATGAAACAAAAAATAAACTACATTATGTATTAGGGTCTTACAAATAAACAAACAATAAGCTTCGAATAGTTATTCCGCGTTTTGTTTCTTTTACTCTAACTTTAAATGACGTTTACATGACAGGAACAAAATACGGAATAACTATTCAGACCTTATTCTTTTTTTTTATTTGTAAGCCTTTAAGTGTTGAAATTCACTTTAAAAAATAGTTTTATTTATCAATGTTAATTTTGAAACGCTACGCATTGAGCAATCCATACATTGTCAATAAGAGTAGACAAATGTGACATAACAAAAAGCTTATTACAAAGCAATCATTGACGTCATTAGTAATGGCAATAATGTATAACTGCTGGTGTATTAAGGCCAAACCCATAAAATCAAACAGCCAGCTTTCGCGGTGCACGTGGTACCACTTTCGTCGATTTCGAACCGGTTCGGTTAATCGATTTTATAGTCAATACAAGTCATTATTAAAATTGTGACATGATAGGTGAGATAACAGCTGATATTTTTATACTGAAGAAGTTTTCTTGTTTTATACCTTTAAATATAACTACTCTATTCTCTCTCTAAAATAATCTTTTAACAAAATAGTTTTGACAAATCAAAAAGGTTTCCTGTAAAGGCTTATTTACTTTGTAATATTTTGAAGAGAACTAATATTGAATTCATTATACTTACCGGACTCTACTCGATAGATAACTCCAATCCGATGGTGCATGGAATAATCAAGACTGTCAAAGATCTAGTATGGGACAAGCGTTCCTGGGCTACAGTAGCTGCTTTTCATCAGGCGTTATGCCAATTTACCGGGTCAATAACTAAAATATATTTACAAAAGTAAATAATATAATTTAAGAAGACATTTTAAATGACATCACAGGCTTTATTAGTCATCATTCGCACCTATGCGCTGACGTTGTCTGTTGAACAATATGTAAGTGCTAAAAGAGAATTGAAAAATATCGTTACAATATCGTCTTCAATACATTGAAAGGATAATATAAACAAAGATGAGATCAGAGGTTAAATGAATCATCTGTTTGCAACTAATAAACTAACAGTGATGTGACTGATTAGTATTTAGTGTTAGGTGTTTTTGTTATTGTACTCGTAACAGCAACGCAAAACTATGCTAATGGACGACGGACGGATAAATAAAAGCTTCGTCATCATCATCTGCCTATCCGTCCCACTGCTGGGATCATGTCTTCCCACGAGAACAATAGCACATGTAATTAAGCTATAATAACCTACAACGCTGGCTCAATGTGGGTTGGTGGTTGAGAGTTCAATGTTTGTGGTTAAGAAAGAGAATCAAATTAAGTATATCATAGTGCGAGAATTGCTCGCACTATGATATAATTTGATTCTGTTGTCCTGATCATCATCATCGGCCTATATTAATCAACTGCTGGAAATAGGTCGCTCCAAGTGTACGCCACTGTGCACGATCCGCGACTTTCTGTCTCCGTACGTACTGTCCATGTAATGTAATGTATGTAATAATAATAATAATCTTAATTAATGGCTTCGCGTTTAGCATTTAGCCAATTTCAAGTATTTTTTTATTAGTAGTAAGGGTACAATTGCACGGTAGATAGAAATTAAAATGGAGTCTCACAACACGTGTTATTACGGGAAGAACTCGGGTGAAACCTCAGAACAATAACTTAGTTATTATTCTGAGGGTGAAACTCCTCTCCTCCAAATGTAAATCAACACAACCATCTTGCCGATTCTGTGCTGTCAATTTGTCTAATGTCATCCATAGGTAGTGCAAACTTTTGTTTTTTTTTAAATTTATTTTTTGTTTTAAGCACAGGAAGGCAGACAAACAGCCAAGATAGTGCTGAGTAGTGTTTAATGTTTAGTGTCTTTTATATCATTATTGTGTTTTCTTTTTGGTTTATTTCGATTTATTTATAATTGTTTTGTGGACGGCTTTATGTCGCTGTAGCACGTGCTGAGGCTGGGGCCTAGTTGGCCACACTTTGCTTTTGTTTTTGCTTTGTATTATTATTGTAAGTACCGTGTAATTTTGTAGTGAGTGCCATATTTCATTCACCACCTTGTAAGCCACCTTGCGAAAATCGTTGCTCCACTTAGCGTGGGCGGCAAAAAGTAATAAATGTATTCCTACTAAAAATCGTATGAAACAGGGATTAGTGTGCTCATTCTGGGCAAATTTCTACCACCAGGCTGTATGATATTAAGGTCAGAAACATAAAGTAACAATAGTAGCTTTCGCGAGTGACCGATCTGCTACAACATAAGGAGACTGCAGAAGATAAGCTTAACTCTATGGGGCATGGTGGTTGATTTTTCGACCAAATATTTCATTTGGTTTTTAATCTTATCTCAATCACATAAAGTTCAAAACGTGGTGGGAATATACATCCCTCTAACCCTGAAAGAGTTAAGGTAAAGCTCATACAAACGCGGTCGAACAGCGCACACATAGACAACATCTCACGGACACGGAATTTCGCATCAGCTGCGCACGGACTGTTCCGCAGGCTTAAAAGAATAGAATAGAATAAAATATTTTATTGTACACATAAAAAAACACATACATGTAGGTACATGCTTATACCGATCTTTAAGTGACAGTCGCAATCGCGACAATTTACAATGTATCAATCTACAAAAACACATATTCGTATTACGGAACGTAGAATGTAGAACGCTTATATAGCGATAGCGCCACAAGCGACCGAATGACGAACTAAAAGTGCATGACGGCGCTCTAAAATAAACCGACCGAAGTAGCAGCAGTCGCGTTGCCATTGAGCAATTAGCAACTGGTTGATTTTTTTCGGTAATAAGACTGCCGAGCTATTCAGCTATGCTATTCAGCCGCGTAGGATTTTGGAACTGATGAGGTGCCTGGATGGGTACTGAGAAAGCTTACAACTCCGCCACCAAAGACGGCATTTGGTAGTCGATTTTAGAGTTGACGACCCGAGCAGTGGAATCTGCGAGTATGCTCCGGTAACCTATCTGGATATTAAGTAGTGGACTATACGTGTCCACGGAGCAACTAGCTCGACACACTAATCTTAAAAGTACCGGATGAAAGATGAGTACCGGCGCGTTCTGATCTGGCGTTATGACCTGACGTAGATGGTCTCTTGTGCTTGCGCAAGAATGTCTGACACTTAACTTTATAACCGTAAGGTTGGTGGGGGGTGTCAGTAAACTTTAAAGTAGTGTGCAGCAGGGTGCCGAGCTATTCCAGCAGTCTAGCAGCTATTCTAGCAGCGGAATCTGCGAGTTGTACTCTTAGTGCAACGAGAAGTGAGCGAGCTTACAGCTCCGGTAACCTATCTGGATATTAGGTAGTGGACTATACGTGTCCACGGGGCAGCTAGCTCGAGACACTAGTCTTATAAGTACCGGATGAAGGATGCGTACCGGCGCGTTCTGATCTGGCGTTATGACCTGACGTAGATGGTCCCTTGTGCTTGCGCAAGGATGTCTGACACCTAACTTTATAACCGTAAGGTTGGTGGGGGGTGTCAGTATAAACTTTAAAGTCGTGTGTAGCGGGATGCCGTGATATTCCGAGATTCGCGTCATGAGGGGTCTATGTGTGCGTTTCTCGAGCGCGGTATTTATAAATCTTACCTTCTGGTTTTCTTTATTTTATGTATCTGCTTTCGTGGTTGCAAACCGGTTGGCTAAAGGTCGCGGCCGCAAATCGTTCTTGGAAATTGATAAAGGTGTACATTAGTCGAATATTTCGCTCCAAGTCGATTGGGTTTGTCCGTTTCTTTACTAGAAGTAGAAATACAAAGCTTTGTAACATTTACGTCGACAGTAAATATGTTTAACATTCTATACATTTTAACTAAAAGGGAAATAATATTAATAGAGAGTGATTATTAACATGAAACATTGATATTTAAAGACGTAACAGCATCGTAACAGACTTCATAGTATTCAAATATGTTTTTCTAACTAAAAAAAGGAAAGTCATTAAATAAAATTACAAATCAATGATAGTATGTAAGTTTTTCATTCCAAACTTATTTAAACCTAACTTTATTTATTTGAATGTGTATTCAAAAGTATACTTTAAATTAAATTGTAATACCGATCATCTTACTATATCCATTCGTACGAGGCTGTTAAGTGCCTTTTACTCTTATTAATCAGTTAGTCTGAGTTATAGAATTCTGTAATTGGCTGAAGTGTCGTAAAATAAGTTTAGCATTATTTAAGTATGTCTAGTATTAAAAAACCAGACAAGTGCGAGTCGGACTCGCCCACCGAGGGTTCCGTACATGGGTACATATTATATAATTCAGGAATCGAGTCTTGAAATTTTCCCGAAATTCATTTTCTAAGGTATTTCTTTTATCATTCTTCGTCATAAATCAAAAACTATGCATTATAAAAATAATTAAAAATCTGTTTAAGCTTGTGCAAATGAAGCCCTTTCATATGATACCCCACATGACACGGTTAACTTACTTCAAAATTTGGACCCCCGTTCCTTGCATAAAGAACCTTTTTTTTGTGATTTAATTAAATATGTACATAGTTTTCAGATTTTCCCTGTACTTGTAGTATAAGATAATATTACTTGCCAAATTTCATAGTTCTAGGTCAACGGCAAGTACCCTATAAATTTTGATTCCCTTGAGTGTCGAAATATACGTTTTTTGTGACATAAACAGCCGTATCTTTTTTTTCGTAAACTTAAAAGTTTGATTTTTTCATAGCTTCAAGAAACCGCAGACCTGAGTACCTATATGGTTTTAATTTCAACTCGATACCGCCACGCGTTCTCTAGATAAAGGGTCTTGACAGACAGATAGACGGGCAGACGGACAACAAAGTGATCCTATAAGGGGTCTGTTTTTTCCTTTTGAGGTACGGAACCCTAACAACAGTGGAATTTCCAAATAAAAAAAATCAATTGATAGAATTTCCGTTTAAAATATAATAAAATAAAGTAACGTAAAATTAACCGCCACACTATTCACGTACGCGGTCTGTGTATCGTTCATTAGCACTATATAAGTCGGAAGACACACTAATGAGGAAAAACGCCTCTCGCAATGATGGCCGGCAGGAGCACGAACTTACTTGCTCTAAGGAGGTTTCACACTCAAAAAACTTTAAATTAAAAGGCATTTTTAAGTTTCAGATAAACTTGTATTACAAATATAAGTACTTTAAATAAGACTGTATTACTGATAGAATCCACGAGACACGAGAAGGAATCACTGTTTTATACAACATTCAAAACATTTTTAATAGCCAAATCCTTTTACAATTTGCAAGAGTTTTCCGAATATAAATTATAGGAAATTAAATAATGTATGGGTCAAATTTTGCTTTTAATGTTATTGATGTATTTGTAATTTTCATTCAAATTTTTAATTTGTTATTGTTATTGATACTCTTATATAACCTTAACCTAACCTTTTATAATGATTTGATAATTTATGTATTTTAAGATTTATTTTGAATTGTATTTTTATATGAAAAATTAGTTTATAAGATTTTGCAGTGCCCTTACAGGGTACTTGTAAGCACTCTATACTTTGTAAGACCTTTTTAGACACAAGAAATGCAAAGAAATGAATTGAATAAAAAAATAAGTGATATAAAATTATCGACCACAATTTTCACGTACGCGGCCTGTGTATCGTTCATTAGGCACACTAATGAGGAAAAACGCTTCTCGCAATGATGGCCGCCAGGAGCCGAACTTGCCGCCCGCCGCCGCCCGCTCTAAGAAGGTTTCCCGCGCAATTAACTCGCTTGATACTCTGATTTCCCGTGATTCATGGCCCTCTACGCGTAATAGCTGGCAAAGTAATAAATATCGCCTCTTTTTAGCGAGCCCCCAAATTAGTGTGATGGAGGCATTTATAAAATTATTCATTCACTTAATACGACACGCCACGAATGCTGAAGAAAAAAATAAGGAGAGAAAACTAAACGAACTTTTATTTAAATACCTTTTAGTAATAACTAACTTTTTATTATTTACGATGTAGCAAATTTATTAGTAGGTATGTTGGACTTGAAAGAATAATAGAGGCGGTCAAGAACGTTGCTAACTATTTACACATAGTTTAACAAGTGGGTTGCGGATCATTGCATCCTTCGTAACTATTCGTCTATGACCAGGGGTGCAATTTATTAGTAGGTATGTTGGACTTGAAAGAATAATAGAGGCGATCAAGAACGTTGCTAAGGGTTGTTTTCAAAAAAGCGGCACCGCCAGGTTAAAATTATATATTTTTTAAATTTGGCGAAATATTTATTTTACTTTTAAAATATGTATTCTCAGTATTTTTCTTAAAGTGAATCAGTTTGAGGGAATGGAATCCTCACATAAATGTGGGAAATAGAGCTTATCATAAAATAAATAACACAGGTTAAAGAGATACTATACAGGTTAACGAGAAAATGCTACAGGTTAATGAAATATCAAATATGTTAGGTTATAAGAAAACATTTAAAATATGTAAAATCAGCCTTTATTAGGTATAATTATTAAATGTAAAATAACACTCAATTATTAAAGTATTATTTCTTGCGCCAAATGAGTCGCTAGCTCGCAGGAAATCAGTCTTTGATTTTATAATTAAAAATTCCAGAAATAAAAACAAAACTGTACCTATTAGTTAAAATTATACTTATAACAAAGTTGTAAGTTAGAAATAAAATAATTGAATTCAAACTACCTGTATAATTTAAAAATAACAAAACAATTAGACAACGAAATAAGTTAATAAATTATTTATAGAAACTACTTTTCCTGCTTCTTTCCGATTTTTGTACTTTTTCTTATTATTTTCTTTATATTTCGCAAAAAGCTCTGGGTTATGTTTTTAATTTTCTCATATCTTTTTTTTTGTAGTTCTCTTTTCCGCGCTAAGATTTCTTAACTTTTTTTATTTGTCGTTTTGGTAATTTTGCCTACAAAATGTAAAATAAAGTTAGATAGCTAAACAAGTTTAAAGAGCTACTTTTTATTTTCTTAATTACTATTATCAATCGTCAGTTAAAGTTAATTCATTGAATAATTTTGACATAATGACAAATTCTCTATAGAAAATATGTCACAATGATAATTTTATTCGTTGAATAAAACTTATCTAAGAATTGAAAAATCGGGCCTAAAAGAGCAAAAGCTTTTATAACTTTAAAAATCGCTTATTTCTTTTTCTAATATAATATTGATTTAGGCCGTTAAAACTTATTAATTTAATATTTGTTAAAGAACATCAAACTTATAAAATAAATTGTCACAAAATATCATCATAACTACTAAATAAATGTTATCCCCTTAATGTTAAATAAATTAAACGGAGAATTGAAAACATTGAACCAATTAAAGTACCGAGATATAAGGAGAAAAGTCATAATTATCTTTAACCTGGTCAGAGTCTCTTTAACCTGTTAATTTGAAGCAGGTTAAAGAGAACAGGTCAGTGAGAAAATGACGGTTATTATCTTCTTAAACACCATGGTTTCATTTTTTAAATACAAACTCATAAAATACTTTACACACACTATTTTACATATTTAAATCAATTTATTCACCGAACAGTACAACCAGAAACGAAAATATTAAGGTCAGATTAAAGACAACATACTTTTTACAAATACCAATGGCTCTTTTTCGACAATATTTCTGGAACGCTGTTGAAACTTACACACGTACAAACTCGCCGGTCGTTAGCGCAATACTGACCGATAATATAGGCGGGGACGGGGTATTCAGAATGTCAATAGTATCTGAGTATTGTGCAGTAGTGTCCAAACACAGGTTACGGAGAAAATTACTCTGGACTAAGTTCAAATACAAATAGATTCGAAATAATACGAGTTATTAATATCATTGATGATGTATAGTCGAGTAGAATATGTGAAGAATTAAAATTTAATCATTTTATAGTTTGGTATCAAAGAAAATATTTTTTTATTTCACTTCAAAGTAGCCAAATTCACGTTTGGACATGCCAGGTTATAGACAAACAGATGTTCCAATATTTATTTGTTCCACATATTCCTCTTAAAATTCTATAATTTTACTCGGCCTCTATGTAAAAAGTCTCTTTAATTAATATACCTTATAGAAATTATACAGATAATTTTGAATTTTTCAAACATCCAAACAACAACAACTTAACAGGTTACGGCGCCACTTTTTTGAGAACAACCCCTAACTATTTACACATAGTTTAACAAGTGGGTTGCGGAGCATTGCGTCCTTCGTAACTATTCGTCTATGACCAGGGGTGCAATTTATTAGTAGGTATGTTGGACTTGAAAGAATAATAGAGGCGGTCAAGAACGTTGCTAACTATTTACACATAGTTTAACAAGTGGGTTGCGGATCATTGCGCCCTTCGTAACTATTCGTCTATGACCAGCCCCCCGACCACCTAACCGATCGCTTTGACTACGCGTATAGTTTATGACGTCATCTTGCCACCTCGCACCGCCAATGAAAGCAATATCAAAAGCTAATGGCTATTGCTTTCGATATTGCTTTCATAGGCGGCACGAAACGACAAGATGACGTCATAAACTACACACGTAGTCAAAGCGATCGGTTAGGCGGTCGGGCCCCAGGGTGCAATTTTTGAACCGGTATATCAATAAATTGATTTAAAAGTACCACTTCCCACACATATTCAAAGTACTTTTAAGTTACCTGTAAGTATATCGACTCTGGAAACTCGAGCGGTAACATATTAACTAATTCTTAATATCTTATTTTAAAAAGGATATTATTTAATAGTCTGTTTTTGTAATTTTTAATTTCAAAATCTCCAGGGACTTTCTTATATCCCCCTTTTTATTTAGGAGAAATAATTTCTGAGTGGTAGAGCCACGCTGCGTTGCAGCACGAAATGGGCCGGCTCGCCCGGCGTAATACCCTCACACAGAATATCGGCGTGAAACAATGGCACTCGTTGCTGTTGTGTTTCGTCCGTTGAGTGAAAGTACCGGAGACCCATCTCTCACCCCTCCCCCCTCCCAATTCCTACTCCCTCCTCAAGATCCAACTCCTTCCTCAAGGCCGGCAACACAACTGCGATTACTTTGGTTTTGCGGGTGTCCATGAGCGGCGGTGATTATTTTCCATCAGTTGACCCGCCTGCTCGTTTGCCTTCTTTTAACATTAAAAAAAAATACAAAAGTCATACCATACCACTGCGCCCGGAGAGACGTAAGTGGTAATATGAGTCTCCCCCAACCCCCCACCGGGAGAAAATAACCATTAGGTAACCACTAAAACTCCTACTTAAAAAAAACGCACCCTGACCTGACTTACAGTGAACAACAGTCATCATGCCAAAAAAGACGGTATACTTGTATATTTATTTTTATTTGAGTAAGTCACGACAAAAATTGCTTCGTGTTTGTAACGTTCACATCAAAAGTGTTTGTGTAGGCTGACTTATTTGTGTGATGTTATTTTGTAAGCCGCTGACGCGTATGTGATATCAGCAATAAACATTCGTTACAAGCAAAGAGTTGTAAATAAAAATTTTATCACAGTGTTTTTACGTTTAATACGAACTCCCTGAAATGTATGACACTGAAATGTAATTTGAGTAAAAAATTTATTGCCAGAATAGTTAATAGTTTAAATTTCTTTGTGTGATTTAAGGTCATTCAAGTTTAGACTTAAATTATATATTTATTTTTAAAGGACCTTTATTTTCTCATTATTTTTATTTTTTTATCTTTTAGTACTTACCTAAATACGAGTATATAACCAAATAACACATGGTTGACTAAAACGATTTACAGTTAGACGTATATTTTTTAACAATTCTGTTTCCAGCCCAAGTATTAAGCCCAAATATACATCATCATATTTATAACTTGTTTTTATAATGATATTATTTTTAGCGATAATATATATTCACAGTTTACTCAAGGATTAGGTTTTTATAATGTTTTATTGTTTTTATATTAAAATATTGTAAAAATCTAGTTTTAAGAAAGAAAATAAATAAAGAGAATAATAATAATAAGAGCAAGATACAAGATATTGAAATTGTTTATCATGTGGATATATGTTTTTTATATGTAATATTTATATTATTATACCTATACAATTATAATATTTACTACGTAGATATGCTACGTAGAAAATGATATTACTGCAACTCCAGTTTAAAAAGAAGAGTGTATGTAGTTCATATTGATAAATATACTCGTAACACTATATGTACTGACTAAAACGATATTAAAAATAATTTGCAGTCTCTACAAACAAATTCAATTTGCAAACACCTGTATTTAATAAAAAAAAATATTTTAAACAAGCCCTACCACCTACCAAACCGATTACACAAACATGTACCCCCCGCTGGGAATTAAACCCGGGACTTCTGAGACCGATAGTCTTAACAGACCACATAGAGGCGGTTAACTAGTAGTAGTAAGTACTAGAAGACGATGGTTTAAGGATGATGGTTGTATAATCATGACGGTAGTATAAGAATAATGTATAATATAGTTTGTACCAAAATATGACTTAGTCCTGAGAAAATGTTCAACTTAACGTAAATATTTTTTAAAAGTCAAGTGCCCCTTATGTTGGTACTCCCCGCGCTACTGCCAGCGGCCATTGCCTACATTTCACGTACACCGTTTACCCTAAATCAGATTATAAAACTACATAGCTAGGTTGGTAAACAACTTTATTTCTATTTTTATTATCTATGTTGCGCATAGATTTTATAGCCAACTCTTGTTCAATTACCGTAGAAGCTGAAAGTTTATTACACACGCTGTATTTATCTTTATTATTGCAGTTTACGAGTGTGTAGATGTCGATATTATGTAAATTGTAAGTAAGTACCAATGTAAAATTATCCAAATAGTTTAGACAACTAAACATATTAAGAAAAGACAAATAATAAGAGCATCTAAAATTTTAATTGAAAAAGTATTTTTAAGCTACATTTTACACCAGTCTTATTATGCCTTACTTACTTTTTTAAAACGGACGGTGGCGATGGCGTCTGTGTCGCCTAAGAAAGCGTTGGAGGGCTTTCGAGACCTCGTCATTTACAATAAAATACGAATGATATTGATGGGAGACCGTCAAAGACGCACTAAAAGTTTTGAAACAATTTACCCAAGTTTGTTAGCACAAAAAATTCTGCCCCGCTATCAGAATATAAGAGTTCAAACAGTGCAGACTCCACATCATCAAAGGTTATCGCTGTAACATCTATCCCCTGCTGTATCACATTATGATCAATACCCTTCGCACGTTAGCCACACGGCAGTAAATTTAGATGTTTACCAATTTCAGTATTGGTGAAACTCGGTATAGTCCAACGAACCACCTTAGGAAACAAGCCGTGTCAGAAGGGGAATTTTCTCGTGTTTTTCGGCCGCTAACAAGGGGCCCCTACATGACCGGAATATTTCTGTCACCAATTTCCTTAGGCGAACGGCTTAACGCCCCGGAAAAAGTTACTTAGACTTACCTGAGCTCTTCGAGCCTTGTCAAGATATCGTATATTTTATGGACCCCGCTTGCGAATGGTCGCTATATTTCTTTTTGATGTCGTCTTTGCTGAAATGGGGATTCCATTTGCTAACATTGCGCGTATACAACGTTGTAACTATAATAAGGCAGGGTTTTGTACTTAATAATCTGTATTTATTTACGCAAGATTCATTCCGATAAAGCGACAGATTACGTATTCAAGAAACCAGCGGGCTTTTGGTTAGATGGCAACGATAAACAGATGCTTGAGATATTCTTCGACATTTCGACGGAGCGGGTGGGTTGAAGCCTATATATCACTTAAAACGACAGAGCATAAATCTATGGGGGCTGTCTGCTCGTTATTTGTAGTCGCCACGTGAACCGCCGGTTTCGGGTGAATATTAACGATATCGGCAATTTTCCGCAAGCTTAGTCGCGTCGCAATTTTTCGCCAATTGAGCAATCGCATCGCGGGGGCGCGATACTGGAACAACATTAGCGTCGGCGCATAAAAAATATGTAACACAGTGCTAACGTTAAGACGATCGTTGACTTGAGACTTGAGCCATTTGACAAGCGTTTACAACTAGATTGGCAGTAAATGTTTCGACAAGTTTGTACAGTTTTCTATCGCAATCTTAAGAGTAATGTTGTCAAGTAAAAGTTACCTGTTGTAACATGTTAGTTATGTTAGTTTAACGAATGTGAAAGTTGTCCTCTTCGCATTACATTTTGTTACGTTAGACAAGCTTAACTGTCAAGGAAGGTTTTTAAAGCCCGTTAATGTGATACTTAAGCGGCACTTACGATTACAACTAGAGCGTATCAATTTTGATAACAATCATAAGCTTGTTACGAAGCTAGTTGTTACTACATGTTCAGTAGACGATATAATTGTCTAACTTAGGTTTATGACTGTAAACACTAAACTGTTTGTTTCTATTATGGTCGTTAGCTCCAACGTTATTCTCTCGGAGTTACAGTTACCTGAAACTTTTCTTGCTATCTAAATAACGTTCGAACCATTGCGGTGGGTGCATTAGCATTTCTATTGTATCTGAATCTAGCCTCTATCTCCTATGTAGCTATAACTCAATCGTATAGCTATTTGTACAACTCAAAGCAGTAAAGGAGGCTTTGTACTATTTTGTCTCCTTTTAAAAGTGAAATTGTATTGAAACGTACGGCACGGGCGGGCCCCACACAATGTTATGCTTTGTTGTCATGGCAATAATAGCTTGGAAGAATTCGCGTAGATTACCGTTACAGGAGCTGGGGTACAATGGCACCCTCCTTTGCTGACGCCGACACACAGAATACTTACCCCGCAGAAACTCATAAGAAAAAAAATAAAAGTTTTACGAGGTGATTCGAGTCTTATTTATTTTTAGATATTTGTAAACCGAAAGATAGTCAGATAAGTTCCTGATTGCAAGTAAGATTCTTTACAAACTAATAATTTGTAAAGTTTATTTCAACATAACGTAACTTAGCAAGTAATAAATTCACTCTACACAATCATAAGCATAATGGTAGATCAAAATGTGAGACTGAATTTACTTACTTACTACTTACTATCCTGGCGCTGTAGCCCCAAGTGAGCTTTGACCTCTGATACAAGTCGGCGCCACTCGCTTATTCTCTATCTAACCTAATGTTAAGTGTTGATAAGGACGAAGTTGGCAGCGCATTTAACCTAGAAGCCTCACTACTGAGTTACTTGAGTCTATATTTTGTTAAAACATAGGTATCAAATGATATTATTGGAATTGTAGTTATGGCGACAGACTTTGACGAAGCCAGGCAAATTTAGTACAAACTCCACCAACAATACCGCGAACAAAAAACTGATACATAAAAAAAGGTAGGCATTCAAAAACTTTGACACCATTATTCATGTAAGCCGCTGCGCTGTACCTAGGCTTCCAGACAAAGCAGGCGTATGTGTAGTTAATAATATAATAAAGTTACTAGCAAAGCTCCTACGCCTCGTCTACTGCATGCGTCCCTGCAATTTTAAACACTTTCCCTAGAGCCATAACCCTTCCAATTTGGTAGGTGTCACGTGCACGCATGTGCAGGGGAGCCATAATTCATCTAAACTGCGCCATCAACTATTGAACTTTCGGGCATCAACCTTTATAGAAACAAAAGTTGTATAAGAGTGCTACAGTAAATATCAAAGGTAGTCTCATTATTGAAGCGGTTTGTTTTATATTTTAAGCTCCTTCGTATTTCGGAAGGTTGATCTAGTTGTTGCCGTAAAATATAACAATATTTAAATCTTTCAACTCACATAAGGTTATGGTGGTAGTTTGTAGCCTGATCTCTTCATGTGCTATGGTTTATGTTATAAGACCTGTGCCAGCAGTGGTACGATCCTAAGTGGATAATCCGAATTTCACAGATGTATTACATACACCGAACGTAGATACTTCAAAGAAAAATAGTGTTAAAAGCCTGATCTCCTCGTGTGCTATTGCTAATGTAGGAAGACCTATGGCCAACATTGAGACATTTATGGGCTGAATATCCGATAATCACAGATGTATTACATATACTGATATACTTACACTGATAGAAACTTCGGATTAAAATAGTATTAAAACCAGACTCCTCATATGCTTTAATATGGGAAAGTCTATGCCCAGTAGTGGAACCTTTATAGGCTGAATATCAGAGTATCACGGATGTACAGCGTGCAGGTAGATGTACAGCGTGCACCTACATAGGTAGGTACTTCGAAACAAAAGAGTATTAAAAGTTTCGTTACACGAGCGGCAGTTCGGGCAAGGTGTATTATTTCCGTTGCGCCGCGGCCAGGCCGGCCCAATCGGCCAGGTGTCAAACACAGCCGACCGCAATTATGTAAAACTGTAACAATTGACGCAAAGAATTTTCGCGGTTCCAAATGAAATAGGTATCGCGGACCGTGTGTCGTAGCCTTTATAACTTTTTGCTACTAATAATATTATTTTATTCAAATTGCAAAATGTTGTATTGCATATACTGTTGTGCAAGACTAACATTAGGCTCTCCTTAATTCTTAATTTTCTTACTTATTTAAATATATAAGTATCTGAATCTATTTGAAATTTAAATCTAACCACTATGCTAAATTTTAAATCAAGCAAAAAATTACCTTCTTATAAAATAACAGTAGGTAGTGTTGCATGCTATATATTAATGAGTTTTATAAGTCTACATAAAATTTACAAAATTTATTAATTAAACCCCTATATGTATGTGACGAATTCATAACGATATTGTTGCATACATAAATATGTCACATTCAGTGACTACACAAATATATCATGTACGGTTATTGATTACATATTTTTTGTAATATTAAGTGGTTACTTAATAATGATACACAGTTTTTTAGCCTTGACATGTATACATACTAAAGAACTCAACTGTATCTATTAGGTATATATAATAAAATTTATTACAAATATTTGAAAGGTATCTTACCTACTTTAAAAAACAACTGGTTTGGCTTATAAATCGATTTCAATCAGCGGAATCAAATATCAGAGTACACTGTACACGTTGATTTTAAAATATTAACAAATTTTCATTAATGCGTTGTACACCCGATAGATATCCGTATTATATGAAATGTTCTCAGCCAGTATAAATAAATACATTAAAAAAAAAAATTAAGTAACCCATGAACGTTTCTGTTTTCATTCCATATCGGAGAAGCACTAGCACTTTGGCCTTTACCTTTACGTAACTACCATCATTCGATACGGAAATAATAGCTCATTCTTCTTCAAATAAAAATCATTATTTAGATCTACATTTTGAAGAGCGTTTTATTCTTTTAAAAACGAACAAACAGCTATAGCTCTAAGAAGCTATAAGAAGTTCCTTATTCTTTAAGAAACCCACCATCAGCTCTTGCTCACATTAAGTAACTGCTTATGATTTAAGAAACCATTATTTAACAAACCATCATTAGCTAGAGCTAGCACAATATCTAGATATTGAAAACCTCCTTTATCCTATAAGACCTTTATCCGCAGGACAGATAGCCGCTGGGGCGGAACAGACCTCGAATGGCGACCGCGTACCGGAAAGCGCAGTGTAGGCAGGCCTCCAACATGGTGGACCGATGATCTGGTAAAGGTCGCGGGAAACCGCTGGATGCGAGCAGTACAAAACCGATCGTTGTGGAGATCCTCGGGGCAGGCCTTTGTCCAGCAGTAGGTAAGGAAGCAACGATCACCTATTGCTAAGATGTAAGGAGCTCCTGTTATTTAAAAATAAGGAGCTAATAAATAAGGAGCTTCATAAGCTCTAGTCATATTACGATAAACCCTTTTTCTTTACGAAACTAAGAAAACTGAGTAGACCGTTAGTACAGACCGTAACTAAACTACGGTATCTTTCCCATTTATTTTTAATGGACCTACCCACGAAAAAGGTTGACACTTTTCTTTGGTGCTCTCGACCCTATCCGTTCGATGGAGGTTGAATGATTGAAACTGATCCGTGTCACGGTGGCACCTGCATCATATCGGATTTCCCAGGAGTAATTGGCAATCTCATTACGTGCTAGCACAGTGCATTTGACAGCTGGATGATTCCACTCCGAATAGTTACTCTGGATAACCGGGGCTGTGGAGCAAATTAACGAGGCTGCATCTCAAAACAGACAATTTTATTTTTTTTATTATAATAAATTTATTGCCAGTATCATAAAAAATATATGAAATAAGTTGTCTCAAAGTGAATTTTATTCAACAAAAGAGAAGCGTTGACGTCTCACTCGGTGTTAAAAGACGAAGGTCGAAGCTCACATCATCTGCTACCTTCAAACACTGAAGATTTGGCTTCCTATTTTAACTGCCGGAGAACACAGCAATACCTAAATTATGGTGGTAGCGTACCAGGTGGACTTAGAAAAACCCTACCAATAACATTACCTACTCATTTCACCAACAGAACCGAGTACAATGTATAAAAGTGTACCTTATCCTCGTAAGGCCTCGTATGACCTCATAATGATGACATAATAAGGTTTTGCATTACAGCCCAACTAAA
Source organism: Eudonia lacustrata (assembly GCA_947562085.1). NCBI lineage: Eukaryota > Metazoa > Arthropoda > Insecta > Lepidoptera > Crambidae > Eudonia > Eudonia lacustrata. The sequence goes on from OX387342.1 coordinate 16,870,045, forward strand.
TATCTAAGTACATTCACTTACCGTCCAGCGACCTCATCTGATGACATATCACAAATAAAGAATAGCCCCAACGTGATCAAATGAGAACAAAAATGTATCCGGTTTTATGCACGGAAATCGATTGCTCACAAAATATTTAATATGTAAAAAAAATATGAAGTGTAGTTCTAATTCTATCACATTTTTATTCCCAAATATTTTGTTCTGGTTAATTTACATGAGTAATTAACACTGGGCCTTACGAGGTTATACCACATGAGCAGATATACACATGAGTAGATATATGTAATATAACACATATCTACTCATGTGGTTATACCTTATATTATATATATACCTATGTATACCATATACACCTGAACATCAGACTACCACAAACTGTATTTCCTCAATAAACTCAGAATCTCAGAATTCATCATAGAATCATCATCTCAGCCAAGAGACGCCATATCGTCGTTGATACTGCAATATCGCGGAACCAACAGTGCTTAATACCGCGGAACTTGGTAGTGACCAATTTTACGGGAGAGCGAAAAAAGTTTGTTATATTATTTACTAGCTGACCCGACTGAGTTGTCCTGTCTGAACCAAATATAGAGAAAAGGTATGAGTTCCATTCCCGTGGGAATATCGGGATAAAAACTATCCTTTGTGTTAATCCAGGTTATAAACTATCTGTATGCCGAATTTTATCCAAATCCATTTATCCGTTGCAGCGTGAAGAAGCAACAAATATACATACATACATACACACAAACTTATTTATAATATTAGTGAGATTATTATGCCTTTGTCTGATTAAACTATAAAATATATATTTAAAGATTTAGGTACTTTAGCACACGGCACGACGCCAATGGCTATTTAGAACCTATATGCGCGAAATCTATTTTTTTTATTTTTTTTGTAGTTCTGCGTTATTAGCAACTGTTGGTTACGCAGTATTGCAGTTTCAACGACGATAAGGCATATGGTTGAACATTAATTGAAGAAATTTGATAGTCTGTACGTTGGGACTCGATTCCTTCGCTCCTAATTCTGAGATCGCTGGTTTAGACCAGCGAGCTAGTAGTTAGCGACTACTTAGTCTATATATGCGGTTAGTTAAAAAAATATCTTGCTCTTTTATACTCATTCTTACCAGATTTATTGAAACAGATTGAAGGGTTATAAAAACGCTGCTTTTAAAGGCAGCGCCGGCGTAGCCCCGAGCTGAATAAACATCGTTCTTGGTCTATTGACGTCGTCAAATATGTCTTGTGTTGCTCACATTATTACTTTGACTTGTAACCCGATTCGTACACATGTTTCAAAAGTACAACATTAATAAATACAAGTGAAGTGTAGACTGTATAGACTTAGGAACCGATGGCATAGTGACATTCACAAGAGCTTATTTTTGTAGACTAAAACTACATATGGTTTTTGGATTGAAGACGGATTATATGATGAGATCTTGTTTTTTTAATTTTAGTATTGATAAGCAAAATGCAACATTTTTTTTTCTTATAATATTATAATTATAATGTTCCACTGCTGGGCTTAGGCTTCCCCACTTAAAATATAGTAGATAGATACATGTAGAGTCAGGGTTACACCGCAACGTGGCTTAAACCCACCACATATTTTTTACGATCGGTGGTAGGTATGTCTAGTATATTACTTACCTTCTTATAGCTCTTTAAACCCCACCACACGGCCCCATTTAAAAAAAATCATTAGTGGTATCTATGTGGTACATATATCTTTACCTCTAATAATGCAAGAACGAAAGGAATGGCGTGCATTTGAAGAGACCTACACTCAGCATTGGGTGTTTAGCGGTTGGAAAAAAATAATAAGAAAATCCTAATTATTGCTTGGCGACATGTTGAATTGTTCATACAAGGCGGTGGCTTGCTAGGAAGGCTCAGAAAAAAATGTTACAAAAAAAAATAGGTAAGTATGAACAAAATTTCTAACATAGAAAATCACGTTAAAGCCAAAAATGTGAGCAATTAACATTCCCGTAATGCCTCGCACCGCGCCGCCGCGCCGGGATACGCAATGTTAATTTTATAGCCTTAGGTATTACTTTCTCTGTACAGATTACCCGTAAGAGTGAGGTAATTTTGGTAAAACTTTTTACTACCTTTGTTTTTTTTATTTAATTTGAAAATTACCTGTGCATTATTAAGTTTTCCGAGTTTTCTCGATTCGTCTGCTAACCTGAAAGAAATCGCTTAAAAGGCTACCAAGTTGCAACTTGTTGTGTTTAGTATATGCTTACGCTTACCACCAACAGAATTTCAAGTCTTCCTATATTGCTTCCGAGATTATGTGATTAGGCAGTCAGTACATTTTAATGGTATAAATAACGTAAGAAATTTATTAACATAATAAGGAAATAAGTACCTATTTAAAATGTATATTGAAATAAGTACTTACGAAAGGTATCTAAGCTTCGAGCGATTCAAGTGCATGTACGCGTATACGAGTAGGTACTAGGTAAATTATTAATCGCACAAAGTATGCGTGCGAGCTTTTACTATTATGTATTCTGTTTTTACGACCTAAAGCTACTTTCGCTAAGTAAATTTCATAAAACGTATTGCGATAGTAATCAATAAAAGCTATAGACTATATTGGTAACTAACGACAAACGGTAAATATTAAATTAAATGTAGCTAAATAAAGAAAATGCAAAAGTTAAAAAAACCCCAACATAAATATTTAATGACATGCACTTATTATTTAATTTATTTATTTATTTATCAAGAAAAATATACTTACAAATATCGGTTAGTAGTACTTATCTTAAAGCCCATGTTAGGTTTGTCTACTAAGTTCTCAATATAATAATAAGTAATTGAATTAGAAAAAGTAAACTAATAATATGACGATAAAAGACAAAAAGGCAATACATTAGCCAATAAAAAAAAAGGTTTTTTATTTACTTGTATCTGTGTTTAAATGAGCCTTTGAATACAGAATAAATAAAAGCACCGAATTTGTAATACGAACGAACATGATTCCCTGGGTAGCCGCTTGAAAAACGGTATGGCGACTTTGGAGCCACACGGAGACACAATGACGTTTGTAGCGATGACAGTAAATATTAAGTACAAATATTTTGCAACCTTAATTTAATCTTTGTTTTGAAGGTTTAAGGTTCATAGTAAGCTGAAGTTGGTGATGGTATCCAATGTTTTTCAGATTCTGTTATTCGAAATTTAAATGTTTAGGTATGAGCAAAGAGGACCAATTTCAAGATGCATTTTTGTTCCGGATCCTTTAGTCTAGTACATCTAGTACATAATTGATCAAAGGTAGCCGCGACACACCTAATTTAAATAATTAAAATTTGATGACGTCATTATTGACACTTAATAAGGCTTTTTGTCATACATAGTTTGAGTATAATGTTGATAGCAGGAGTCGTACAAAGCAAATATAGCTTTATTTGTAATGCACCAGCTGACCCGGTGTGTAAGAGGGTGCGCGGGTTCAAATTCTACATTAATTTAATAATTCATAACATCACAGTAACAGTTAGCTGTGGTTAATGGTATTGGTGGCACAGTTACTTCTAAGTAAATGTAAGTTACATTATTTTAAGCACTATTTACTATGGTCACTGTTTATTGACACAAACAAAAAAAAATACCATTTATTCTTTAAAAAAGTTTTTTACCCCTTTTGTACATTTTGCGCACGAAGGAGTGTGAGATTTAACATAGTTATAAGGAGAAAGAGTGATAAAAGAAAAAAAATCTTATATGTGTCACATTAGTTTTAAATAAAATTTCTGGGTTACCAAGTACCTACAAAATCGACCTTATTTTCCGTAAGGACTTTCTACAAAAAGGAAGCAAATAGAAAGATCAAATGGTAACCAAACTCTTAAGATTCCGTGTGTAATAGAGTACTTACTAAGACGTTACAAAAGCAGCCAGGCAGGCTAATCGATGAGCTAATCGAACCTTCCGAAGCACGAAAGAGGTCGAGATAATAACTCTTAGTTGCGCATCCTGGCTCTTATCGTTGAGAAAGCCATCTTACAACAGAAATAGCTACACGAACTTCTGCGTTCAGCTTATGCGACGTAAACAAAACTAGGTACACGAGTAGGACCTATGTGGTAATATCACCTAAATACGGAACGGACATAATGGAAAACTACTGTGGCGGACAGAAAAAATAGTGAAAAGTAACTAAGACTGGAGTAAGACAGAATTGGCTAGGTAAGCCTAAGTTGTTCGCAAAAAAAATGCGTAAAATTATATACGAGTATATGCACATTTAAAATAAGCTGATAAAAATAACCTATATACCTATGTAGGTATATTATATATTGGAAGTGGAATGCACTGCCTGCGTATGTGTTCCCCTTCACTACAACCTAGGTATAAAAAAAATAAAAAACTTTCCTACACTCACACCAATTATCTAGACCAAGAGAAGCTTCGTTATGAAACTCGTTAAAATGGTTACTATAGACAACGGATAAACATACTTAAAATGCTTAAATACATACTTATTATACATAGAAAACACCCAGACCCGAGACAATTTAGAAAAACAATAATTTCTAAATTGACCCGACCGGGATCGAACCCGGGACCTCAGAGATGGCGACACCATGAAAACCGGTGTACAAACCACTCGACCAAGGAGGTCGTCGAGGTATCATTAAGGCAAGAGTGAATATGCGCTACTAATTTAGAGGAGCTTGATGGCGCAGTGGTTAACGCGCCCGGTCTGCGAGTGCTGAGGTTAAGCAACTTTCGCAAAGGCCGGTCATCGGATGGGTGATCAAAAATTTATCATCTCGAGCTCCTCCGTGCTTTGGAAGGCACGTAAAGCCGTTGGTCCCGGCTGCATTAGCAGTCGTTAACAACCACCAATCCGCACTGGGCCCGCGTGGTGGTTTATGGCCCGTACTCCCTATCCATCCATAGGGAAGACTCGTGTCCCAGCAGCGGGGACATAAAAGGAGCTGATGATGAAGAGTGAATAGGCATTTCCTGTAAGCATGTACCACCTAAAGCTACATCCTGCTAACCAACAGGCTGGTTGAAGGCCAAATGCTCAGTCGACATGCATTAAAAAAATACGTACACACATACTTACATACACTCACTCACTACATACATAGTCTCACGTCCTCCTTCCAAAAATGAATAGACAGAGCGTTGAAATCAACAATTTTGAATATACTCGCTATTAGTGACCCAACGCCACATTTAGCATAAATGAAGTGTGGTTTCGAGGTGATAAAGATAACACCAGTGAATATACATATTATATTTTCATTTAAATAACGAACAATACATTACTTTTTTGAATTACAGCAGCCAAGTCTTAAGAATACTACCAGTAGGTATCTCGCTTTACGCGTTTATGGACTCTCAAGGTATAGCCCTTAAAATGAAGTACTCTATATACGATTTTACTCTCGTATATTTTAAAAAATAATTATTTTATCTTGACATTTCGAACTTTACATGGCCCGTGTTCAAAGGGAAGCTGAGATGTTGGTCGTCTCAAACATAATTTGTAACGTACCGTCAATTATTTTTAATCAGGTGCAAATGTCAAGCAATGCAAAACGAGCTTACATATTCCTCTGGCCTTACCGTGTGAAACTGAGATTAAAATACCTGTAAGAGATCTTGGCCAGGTACAAGATTCCAACCAGAGAAGATTTTTTACTTTAAACCTCCATAGCTTGCTTATAATTTCGGTAAGCCGAATGCATAAAATAAAGAGACCATAGAAAGTAAGCTTCATACTTTACATCGTGGTTGATTTCCCAATATCTCCATAGCCCATAATCTATATATTAATACGTGAAGCAAAAACTTTGTACCCCTTTTTTACGAAAATTGCGCGGACGGAGGAGTATGAAATTTCGCACACTTATAGTTTATATAGAGAAGGTTATCTGAATGTTATTTCTTTTTTAATTATGCATAAAAGTACATTAAATCAATAAAACAAACATTACACACACTACCATGTATTTGACACACACGCTTATTATACTCTTTTCAAAAATTTCAAAAATGCAAGAGGATCGGCCGAAATCTCTCAATGCCAATCCAAACTCACATTCTATCTTTTTTATTTTTTCATTGCTTAGGATACAATCCGTGCAGCCTTAATAAAGTTACGGTCGAGTTTCGATCACTGGGCGACCAGTATTACAAAAAAGGCAACACTGTTTGTCTGCACAAATGCAGCAGTTCAATAAGATACCGATTGATGTGAAAGCTTGCTGAGAATATGTTGATACATAAAAAATAAACTTTAATTACTCACGAGTATCAGAGCATGACAAATAGCATTGTAATTTAAATCTTATTTGTAAAATGAAATGTCATTTCGTATGAGAATAAAGTTATTTATTAACCTATGGCTACGTTAGACTACTGATGATGACGAGATGACATGAACCCATTTGTAACAGCGTATTATTTTTCTAGCGGGGCTACCAACACATTAAAAACAGTTTTATACAAAATAAAATAGCGATTAGCTTAGCTTAGCTTTTAGCGATCAATGAACAAAGTCTTTGACGGCCTCTGTAGTCGAGTGACTCGTACGCCGGATTCTGGTGTTGCCATCTCCGGTTGGATTCCCGGTCGGGTCAATGTAGAAAAACGAACCTTTTCTATATTTTCTTGGGTATGGGTGGTTGCGGTACCGTTGTTCCTGATTTCCATAACACAAGTGCTTTAGCTACTTTCTTAAAAGTCAGAGCAGTCAATGTGATGTTGTCTAATATATATTTATATTTTTGTTAGAACAAAAAAGTTTGTTAATATTAATTTAATTTATTTAATTTCATTCGGAAAACAAACAGCTATATTATTACTAAAATCTTAAAACTCTGAATATAACGAAACACCAGTTATACTATACTCGTATGTTTTCACATTTCATAAATCTGCTACTGCTTCCAAAAGCATATAGCAAGCATGGTGATAAAAACATCCGGTGATGAACTTCATAGTCAGTGCCTTGCGCTTTGGCCAGTCAGCCGTGTTTTAACGCAATTACGATTGTAATTATAACGGGACGCCAGCGGCGGCTTTTTGTTACCGGAGCGTGAATCAATCCGCTTAAATTTTAATATCAGCCAATTAATAAGGACGCAAGTGGTTTATTATTTAATCATTGCCGCACTTTCTGGTGAACTTGAGCTGTGCGATGAGCGACTCCGCTTTATGGCGCAGTGGTTATCGCGCTCTGCTTTTGCTGAAGGTAAACTCATGCAAAGATCGGTCATCGGATAGGTGACAAAAAAAATATCACTCGAGAGTTCCTCCGCGTGCTTCGGAAAGCACGTAAAGCCGTTGGTCCCGGCTGCAGTCGTTAAACAACCACTAATCCGCACTGGGCCTGCGTGGTGGCTTGTGCCCGTTCTCCCTATCCATCCGTAGGGAAGGCTCGTGCCGCAGATGTAGAGACATAAAAATGAGCTGATGATGATGATGATGCAACTTTCGCAATGGCCGGTCATCGGATGGGTGACCAATTATTTATCATCTCGAGCTGCTCCTTGCAAATCACATAAACCCGTGGCTTCATTAGCAGTCACGTGGCCCGTTGCAGCCCGATCTCCCTGTGGTGGTGTTCCTTGACATCGAATTTCAACCCTGAATGAAATCTTTTATTTTCTGTTAAACGTCCCATAAAAATTTATAAGAGCGAGCTCAACTATATATGAATGCTCTGCAAAATGTACTTTTTTTTAGCATTTGTGGTCTATTTAGATGCAACGTGGATTAATTCCAGTTTCGGCACGCAAAAGCAGATTTTATTATTGCGGTTGTTGGCTATGAAATATAAACATATTGCGAATTAAATTATGGGACATAAGGCTTTTTGGAATTAGTACTAACCCAAATAGACGGTAGTTAAATTAATAGTTTGGTAATTGGGTAAACCAGGGTTCGATAATGAAGTTAGAATGTATTAACGGATGAAAGGTATTATTGATCATGTATCAATGAAGAATAATGTTCTATAAAAGAGAGTTATTAATTTCACGACATTATTTACATGAAAACTGTAGCACAATATTATTATACAAAGCTTTTTTTTCTATATGTGCCAAATATGTTTAAACTTACACATTTTAACTTAGGTTAATGAACTGAAATACGCTTCAATTACGCATGGTTTGTATAATAATATACAACTTATAACGCCAAGTAGAATATTTGTTATTACATGCATATATTTTTCATTTATTTAAAGTAGGTCGATTAAATTAATCACGCTTTGCTTTATTTTTTTTTATTAAAATATCTAGATTTAAAATAAATGGCGTTTTTGAACACACTATTAGCATCCTTTTACCTCGTATGCAGATCGACAGTGATCTGGTTCATGGATGTCAGCCCCTTACGTTTATTTATTTTTTCCACTCATTGTAGATAAAAATGCAGCGGTAATGTAGGGCGAAACATGAATAAATTGCATAGTGATGTATTTTGCATAAAGTTTCATAGCATTTGCATAGTATCATCATCTGCGGGATTTCATAAAATAACCTCTTTCATTCATAGCTTGAGTATAAATCACTTTACGAGACCGCTAACTGCTTGAGAGCTACGATTGCTAAACGATTATGGTCCATAAAAGTTTCGTAAGCTACCGAAATCTCAAATAGTTTGTATGCTTCAGAAATTTTTCAATAACCAATAAAATTTTAGCTCCCAAATTCCATTTACGCAAGTACTCTCGAATCGCATGTGAACCATTTCACATAGAAACGTGAATTATCTATATAAAAGGTCCAGAAACTAATTTTCTGCAAGCAACATAACTAATATAGTCAATATAGGAATGCCTCACTACGGAATATGATTTTGTAAGAGTTAAGAGCTCGATGCATATTCGATTTATACAACCAGCGAGCGCGGCGTAGACAAGAATACGAATACGAATATGAATATGCAGCTGCAAGTGCTCGCATATTATTCGCGATAACAAGGTTCGTCAGCGAAATGTGCTCCCCGGCGAACGTCGGATTCAATGGTTTCAACTATTTCGTACAACACCTTCGACTTGGCACGCGGATTCGGGCGGCTAATGGCATTTGTTTTAAATTTGAAATGTTGATGTCGGTGTTTCTTCGGTGTACTTTTTTTTCCGTTGTTTTTGTTAAGTTTCTAACATTTCTTTATTGTTATAATCATCATGTTATACTAGTTCATTTTCAATGAAAAAAAATTTAAAAAAAACACTAACATAAAACTCTTTAGGAATTATATTTCATTGATATACCGACATTATTTCTCTTCTAATTGATGAATATAACTTAACAAAATACCAAGTTCAAATTAAATCATTACCAACACATTTTTTATCCCTTCTGCTGGGGCACGAGACTTTTGAGAATTAAATTTAAATTGCTATAAATAAGAGATGTTCTAAAATTGCTTAATAATTCTTTAATCTTTATTTCTCCTAGATTGCTTTTATTATAATTTTCCTTAACGAAGGTAGGTATATTTGGTCCAGCGAACGTCGGATTCAATGGTTTCAACTATTTCGTGCAACACTTCGACTCGGTACGCGGACTCGGGCGGCTAATAGCATAATTGTTTTAAAATTGGAATGTCCATGTCGGCGATTCTTCGGTGTATCATTTTCTCCGTTATTGTTGTTAAGTTTTTTATTTATCTATTTATTTGTTTATATAAAGGACAACCAACATGACAAACACAAATACAAGCAATAACTACGTAAAACATATTGTAGACTTAAGGCTAGGTGTCTTCTCAATTAGAGGCTGCCACGGCATGCAAATTTATATTCTATTTGTGGTATAAAAGTAATTTTTAAATGTTTAATCATTGATATATGTGGACTTTAATTCTGTACTCATTTAACTAATTGTAATTTTACAAAAAAACAAACTAACATGAAATAGCTATAAATAAAATATCGCGCGCACGGGAAAGTTCTTTATAAATATCTTGTGGTTGTTTAAAATATTAGTGTTTTACATAACGTATCTTGGATCGGTGCTGTATAAGGGGTAGTGACATTTATAAAAGCTCAATTATTATAGCCTAAACTGAATAATAATAGCATTTGAATTCTGAATTTTGGTCTAGTTCCAAAATTTATTATAATACTAAAATACATCTGACATCATCTTACTTCCGATTCATTCACTTTTTGACTTTTAGTTTTTAGCTAATATATCGTATTACGTCAGACATACGTATGTTAATGAAACTCCTAGAAACTTTTAGAGTTGCATAACGCACAGCTGCCGCATAAATAAGCAAACAAAGGCGTGCATATATAGAAGAAAGTGTCAATGTCTCAAACCCGACTGCGACGTCAAAGTGAAAACCTCCGCGCGTCTGATCTCTCCGATTTTCACTCGTATAGACTGCGCGCGGCAGTATCCCAAATCCTACAAGTTCAATCCGGGCTAAACTAGTTCCAACTCGAAATAAGCAACCGTCGCACCCGCTTGTCTCTGTACGCCCCGGGAATATAGGAAAAGGAGGGAAAATGCCGCGTCCGCCCTGTAACTGCATATGCAAGGGGCGCGGGGCGGGTCACCGTGGAAATCTCGCCACTCCAAAATGAAGTTACAGATCCGCTCAGAAATTGTGTTTTATATTTTCCCCCGGCATGTGACGCACGAAAAAACTTCCCAGATAGTTTTCCCCAGACCTTTTTCTCCCGCCAACGACAGCGGGCGGCTCTGCAAAATCCGTAAGCGAAATTTCTTTCTGGCAACACCGTCGACATCTGCTCAGTTAAACTGCGGCTGCTTTACCCGGTACAGCGCTTTATAACACTTAATTAAAGTCCACATTGCAGATTATAGTGTGTTTTATAAATGTGCCAGAAACGGTGCTCCATAAATATCTTACGAATTATGCTTAATTAACATCTATTAAGTGGCGTTGAGCTTGGAGGCGGGCTATGCATACGATTACTGCGGCGCAGTGCATAGAGCACTTGCGTAATAATTATGCAAATTGCCATCAACATCTCTCATTAGGTTTGGGTGTTTTGACAGCCTTATCGCTGCACCTACATCCTAATAGCACAGATTTAGAAAGTAAAAGTATTTGACATGTGTCGATACACGTCTTCCATCTTAGATCGCTGCAGGCGGTGAATTTGTCAAACACTCCGATGATTATGGCATACCCGTAGGCGACGATGAAAACGAAAGTTCACGTAACTAGATAACTATTGACCGACCTAAACATGATTTTCAGCCGAAACCAAAACCGAATCTTAGGTCTCGGTCTGAGTTTCGACCGAAACCGAAACCGAAACTTATTTAAACATAAATGTTTATATAATTTTTTAACGCAAATTTTGTTGTGAATTTTGTTTTGTGGGTGCGGGTTCAAATCCTAATGTATACTGAAATGAAGAGTATTTTTAAACATATACAGACAGTTAACTCTTGTTAAATAAAATAAAAAACAATAATTTAAGGTTGTTAGAAAAAAAACTTTATTTTTGTTATATTTATAATAATTTAAAATGAACTATAATATTAAACATGTTAAAGAATTGCTTTTGTAAGTTTCGGCAACTATCGACACTATGGCCGAACCCAGACTTTTTGGCCGAAAATGGCCGAAACCGAAACAGAAACCGAATCTTCGGTCGGATACCTAACGCTAATGATCCCCCATTGTAACCCGTCACCTGGATGTATGTAACACTTGTCATGAGTTCATGACTGTATGCATGTAGGTAGCACAATAGAGCACGCCGATCTGTGCTGTGGCATTGAATCTATTTGTTTCGTAAGCAACCAAAACACTTTCCGTCACGAACTGAGATAGTTAAATTACAAATCAAGCATATTTCACAATTGCGAAACACGTGTTTCAGACATAGTTGCGAACGGTGTTGTACATAGTAATAACATGATTATCTAATTCTGAACTAGGTTTCATTTGGAGTTGGTATTAAACAACCTATTGTTGTGAAAATCGAAGCCATATCGATCTACCTATTATACGTAAGCATGAAAAGCTATTTTCAATTCACTTAAGTTGATAATTTATTTGACAATCATTTTATTTTAGTGTTTGTCATATAGATTTAACGCGTCCATAATAATCATAATCTAAACGTGAAACGGTGTCACTGACCCTAAGGTATTTGAAAATGACCATACAAACGCCATTTGGCTGCTTAAACATACTCGTAGAGATGGGTATGTCCGTAACAGTAAACACGGGGCTTAGACATCAACGGCTCGCCAGTCTTAGTATCTTGTTTACTACGTATTTCTAAACATCGGCAGTCGTGAGATACTCGACCCGCGGTGAAGGCGATCGCTGACTCTACTGGCATTGCTCGCTTCGAGCGCACGCATCGGCACATCGAGTTTTTATCATAAATAGCAGGTGCTTTAAAAAGTTATAATATTTAAGTTTTTTTTTAGTTTTATGTTTAAAAAGTGATACGCAAATTTTTTCGAGTTCTGCCTGCTAAAATCGACCTTCTTTTGTTTCAGATGTCTCCGAAAGTGAGTTCGTTTGCTTGAGTGTTAACTGCAGAACAGGAACGGGCGCGATAAAACTTCTGTGCATTGAAATGTGAATGTTGTGTTCTAAGTGATAAAATCGAAGTCACCTCGTGTGTTAATACTGTTTCGATCCTGATGAAGTTTCACGTGTAAAGTTATCATTGTTAAATATTGGTTCCCTGAAAATCTGTCGCCATGGAGACGGAGGAACTCACCAAACTCGTCGATGGAATATACAAGGTAAATAAAACAAACTTTTTTTTTCAAATAATCGTTATCTCTATCCAGTCGAAAGAAATGGAAATGATATCTCACGAAGTTTCCGGATGTGATTATAATCATTGTTGAGTGTCAATGTAAACATGACAAACTTTGCTTTACAGTACCTACCGAAGTAAATTAAAAAGTTTTCTTCCAAATTAATGTTTAAATTTGTTAATCTCTGAGATAACGACGTAACTTGATTTTCGAAAGTAGAATATTATTTGTGATGTATGCAATCGTTTCGAAACTTACCGCTTGAGTAAGTAAGTAGAGTTTTACTACCTAAATAATAAATTGCAAAACTTTTTTTTATAATACTTCCTATGAATTTTGTAACTGTGGTTGGTGATCGCGGCTTAAAAATATTTAAATATAATCTGAATGAAAGTTTCTCAGGGATCGGTAATTAATTAGTTTTAAACTGTCTTCATTTTGAAGCTATTAAAAAGCTTTTTCTCTTGTCAACGAACAAAATTTTAAAATAGCTTTAGGTCCTTGTTTAACAAAAATCTCAAACGTAAGATTTTTTTGGAATATTTGTAAGGCCCACACATACCACGAAGTTAATTAAATAACTTAACACTAAGGTTTCTTGAGTCGTGTTGGACCATTACCTATATAAGGAATTAAATTTTCTGTTAAAAGACACGAAGCAGTAATAATATTTATTCAGTAAGTTAACACATTTTTTATGACATGTCAAAAAGTTATTCAGTTTTTTATAACCTATGTATGGAAGTTTCGTGGATTTGATTCTTGCCTAGTAAGAATTTAAAAAAAAAGTACACGCAATGTTTTATAACCAAAAATACACGACTAATTGACACTTTTGACAATATTGACCTTTAAGGTCCCTACTTACACCACATCGTTATGTAACCAAATGCATAATGGACTTAATGACACTATAAAAAACTTTCAACCAAAGAGGTCCGACTTAATTTTTCGATTATTTGTCTATTGAGGTGAAAACCGTTGAACAGGAACTTCACGCACCTGCACCGTGAATGTCAAGGTCAAACGGTCAACCAGACGAGTCGGGTATCGATAACGACATTCCAACTCGATTTCTCTAACGCGTTAATCGAATGAAATATGGACGCATCTCGCATTCTTAAAGCGGACCTTAAATTCGACGGAAAGTGAGATATACCTACTTTCCTTTTGTGCGTCTCTTTGGACGTTGAATTTTTAGCGGTAACTTAATGTTTTTATAAGTACAATTTACATTTATTAGGTGGCTTGTCTGCTCGACGTTCTGATTATTCAGTGTTTTATTTGGACTGTAATTTAAGCATAACTTGAAATGAAATATATATTTTGAACATAACGAAAAATAACACGTTATACAAACATAAGATTCGAAATGTCGGAGTTAAAATAATATGCGCGAGTAGATCCGTAATAGATGTATAAAAACTTTAATAAAATATGAAGCATTACTTGCAACTTTTTACAACAGCTTTGCCTATGAAAGCTTGTATGGGTACAATAAACCTTGTCCCTGTTGTAGTAGTTATAATGAAATTACTCCCATTAAACAAATAAAAAATATATTTTGCAACTAAAGAATGACACCACATTAGTAGGTTCAAGCAAAAATACACTGCCGGAATAGATGCTGAATTCCCATGTACCATCAATTCGTAGAAGTTACTCGAATCCTTTTTCAATCTTTGCCACTTGGAGCACATAGCGCAATTTATCTTATGAAATGCACAATTCACAAGGGATTATCTTAATTTCACGCGAAACGAATTCAAGAAGAAACAGATTTAAATCTTAAAACGCAAGAGTAATGGGTAAATATTTGAGAGAGCGCCGGTTTTTCTAGATGATGATTCCGGGTGGAGTGTTTCCATCTTCAGCTTTATTTCTACTTAATATCGGGGTTAACATTAACCGTAATATATATATATAAAAAAAAGGGTGCTTAGAGCGAGTTTCATTCCCGATTAAATAACGATAACGAAAGTGTGTATGGCATTGAAGCTTCGCCGTCTGTTGAAAAACAAAAATAATAAAAATTTTGTCATACAAATTCTCGTTTTCGGTAACATAATCGCATGGCAAATGAAACTCAAATAGACCTATGTATAACTATGTACAAAAATCACCAGGCACTAGCGACGTAATAAAAAAAAAATAAGCACATGCACGCCGAACAGAATAAAATAACAAAATGGGGATGAGTAAAAACAAAATCAAAGCCGTTTTAATTAAAAGAATTACGGCAACCAATGTACGTGCCCGTCGCAAATTTTCCACTTTTTACGTAGTTGTCACCTAAATGGGGATGTGAGGGCCGGATTAGGTCTCTCCGCCTTGACAACGCAATTACGCGGACACAGAATTGATGAAGTTGGAAAAATGTTAAATTGTTAAAGGACTAGAGGGCTTGCTTCGTGATTTATTAATACTTGTGGCATTTGGCCGAAAGAGACATTGGGCTTGGGCTGTTTAAGATATACTCCCAGTTTTAGGTTATATTTTTACAAAACCACACTAATATTATATTTGCGTCAGTTTGTGTGTATGTATGTGTGTATATTTGTTGCTTCTTCACGCTGCAACGGATGGATGGATTTGGATGAAATTCGGCATACAGATAGTTTATAACCTGGATTAATACATAGGATACTTTTCATCCCGATATTCCCACGGGAACGGGAGCCACGCGGGTAAAACCGCGAGCGGCCGCTAGTAAACGGAGGAAACAAGGTGGGCAATAAAGTAGAACTCTTGTATTCTTATTTATTTTCCCAAAATAAAAACACATAGTACATTAAAATATAATATTTAATAAAAGTTATTATTCTATCGTTAATTACATGAATAAATGTCCTGTTAACCCATACAGAAAGCTTACCCTTGCGTTAGGTATGGGTTCACGTCAGTGGTCTATTGCAGTTTTATTGTGCCTTTGATTCGAGCAAATTTTGTTGGGCTACCGATGCTTCTAAAAACGCGACGCTACTTTTCTTGTTACTCATCAATTACTTTGATTTTTATAATATCATTGTAAATTACAATTTCGATAGCGTATTTATAGGTAAATCCAATATTTCCTTACCGCTTTTAGTAAATTGCCCAAGCAAAGGCCTCCATCATTGAAATCAAGTCATCTACAATTGATGGGTAATAGCTTAACCACACGTTTGCCAAATGCGGGTTGGTAATCACAAACCTGGGCTATGCATCGAAAAATCCGAAACTCACTTTGCCCGACCTGGGAATTGAACCCGGGATCTTCGGGTATTCGGCCGAGCGCTTTGCCACCCGGCCACCGAGGCCTTACATAATAAATCACTCATTCGAACTCAACACTACCTAACAGCTTTTACACAACCTTACGCTGAATAAAAGCTTTCAATCTGACCAGCCAAACAACACCGCAATAAAGCAAAATCAATCTGAGTTGATAAATTAAAGCTTTTGTTCCTATAAAATTTAATATCAAAGGAATAAAAGACTCGTCTAGTGTATGTGAAATGGTAACCAATCAAAAACCTTTAAAACATATAAGGAAAACCTATAGGAATGCAATACCAATAAACGCTATTCCACTACCAATCAAATATCTTTTTATTTTTTTTATTTTTATACTTAGCTCGGCAAATGACTCCATCCCACCTGATGTTAAGTGGAAATGAAGTCTAGACGCGAAGACAACTGGTGCAGCGTGGAAACAAACGTAGCATCAGTCAACTTCACTCTGCCGGCCCACAAGGTGCTTCTTCATCATAGGAAGGAGGGAAAACGTGTGCTGGTAGACTATTCCATCTTTTGGAGGTGCGACAAAGAAACGAGTCACCAAATTTCTTTGTGCGCGATGGGATATTTGAGACAGTGAATCGGTGACTCCGAAGAGCAGCACGTGTACTCCTATGAAGAAAGGGAGAAGGTGGGATGAGGTCAAAGAGCTCTTCAGAGCACTCGCCATGGTATAAGCGGTAAAACACGCTGAGTGACGCAACATCTCTACGCAATTGCAGAGATTCGAGAGTATTTACCACTTCTGCATTGCCGATAATGCGTTCAGCGCGACGCTGCAATCTGTCCAAGGCATCGAGAAGGTACTTAGCGGAACCGTCCCAGATGTGCGAGCAATACTCTACGCAAGACCGTACCTGTGCCTTGTACAAAAGGCACAACTGGTCCGGCGTAAAGAATCGCCGCACTCTGTTCAGAATTCCGAGTTTTCGTTAGGCTGTTTTGATCACGGCTTCGATGTAGTCCCTTTGGTTCAGATCGCAGCGTATCGTCATACCGAGCATGTTGATACTGCTCTGCAGGCGTAGAGATGTACCCTGAAGAGTTGGAAGGGGAAGGAATGGTGACTTTTTTGCCGTGAACGCGCACACCTGTGTTTTCTTGGCATTGAACTCAACCAGATTATTGGTGCCCCAATTAGATATGAGGTCCAATACCCGATTGAGCTCAATGACAAGATTAACTCGATTCACTTCGGTTTCGACCCGCCTTGCCGCTGGGTGACCGTTATATCCTCCATGGACCGTACTATCATCTGCATAGCAATGAATATTTCCAAGTGGAAGCATATCATTGATATGCAGAAGGAACAGCGTGGGGGATAGAACGGACCCCTGAGGGACACCAGCGTTCACTGACATGAGCCGTGAAGCGCATCCATCAGATATAACACGGATTCTGCGCTCATGCAAGAAGCCAGCGACCCAGTTGCAGAACTGAGCAGGCAGACCGTATGCCGGGAGCTTGGAGAGAAGAGCTTTGTGCCAGACCCGATCAAAAGCCATGGCTATGTCAAGGCTAACAGCCACCGACTCACCACGCTTGTCAATAGCCTCACCCCAAAGATGTGCAACGTACGCTAGAAGATCACCCGTTGACCGTTTCGGCTGAAACCCGTATTGGCGATCGTAAATTATGGAGTGTTCTTCTAGGTAGTGGACAAGTTGTTTATTTAAAATGCGCTCCATTACTTTGCACAAAACTGAAGTTACGGCTATGGGGCGGTAATTCGATGGATCTGACTGATCTCCTTTTTTCCATCTTTATGACATGACTGTACATTTTGCTAACCAAAGCGAGTCGTACAATTTTTTATTAAAAAAACTCGACTGTTTACAATTTTTTGTTCGTGATTCTTTTAGTTCTATTAACTTAGTGCGAACTGTGAGTTACACTGTTGTCATTTGAATTGGTATAATGTAACACTATTCTTAGTGCTCTTCACAAGAACTTGTCTAAAAAGCTCAATAGATATTGATGCCAACTTAACAAGTTACTTATCGAAATAACTTTCTACCTTTTTATCAATACAAATAATGCTGAATAATATGATATGCTTTATGGTTCATTTCGTTTGTGAAATCAACTTTATTAGATTTTCAAATAAAAAGTTTTGATATTTTTATTATTCAGTTATCTGTAGGTAATAAACTAAGTCACGGTAGGTAACAATTACCCTGACTCCCAAACAAGTTTACAAGTAACTGCAAATATGTTTTTCCACGATTCCCTTCGAGTATGAGTATAAACACAACAACGTATAACGTTGTAACAGAATGTAGCCAGCAAACGACCATCAAGATTAAATACGTACCTGTTACCTTTACCGCTTAAGAATATAAGAATGTCAAGGTTAGATATGAGGCGGCGCTTTCGAGATATGCAGCACATTTGTCTTAGTTGCGATATCGGGCGACGCATCGTAACTGATCCAACATAACCATCCTTATTTGATCTCCTTACTTCGTTAAGATATGAGGAGCTTACGGATTCTCCAATGTCTCCTTTCGCTGGTCGGTTGATACCCTGTTTCCCGCCCAAAATGAGATTGCTTCGCGACATTAAACCGTCCTAATGTAAATTTTCGTCGTTGCGTTGTGTACGTTTGTTCGTTTGTGTGAATCTGTGCGTGTATTGCACGATTTCCTACGGTCAATGGAAACAATTGAGCTGAAACATGCGCCTATAAGGGATCGCAACATAATGAAAGCCGTAATAGATTAATTTGGTTTCTAAGGGAATTGTTTATTATCGCTTTTTCTTCTGCGAGATATTCCATTTTATTATGAAGGACGTACTAATCTATCTTTGTGAGGCAGAAAATACTTTTTACAACAACCAATTGAATTATTCATTGGTTATTAAGATGTGAATTTAGATGAAAGCTTATTTTTAAGCAAATGACTTAGAAAAACAGGTCAAATATATTTACTGAATCATTTGAAAAATACTTACAGTCACTTAGGGTTCTTTTCCAGGCCGTAAACAACTTATCCCAAGAAACAAAATAATTATGAAAATATATTTCAGCCTACTGCCGTTTTAATAAGTACCTATATAAATAAATATACTAAATAGTCACATTATGACATACGTTTCTTAAGGAAACTTGATCAGTTCAACATCTTGTAGCAAAAGAAATAGGTGTTAGTATTTTTGAAAAGAACCTATATATTTTTCTAATGTATCTTCTTGCTTACCAGCAATTCTTCTTCTTGCTTATTAGGTACCCCTAATACACGTCATTATATGATTTTTATATATTCATAAATGAATCTCCAGTTCAAGTTAGTAACCTATTTGTAAGAGCGCCTCTGACAAACCCTTATAGTCCCCGAGGTGAATACTGTCCTTATTTGAATAAGAATGGTCCAATGCATCCCTTGGGGTACGCCGTTAATGGCCGACTACACTTTGCCCTAATGCCCGTCCGACGTGAAATTGTATCATGTGTGATATTTGAATTCTTTATTCAAATATCACGTATGATATATATTCATGACGAAAATATCATTTATGATAAAACAAAATAGGGGTTCATGGTTTAGTAAAATATTACTCGAATGGTAACCAAAAGCAATAAAGCTATATTTTCCTTATATTAGAAATGCGAAAATTTTATTTGCGTCTTTCTTCGTGACAAAACGGAGCAACGGATTGAGGTGATTAAGTACAGAGTGATCTTTATATTTCGGAAAAACATCTGAATCTTGCGTAAAAAATATGACGATATGCAATTTTTGAAATTAAAATCGATATATTTGAAGGAAATTAAAAAGAGCACGGACGTAGATATAGAATACAAAAAGGAGCAATGTATATATTTCTAAGCTTTTACAGACTGATGTGGCAGTCGGAACGCTCACAAACCCCCTTAAGCGGATAAAGTTGTAAATTTATAACAAAGTGAACCTCATTGTAATTCTATTGAATACAAAATATATATTCTGACGAATCAATGGAGAAATTTGTTAAAAAGCGAACGTCCTCGTTACAGAAACTTAAAATATAAGTTTTAGATCGATCAAAAGACAGGACACCGTAATCCAGTTCAGACCTTTCCCCCTTTTATTATTACATACTCAGTCTAATTACTATTTGACTTAATAATATTTCCAATTAAGTATTGATATACCGTACTTACCTTATTTTTTATTTTACTATTATATTTCTAACTATGAACGTTCGCCAGAGCACGGAATACTTAAATATTTGGCAGAGACAAATACCATTTCTCTTACCAAATCGAGTGATGGCATGCCCTCGAGAGTTACAGTTATAACAGATCACCTGCTCTGCAAGACACTAAACTATGTTTCAGACACCTAAAGTCAAAACTTTCTTCAGCGATTATTTTACCCGACCGCAAAGTTACATTTTATTTGAACATAAAATCATGCATACTCTACGTACAAGTTCATACCATCCATACCATTTGTCGATTCACCATCGCATTTTATAGGACGCGAATTTTTATGCGATCCTGCAAAAAAACTGAGAGCATAAAGCCATCAATATAAGGGCTTGTCGTAAAACAGAAGTACGTCGGATCTATGACAGAGGGAGAAAATATAAATAAAATTTGTCATCTCGGTCGTATATGTATTTAGTTTGCGCGTATTCGTCCAAATACAATTTTAAGAAGGAAATTGCCTCCCGTTAGGACCCGTACAAAATGGGAGATGTGATATTAAATCTGGATGACATTTATTAGGACACTGTGGAGTGGCACTCGCTAAGTCGTACAGAGAGTATTCGGAATGATATGACATATTTCGCTGCTAATATTTTGATGGGACATCATGTCGGCGTACCGCATCTTTCTGATTAAAAGTAACAGTTTAAGTATCAACAGATTTTTTTTTATAGTTTTGTGAGGAGTATCCTTTACCAATGTCAAAGTTACTGAAAGATGCTGTAGATGCATTTTCATTATTTAATAATAGATCATAATGATATGTAATAATGATAATAATAGAAGTTAATTTCCCCAACGTTTTGGGTTCCATTGTTTTCCCTCGGGTAAGGTAAGATGTGTGTAACAAAAATGTAGAGTCCTTTTTATTCCGAATTTAAAACTACATATAAATTGTACACATCGTCTCATAAAAAAACAATAATTTATTTTACCTGCTCAATGATCATCAAAATTCTTAATAAATCGTTTACCTAATATCATTGTTCAACGTCCATTCTAGACCATGAGCAGTTACTATTAGGCATTATAGTCACTGATACCAAATTGAATGGCTAGTCGTAATATGGCTACAGGCCAGGTGGGTCGATGACATTAAGGAACGTAGCTGGCCTTCAGCCAAATGGTGGCATGAAAAGGTTCAGTGGAGGACAATCTGCCAACGGACGCCTCGCCAACTCTCAGCTATATGTTCTAACTGATATTCACCGGAGAAATCATAACATATCGTTATATAGGCTTTAAAGGAGTTCTATAAAGACAAAATTTAACCTTTTGACAGCATACAAGCGACGCCATGTTCTGTAAAAACTTGCAACAAGAATAGGGATTCAAATATTGATTTAGATTTTTTGTAAACTTTATGAATGGCAATGATCGACAATAGCCGTCGGTGGCGTACAAGGCCTGCTATCTCTTGTCGGTTATAGCCAACCGTGGCGGTCAAATGTTAAGCTTGATCAAAACCTGTAAATGCATATTGTTTATATGAACTATTTAGTATTGTTAATTTATTTTTAAAAGGATGTATAACTGGCTGTTTACTGGCGCCTGCTACTCAAATGCAGGTAATAACAGAATGCAGTTTACTAAACCAATCCTCAATTATATAAAAATAAAAAGTTTTCAAAATAAGATCTTACCTATATAAATATTGATTTTAATAAATGTTATCTACATTTTGTAATTTTTTGAATTCGTACTTTAACATTAAATATCTAAATATTTCGTTGTATAACATTAAGCCGTCAAAGTATTCGTTGGAGTTTCGTTGTGGGTTTCTTTTCAATGAAAATATATACATGATACGTGTTACTATGAATCATAATGGAATACCTATTAAGTATGTACTTATTAATTAAATGCTAATGAATGTCTATTACGATAGATACCGTTATTGAGTAATACGCTCGCAAGCAACGTAGGCCGGGAGAGAAAATCAATGTGTCATCATCACCATCCCTTATTTCTTGCCGCTCGACCACAACCACTGGTGTTTAGCGATTGCGTTCTTTCTATAATCGTCAACTACGTCAGCCGTAGTATAACGCGCGGTGAACTAGAAACCGTTCGCCGCATCGCAAAACACTCATACTCATGACTGGATAGTATACTGACCCATTTAGAATGCTCAGCCTGTGGCCGAAACTTTTTTACCAATCGCCAGTGCCAGTCATCAGTACGCTATATTTTATAACTTCTAACTTAGACTAGGTAGCTATCTATTCTGAAAATACAGAATAGAATAGAATAGTTATCTATTCTGAAAAGACTTTTACTTATATACAAGTAAGAAACTCAATAAAAAAACCTAGTTTGTTCAAATGAATGTAGACGTCCGATTTTATCCGAGCGCTTTGTAAGAAGAGTACTTTATCGATACCTATTCTTTAGAGCAAGAGGCACGACAGAGAATTAGTTATATTTGCACTCTTAAATTGTTTAACGTCTTAAAGGAAATGGAGGAGTAGATGTGAACCCGATCACTGGAGATTGTCTGAAAGATTAGACAGAATGGAATAGCGGAGCGATCCGCCTCCAAGAAAGAACATTTATTTTATCAACGCCCGCGTATTTTGCAACTCGTTTTCCCAACTGTGTTATTACAATAAATATTGTTTTTTCTCGGTAGGATATTCACTCATGGCTGTAAACGAGGGATTTTGTAAGCAGCGCAGACTTGTTTTTCTGTTCAAGCTTGTTTTCTTCGAAGTTTGAGTTTAAATGTATACTTTAATTTAATAGAAAAGGTTTACATCAAACAGTTTTACGTCTTACTTGAAATTACGAAACTAGGAAAGAAATACAGTAAAGTTTTGCATTATTTCGTTAACGTGGTATAAGGATATTCGTTATAATTATCTATAGTTATCATCGTAATTAAGCGAGAAAAGTTACGCGAACAAGCATTTATAGAGTGTTGTTGGGTTGACCGATTTGCGATGTATCGTTTAGTATCCTATAATCGCTTTACAGCATCTGAAAGTAAACACACTTATAACAATATCAGGAAGCCCTTTTCATTTTTACCGACCCCCCGCTGCGGTCGGCCGTAAACAGACGTAAATTTTGGGCTCCAATCAGCTTAACTTTTGACTTCCAGCTTTTAATCTCGTTAAAACATTTGCGCTTGCGTTATAAAATTCTCAATTATACTTTATGTTTTGACAATTACCAGATACTTGGCTATGATTCGCACACGCTTTCCATAACCACGACACATTTTGAACAACACGACATAATCACGTCAAATTTAATAACAATTATCACTTCGCAGAAAACGCTTAAAGTACGTATCAAATTAATATCTCAAGTCGTTTTAATATAATTGGATCAAATCCCTTTTGGAGTCAACATATGGCATCGGAACACAATGTAATTATGTCTGTATGTGCTTAGGGCGACATGCCTGTACGCAACTGTGTCGCTCAACTAATAAGGGCAAACTCAGCCGTTTTCATATTTGCACAAATTACATTAATGCTTATTGCCTTCAAGAAAGACGTTACGGCGTGCAGAGCGGCGTTTCGAACGCTCGTTACCTATTATTTTAATATCTAAGAAACTCTATTAGCATTCCAAAGGGTTATTTGAAGATGTCTAATTAGAACCAATAACGTTCTATTGTTGAAATAATAATATTCCATTTTATTGTCTACATCATTGTCTTCGACTACAGTCGTTTGGAAAAACCTATCAGGGTTTTAAATACTAAGGAGCAAAATTTTAAGTTTCCTAAAATAAATAAAAAAATCGACTCAATGCTGAGCATAAGCATTTCAAATGGAGAAAATGGGCCATAACCCACTACTCTGGCCCAATGCAGGGGGTATCAACGAATAGCATCACGACAATAGTAGGAACCAACAGCTAAACGTGCCTTCGGAAGCAAGAGAGAGCTCGAGATGATATTTTAATTAGCGAAAGTTCCTTAACTCACAGCCTCGTAACCCGAAAGCGATAGCCTTTGCGCCAACAAGATTCTCCTGTCCACATAGAGTTCTTTATGCAGTAATAAACAGCGTTTCTGAAGCGTTCCAGTCGCCACGCTGAAGTTGCTAGCGCGCCATATCTTTATAATTATATTACTTACGAGACTTTCGCTTCCTGACGTCTTTTGTGCCGTCTTCGATTGTCATTTATGTAATTGCCAACATTTTGTGCCATCACATTACGACCGGTGCATCGTCTCGAAAGGAATTAGTTACCGCACGTGAAATATTTTCTAATTGCACGCCCGCCTTCGCCAGTGAAACAAAACAGAATCAGCTTTGATTGTGACATTTAAGATTCCAACTTCGTTCGTCGTTTACTCGTGTTATGTACACACATTTAAAATAAGAGCAGTCGTTCCCTATTCAAATATTTATTTACAGTCCCTCGTTAATGATGTCTTAACATACGGCTCAGTTTACGTTTGACACGAAACCTTATTGCTCTTAGCTGTTCTGCGACGCGTATGGATGCGCTGTTGTAACAATTAGACCTCACCCATTGTTTGCGGACTTTCTAAGTACAATAACGTGTAGGTAACGATTGCCGCGAAATCGGAATTATACGAAACGGCTCAGTGGCACGTTGGCTTGCGTACTTACCTTCGTTTAGCCGCAATGCGAAATGTTGTTCCATTCAAAGCGTGATAATGCCGCTTCGCCTGTGTCTTAGCGTGACAAATGCCACAATAATGCTGACCGAATTCCATTACTTTTCAGAAACATGGTTTTTCCTCTGTTTTTAACACACTTTCCCTTAAGACTCTGTGACAGGTGTTTGGAAAATTCTTTTGCGTTTATGTTTAGAGTCAGATTTAAGTAAGACCATTAAATACCTAACCTAACGTAAACGCTAAGTACCTGCCTAAGTTTTCATGTTTCCTTTTTTTTCCGGCCCTGATCAAGTGTTACTTGTTTTCAAAGACAGTAAAAGCTGAGTGTAAATTGCAAAAAAATATCTCTCTCCAGCATCACTTTTTCAGAAAAAGTTTAAGCTTTTTGGAAACCAAATATATCTTTAATTATTTAGATGTTACAACAAATACCCCGATCCAATCCGAACCCTTTACGACTTTTAAAAAACCTATACGACAACCGTAAAGCGTTAAAAAGTTTTAGTCCAAAAGTCGAAAAAGATGTAAGAAAAGTTTATTTTGTCTTCTGAAATATACGCGAAAATTTAACAACTTTTACAGAATTATTTTATTTATAAGGTTGAATTGTTAACAGAATCAGTAAGGACTTAGTAATCATAGGTCAGTCATCACACACCAGCTCATCGGATACCATGTCTGCAACATACCCAACGCATTGTTTAGTCCATGGTGTTTACCGTGAAATCATTAGTCAGATCCTGCGGCGTTCCCAATCAAACCCTATTACCATTCAGGGCGGTTAACACGTAAATCCGATGTTGATAAATATTTGCAGGACAGTTTGCAACGGACGTGCTTGGGGGCTTGATAGTCGGGTACTGTTACTCGACCTCGCTAGATGCTTTAATTTTCAATTACATGTATTTATTGTGCATTCTTTAGATTTGGTTAAAAACATGCTACCACTCCCCCACACGCTCCCACATGACAACCTTAATCCGAGCGGAAGTCTTTGATACAGGATCTCTCTGGTTCTCCGCTTTTGTGCACCTCGGAGAATTTAATGAGGTATAGAGATATTCATACGGAGTTATGATAGAAAACTTCCGGGGTCGTTTGTCCACGAAGGCAAGAGGATTGACCAACATTGTAGCCGTTCTTATCGGTAACGCTATAAAGGCTAAAATAGCATGTGGTTTGGTTACCGCACTGAGCTTGTAAATGTGACTATTACATTTTCTCTAAAAACTGTCAACCCTTTTTTGTTTTTCTCTGCTCTTCTTGTCGTGGATGAGCTGCTATTCAAGTTTTTTTTATAAAATTTTTCCTTTTCAATTACTTTTATTTTGGTTTTCTTTCTCCTATATACAGTTTATTATTATATTCTATGTACGCTTTCGTCACACCCTCATTTCAATTTCTGAGACCAAACAGCGGTGTCACAATTCTTGATCTTGTGTATTTATATCTAAGGTTGTCATTATATCGGACACCACAGTGCTATATCGAGAGTAGATAGCAAGTGAAGCAAAATCTTGGTACCTACCCCTTTCTACAAAAATTGCGCGGATGGAGGAGTATGAAATTTCGCACACTTAATAATTTTTAAAGAGAAGGAGTACATAATGTTAATTTTGTTTTTTAAATTATGCATAAAAATACTTTAAGTCAATAAAACAAACATTACACACACTACCATGTATTTGACACACACGCTTAATAATACTCTTTTCAAAAATTTCAAAAATGGAAGAGGAGCGGCCGAAATCTGTCAATGCCAATCCAAACTCACATTCTATCTTTTTAAATTCTTCATTGCTTAGGATACAATCCGTGCAGCCTTAATAAAATTACGGTCGAATTTCGACCACTCGGCGACCACTAGTGTGAAGAAATACCTAATATCGTAGTGTCACTAATAATGCTCGACACAGTAACAAAGTTCAACACCAGTTTTCGGCAAACAATTATATAGAATTTCATTGAAGTTAAGAAGCAGGTGATCTGTAAGTATCCAATTGATGCTGAAGTCACAAATTAGTTGGCGATCCTTATTTTGACGACTTCCTTGGTCGAGTGGTTTGTACACCGGTTTTTATGGTGTCGCTATCTCTGAGGTCCCGGGTCAAATTAGAAATTATTGTTTTTCTAAATTGTCTCGGGTCTGGGTGTTTTCTATGTTTACTAAGTATGTATTTAAATATTTTAAGTATGTTTATCCGTTGTCTAGTAACCATTTAACGAGTTTCATAACGAAGCATCTCTTGGGCTAGATAATTGGTGTGAGTGTAGGAAAGTTTATTTAATTATTTATTTTAACGATTAAAGGAAAAAGTCTCAGACGCTGGTACCACTATATACCCTACATGATTATTCGCTTCTCAATGTCTTTATTATTTTTGGCAGTGTCCAACATCGTCTGCATTCCAAGCGGAACCGCACGCGCAATTACATGAATTTTAATCCTCATAGGGGGAGGGTGATATTTGAAGAATTTCATTATGGTAAACTCTTCCTAGACCGTCGGAACTCATTCCGTTTCAAACGCACCGACTCAGTTTTAGTAGGAATTATATTGGATTCTTTAAAAGAAAAACTTCCCTTATTATTTCTCGTTTTAGAATGGCCAGTGGAGTGCCGCCTTTATCTGAGGAGCCGCTCGGGATTTTTTTGCTGTTTTCTTTTGAGTCGTTTAGAATGGTTGTTTTAATCTCCATTGCACTTAGCGTCTAATACGAAAACGAAGGTTTAATAGCATTTTGGAAGTTGAATAGTTATTTAGTATGGTATATTGTAATTAGCTTATAACTATATAAGAGTTAACAAAACGTTTTCTATCTTGCTTTATAATATTAAAGTGATTTTAATACAGAGTTACAGCTATCAATGAATTGATCAAACAGAATGAATGAGAAAAAAAGTGCAGGTAGCTCGGGTGAATGTTCGTTGCTAAACTACTGATGTAGGCACTAGGCCTGAACAATATATTATATATAATATCTTATATACGTATCTCTATCTATCTTTATATATATAAATCTTCTGTGCGTGTGTGTAATTGAACTCTTTCTAAACGGCGGGACCGATTTTTTGTGAAATTTTTTGTGTGTGTTCAAGTGGATTCGAGAATAGAGAATAGAGACCCGGTAGGTGGCGCTGCAATAGGGGTCCATCATGGGATACGGGTGTTCTTAAACGGACGAAGTCGCGAGCGGGCTACTTGTTTACAATGTATAAACTTTTGAGATGTTAAGTAACGAATGCATTCGTTACACTTTCCCCATTTTCATAACTTGCTCGTAGACGTTATAAAAATGCTAGAAAACATAACATAAATAGTTGTTACTTACTGTTAAGAACCTCACAAACACACTCTTTTTTAAATAAACTAATGAGAATTTTATATTAAGTAAAAACTAAGATCAGAATAAAACCATTGAACTTGCTAAAAACACCGCGGCAATCCAAGGTCACATAGCTTTATAACTATTACCAAATTACATCACAGCTTCGATTCGGGACAGTAAACCTATAATTTCGTTTCGTCAGTAGGTAGGTGGGTACTAGAATAATTCTGTTGCAACCTTCGTGGTTTTTAGACAAAGCTCAGTAGGCAGGCGGCGTTGGCGCAACCGGCATGCAAGGTATGCGGCAGACATTCAGCGCGTGACTGGCAGCTTTGCGATTATACTACGTAATGCGCTACTCAGGTGGAAGAATTATGTGCGTCCTTAATAAACATTAGATCATAGGAACTTGGGAGATGTCGAGAATCGTGGTAATAGCTTGTACTTACACGTCTGATTATCGTGGGAAACGTGTTGTATTTGAAGTTAAAGGTGACTTGAAAAATGAATGCCTTCGTATGTTGTTTAACTTAATTTATTAAGTGATATAATATTCAAATAAAATAAAATAAATTGATTCTGAAACAGATAATATCTATTAATATTCATATAATTTTTTCTTGAACTAAAACACTTACTGTAACTTTAAAATCACTCAATAAAAAACAATACATGGAGATTTTGATATTCTATTTAACAATCTAAAAGACTGAAAAATAAAAATAAAAAAAAATTACAAAAAAGGCTTATATCATTATTGATAGATAAAATAAGCAGTGGACTGATTATGATGATGATGATGATGTAGATACAAAGATATAGGGAATAAGGTAAAAATATTAAAAAACACATTTGACGGATAACTTACTGTAAAGGGACAACATCGTTAAATCCTACTTTCTACTAATATTATAAACGCGAAAGTTTGTAAGTATGGATGAATGTTTGTTACTCTTTCACGTAAAAACTACTGAATGGATTTGGATGAAATTCGGCATACAGATAGTTTATAAACTGGATTAATACATAGGATAGTTTTTATCCCGATATTCCCACGGGAACAGGAACCACGCGGGTGAAACCGCGAGCGGCCGCTAGTGATAAATAAAGCACATTACTACGTACGTATCAAAACCTTGAGACAGCTACCGGAAGAAACGACTTAATGTGCAAAGCATTTTTCATTTGCAATCGTGCTTCAAGAAAACGTGCCGTCCGCGTCCTAGGATCTCCTCTTGATAATCTAATTTGCTTCTTAACAGCTTTTTTTATACTAATTCGCTATATTATTATTTTTATTTACCTATTAGGTATGATTGATATTCAAATTCAAATTCTATATTGCATGCTACATTGGTGTACGTAGTAATTATACGTAGTATTGCTAGATAAAAAAAATATATTAAAAATACATGATGTAGAGACTCGTATAGCAATAGGAGATGAAGTACCATTTATCTATTACTGGCGGCCGCTCGCAGTTTCACCCCCGTGGTTCTCGTTCCCGGGATATCGGGATAAAAAGTATCCTATGTGTTAATCCAGATTATAAACTATCTGTATGCCGAATTTCATCCAAATCCATCCATGCGTTGCAGCGTGAAGAAGCAACAAATATACACACATACATACACACAAACTTTCGCATTTATAATATTAGTGTGATTATATATTATGTAATAAAATAGTAAGTTGTAGTTTATATACTTTCCTACTTGGGCGAAGGCCTTCATCACCGAAATCAAGGCATCGCATCGCTACAATTGATATGTATTGGCTTAATCAGCACGCTTGCCAAAAGAGGGTTAATCAAAAAATCTGAAACACACTTTTCCCGTCCCGGGAATTGAAGACTTGAAATCAAGACTTTGGGATATTTTGCTGTACTTTTTGCCACTCGGCCACCGAAGCGGTCTTGATATACTCGTATATACAGGGTCTAACAAAATCAATAAGCGAACGTTTAAGGGCGGTATCTATACATTATACTGAATACAATGACAAAAAATGGGCTCCAGTTTTATAGTGATTTTTCAAAGTTATGTTTTCTAACAAACTAAATCAATTAAAATAATGCACATCATGAAACATGCTGTATCTTTACTAACACGCAAGCAAGCGTCAATAAAAAGATAGTGTACAGATACACGCACAAATTTGGCGTGTTCGGCTATCTTTGTGTGCGAGTAGTGCAGCTATAAGGGTTTGGAAAGGGTGTATTTTTAGGTGAATTATGATAATGTATTGTTGATTATCTCGGTAACGAGCCTGTAGTTTTGGACCAAATTTGGTGAGCATGCTCAGTGTGATGTATAGATGCTCCCCTTAAACGTTCGCTTATTGATATTGTTAGACCCTATATACATAGTCTTGCCATAAGTTCTGTCCCAACTTATACGAGGGTATTTAAAAAAAAGTAATATGAATTTATTACTATTATTTGATGTCATTTTAATAAGTAAGTTTTATACTATTCATTTCAATATAACACATAGCTGTGTAAACATGGAGTAGATTATCACAGAGAATCGAATCGCAGTGATTGCCTTACATAAATGTAACAAAACATCAGTCAAGATTTTCAACTTGTTAAAACCATTGAAAAAAACGCAGAAATTTGTTTACCGGACCATCAAGCGTTACAATGAGTTTTCTTCTGTCAATGATAGGCCAAGGGCCGGTCGACCTCGAACAACAAGGAAATCAGCAGCTATCAAAGCCATCAGAGAGAGAATCCGAAGAAACCCGACCCGTAAGCAGAAAATCATGGCTAGGGAAATGAAAATTCCCCTAGGTCTATGTCTCGTATCTTAAAAGAAGACGATAAGCTTAGGGCTTATCGAAGGAGGACAGGTCAGCTGTTGACTGCAGCCCTTCGTTTCAAACGAACTACGAAAGCGAAGAAGTTGTTGCAAAGACACGCAGATGGTGGCCATCGGAAAATTCTTTTTACTGATGAGAAAATTTTTACGGTTGAAGAGAAATTTAATCGTCATAACAACAGGGTCTATGCACACAGCTCCCAAGAAGCTAACGAGATAATTCCGAAGGTCGAAAGAGGCCACCATCCAGCATCTGTGATGGTTTGGTGGTGCGTGTCATACGAAGGGGTGACAAAGCTCCATTTTTGTGAACAAGGGGTGAAGACTCGAGCAATTAACTACCAAAGCGATGTTTTAGAGAAGGTAGTTAAGCCACTAAGTAACACTGTATTTGCTGGTAAACAATGGATATTTCAACAAGACTCAGCACCAGAGCACAAAGGGAATCAACCCAGCGCTGGTTAGACCTGAATTTAACGGATTTCGTCGTCTTTGAAGATTGGCCCCCTGCCAGTCCTGATCTTAATCCTTTGGATTATTGCTTATGGAATATTTTAGAGGAGAAGGCCTGCTCAAAACCCCATCCAAATATCGAGTCGCTAAAGGCAGATTTAGTGAAGGCGGCTGCCTCGATACCATTATATGTGGTACGTGCGGCCATAGATGAATGGCCAGGACGTTTGGAGAAATGTGTAAAAGCCAAAGGTGGTCATTTTGAATAGTTTTAACATTTATAATAATCTATATAATTAAACGTTTAAAATACATGCTTTTAAAATTTCTCTAAATTTTTTTTTCTACACTGGACATGTTTATATGAGGGACAGAATTTATGGCACGACTAGGTATTTACTAGCTGACCCGGCGGACTTCGTACCGCTTTGACAGTTTCTATGACAACAAAACAAACAAATCGTATTTCTATTTATTTATCAATATCAGTGTTTCTCTACTATATTATGCATGTATTTATACATACAAACCTTCCTCTTGAATCACTCTATTTATTAAAAAAAACCGCATTAAAATCCGTTGCGTAGTTTTCAAGATCTAAGCATACATACATAGGGATAGACAGACAGCGGAAAGCGACTTTGTTTTATACTATGTAGTGATGACACAACATCCTTCGATCAGTTAAGACAACATAACATAGGTAGGTACATTGTTCTGATCCCAAGGTTAGTAGCTTTAGCACTTGTTTTGTGGAAATCAGGTACAACGACGGTACCACAACCACCCAGACCCGTCACAATATCAAAAAGTTCTTTTCCGATATTGACCTGACCAGGAATCAAACCCGGGACCTTAGAGTTAGCGCCGCCCAAAGTAGGCAAGCAAGTAGTGCAAGCCACTCGGCTACGGAGGTCGGAAGAGATGACAATATAAATATATTTTATTCAACTATTTCACTTTCGCTTTATAAAATATTTGGAACGAGATATTTACCGTGTAATTAGCTAACTTGACAGTTTCCGACGATCTGGCGTAATTTCACTTTCATGGCTTTTATTATGCAATATTGTGAAAGAGACGGATTTGAAATGTAAGGTATCAATCAATGGTACACTTTTGGTAGGACCAAAAGTGGATAGCGTTAGGTATTAAGAGACTTTTTTTTTCATATTAGATTATCGACATAAGTAACAGTGTTTAAAGTTATAAATTATAAAAACGCTCTGAATTCTCACATTTTAAGCTCTTAATTAAAATAAAAATAAAATCATATTTAAAAAACACAATTAAAACATTAGTTTAAATTAACAATTACAAATTTTATTTACTATTAAATCATATAAAACAATAAAAAAATACCTACTAACAACAACATTACTACTACGACTATCTCTCTCTCTATCTATCTATCTCTCTCTTCTACTACTACTACTAAGGCTCTGAAAATGGATATCTGTTAAACGAGTATTGTATAGACGAGTTGAACGAACAACTGATGAAAAGGCTCGCAACCTCCACTTCTCGACTGAAAACAAGATATTAATGCTGTTAATTACACCCTTAAAGTACATTAATTGAACATTAATTACAATTAATTTTCTTTACAAATTTAGCAAATACGGTAAAAGGGTTTAAATGCTCACACAGAAGCGTTTCCATTTACAATAGCCGCGTATCTTAAATGCTTATCTCATTAGAAGGAGTATTACCTACTTGGCGGGATGAGCCAAGGAATTTCATATCTCTCATTATTATTTTGGCACGAAATGTCATGTCGTAAAACCGCAAATTTTTCAATGAGCGCAAGATGTGTGTGACGTCACCGTATTCTGTTCGGATGGGACAGATGCTTTTATTATATCACATCACAATCTAGATCTTTTATATAAGGCTAAGACAACTTTTTTTAGAAATGGGCTGACCGAGGCATGTTGATCAAAATGACTACCTATATAACAAGCACTACTTGGTCTAAAGTTATGAGATATTTTGTTATCTTTATCACAGATTACAGAAGTCCCACTGTTGTGATTAGAACTTCCTAAATGAATAGAAGCGGACTTGATCACTTACGCTAAAGTACTTGCTAGTGATGCGATGCGTATTTTGTTCTCATGGCTTTTTTAAAAGCTTATGGGGGGATCGCATGCCATAACCCATCACGAGTCCCAATGCAGCTTAGTGTGTTTTGGCTACCGTCATCTTACGGCAATAACTAGCACCAATGGCTTAACGTGCCTTTCGAAGAGCGTATGTGTTTGAGATGTTTTAGTTTGGCCACTCGTTGACCTGGCATTACAGAAGGAAGCAACTTCTGTAATGCCGGGTCAACGTTGCAAGATATCAACCCAAACACGCTAGACGCATCGCCATCTAAAGCCAAATTTTTAAAAATTATTAATACACATTTTCCTATATAGGCACGAAAAAGTTACAAAGGTAACTGTACTAAAACTTTTTTCAAATTTCGTCATTTGTTTATAACAAAACATTTGAAAATGGAACGTAGATTTCCAAATGACACTCGCGCCAACAAACGTTAGACATTGCATTTTCTACGCAGAGTTTAACAGCCGGTCTGTCCTGTCTGTAATGCAACAAGGACATTTAAACCACTTAAATGTAAAAGCTTGTTACACCAAGCATAATGTCGTTGTGCTCGCACTGTACGATAATCAGGTGTGCTCGGTTTCATTTGTATTCGGGCCCAATCATCGTCCGCGGTCTGTAATGGCGCGACCGCAGGGAATTCGTTGCGGCACACTGCGATTTGTGGTTGTGCTGCAGGCTTTTATGATTTTTATTTAATGTGGAGTGGAGAGCAGTGGCCGAGAGTGTTGTCCGAACTGATTTTTTTATTATTTATTTGTAAAAATTGGCGTTTAACTTGTTTGGTAATCGAAATATTAGTGCCTTATCTAAACTGAAAATAGCATATGAAAATGGACATGCCTCAGGTGGGAGTCGAATCTACGACTTTTAAAATTCCCGACGACTTTCCATTTAGTTTCCGCGACAGTAGTTTTCCTGTATTTTTCCGTTTGGTCGTTTTAATACACTAGCCAACGATGTAGACTGTACCGATATGGACATCATTTTACAAATAATTTAGTTTAAATTGGTAGGTAATAAACATGGCATTGTAAGCAAAAAAAAAATTAATTGCAGTTGCTTTAACTTAGTATTAAGTTTATAGTTACCTATTTCATTTCATTATAAATATAATAGTATTGTTATTGTAATAACAACAGTCAGGAAATAATTTAGTCCGTTCTACTTTTATTAGTTGTTGTTTCTTAAACGTATTTATCTACACTAATGTTGTAACATTCTACTTATGTTTCCAATACTTGACTTATAATTACTACTGTTATAGCGCAGACAACAAAACACTCAATTAAAGCAATTTCACATGATGGTATAATATCCACATCGATATCGTAAAATCTCATTATAACATCAATAAAACGCGACCAATTAACCTGGCGAGCCTTATGTCAAAATTCTCATACAAGTTGTATAAAATTTTGATATTAGGCTGGCTTTTGAAAACAGTTGGGTTATACGTGAAAACTTCGTCGAAACTACTAAACTTACATATACAAAACTCTTTGGTAAGATCTTGTGCCAATTAAATAAAAAAAGAACAGCGCGCGCTCGCTCCTGATTGGCCCTGCGCGCGCAGCTGCGCTCTCATTGGTTAGATTTTAATGGCGGCAAGTTCACTGTGACAATACACGTACGCGTGAATTTAATGTTTCGCAATGTGTTTTGTTTTTAAAATACAAATTAAAAGTTAAAAATGGACAGCGACGATGATATTTGTACGCCTCCGGATATTCTAGAATTGGCAACAAAAGTAACTCACAATCTTTTGCCAGAAAAATCTAGAAAATTATATGAAAAAGAATATAATAACTTTTTGGCATGGAAGATCGAAAAGAAAACTACATCATTTTCTGAAAATGTTATTCTTGTGTATCTCAAAGACCTCTCCGACAAATTCAAGCCATCTTCTATGTGGGCTAAATATTCTATGCTCAAGTCCACACTGAGTATCTACAACAATATTGATATCACGAAGTATTCAAAAGTCATAGCGTTCCTGAAACGCAGTTCAGAAGGACACAAGGAAAAAAAATCCTTGACGTTTACATCAGGTCAAATAAAGATGTTCCTGGAAGATTCACCAGATATTGTGTATCTTTTTGAAAAGGTAAGTGTATTTTAGTTCTGTTATTTAATCTACCTAGTACTTACGTACTACACACGCAAGTTATCTAGACACTCCGTTTAAGCGCTTTGTGTATAAATTAGGTAGTAGGTACCTACACTTTACTACTTCATAAATCATAGTTTTTGCCTTGGCTATGTACCTCAAGCTTATTATATCGTTTATTGTTACAGGTTGCACTAATCTTCGGCATAATGGGGGCATGCCGAAGGCAAGAGCTATACAACATCCAGTTCGATGAAGTCTCTAACATAGACGACAGTACAATCATGGTGAAAGTTTCGAAAACAAAAACGAAAATAGATCGTTCTTTCGTTGTGACGGGCAACTGCTATGCCGTATGTAAAAAATACATGGAACTTCGACCCACCCCCTGTCGAAACCCTGCCTTTTTCTTGAGCTATAGATCGGGGAAGTGCGTCGATCAAAGAACTGGTATTAATAAATTTGGTGCTCTGGGAAAAACTATCGCAAGTTTTTTGAATCTGCCTAACCCAGCGTTGTACACGGGGCATTGCTTCCGGCGCACCTCGGCGACCCTTCTCATAGATAGCGGTGGTGATTTGACCGCACTGAAACGACACGGGGGGTGGAAGTCTTCTACTGTGGCTGAAAGCTACATTGATGAGTCTTTAATGAATAAAATTCAAGTCTCAAATACGATCTTGAACAGTATAGAAAACAAGACGAATGAAGTAATTATAAATATTCCAACTCCGTCTACGAGCTCTACTGCTTGCCTCGCGACCGCTACAGCTGCTGGATCAATAATGAACATTAACTTTCAAAATTGTACCATCCAAAATTTGAACAATTATTATAAATAAACTATTGTCAGCTTTTACTCTTGTTGTTTGACTAATTGCATTAGTGAAGATAAAGTAGTGTATGCAATTGCATATAACACGGGTATTAAAACACTCTTTACTATTATGAAACTCACACTCGTGTTTTAATATCCTTCATTATATGACAGTTGCATAAACTACTATTATGAGATACACCATCATCTATTAATATTAACGAAAAACGCACAAATCTTAAGAATCCATGGTGTGGCGTGAACAAAGCAGCGGGCGTCCACTGGACAAAATTTATTAACTCATATCTGTGGAATGCGGCGGCCGGCAGCCTTAAATGGATATCAGAGATTAAAGATAAACCTACTCTGATCCATGATTAACTGGGACTAGGAAACAAGTCTGGGGATAATGAAAAGTATAAAGCAACATGGCTCCGAAGTAACTTGTAGAGCTCAGAAGCCTAGGCTCATATAGTAGAGTTAGTAAACGAAACACACAGTTATTTCGGTGGAATTTCTAGTAAGCTCTTATCCAATACCTAGATTGTAACAATTAAGGTAAATATTTATAAAATACAGTGTAAAAATTAAATGCCTACCCGACCCAGCCAGGAATTGAACCTGGGTCTTCCGCAATCCGGGCGGCTGCACTAACCATTATGCTACCGGGAAGGCTGACGTAAGCATTGAATTTTGACACTTTTTACATTTTTAGCTTCAGTGCAGCAATTAGCACTAGCAAAAAAAAAGTATAATTTAATTAAGGTAAAATTTTTAAAAAGTGTGTATTTACGCTGAATACAAATCTGGTTGGGCTTATAAATAATAAACATTTATGATCAGTAGGTACATACATTTTGTATCATAAGTTTTAAATGTTTCTCAGTTTATTTTATAAATACTCTAATCCTTACAAAAGCAAGTTTTGTATTTCTTAAATTCTAAATTTTTCTTGACCAAATGCATCTATTATTTGTCTTGCCGATGGTACCTACAATCTTTGGAACAAAATATATTATTACAACGTTAGCAGTTCAATTGCCGTACCGTTATTATAATATTATAACGTCTATATAGTAGGTAAAGATGTTACGTAAACACTGGTAAGTTAATAATTCAATCATTGTAGCAAATTTGATTTACGGTTCAAATATTAGTGTTCATTGTTGACATTCGAGACAGACTTGGATTCCAACTATGTAATTCATTATTAGTCGTGCTAATAACTTGTACAGTCGGCGGCAAATCAACCTACCCAAATCTGTCAAATTTTTCCAATGAATATTGGTCCTTATAACCAAATAATAAAGTTCAAAATTGATTGTAGAAAATTGACAGTTTTGGGTAGATTGATCTGCCGCCGTGTGTACTAAGCAGTATATATTATACAAAAAGATAGTTTGCCTTAAGTAATTTACTAATAAGTTTAGTAGTTGAATGCTGTATTTTAGGTATAGGTAGAGTAGAAAGAAATTTCTTAGACCTTAGACTATTATTGAGACTACTTTTTTTAACTTGGCCAACTTAGACTGATTTTAAGAGAAGCAATCTCGTGATTTCGATGGTTGTGTAGGCTTATTAATGTGCGTAAGCAATACTGGGTAGAAACCCACTCAATTGCTTATACTCCGTCTCTTTTGAATCTAGATGTATACCTAAAATATACCTACCTATATACCTTTCTTTGAAAGGAAATATTGACTAAGCGACATTAAACAAATTTTACGAGAGAGTAGTTTAAAATTTTGATTTTAGAAAATCAAATCGTAATGACTTCTGTTTTCGCTTAGTCAATATTTCCTTTCAAGCGTCGATTTTATGTTATACATAGTTCAACAATAAGAAATACAAAGATGCTTACATAAGTTACACAACTTACAATGACCTGATAGACATTTTAGTTATGTCTACATAATCTAAACAAATTCACATTAAGCTACAATTTCTCTATAAACTAATGTCCCTCGAGTTGTGTTAAAGAAACAATAGGAATTCAAATAAAACAAAAGATGGTCGTAATAAATTCAGCACCAATAAAAAGCTCGTTTAAAGAGTCATGGAAGAACGGAATCCATCTTCGGAACGGGTGCCACTGTCAGTATTTATTACGTAGTTACAGCGGACGTATTAGTTGAGTGTTGTTTAAAAGTTTTGCTAAATGCTTCTGTTTGCTAGACGACATTGTCGTGACGCTACTGTTCTCGTGAAAAGTATGGCTATTATAATTATACGAAAATAAGTGGTCTAATAATATCTAGTAATGATAAAATCATTTATGTTTGTAGAAGTGATTTAACTCATACATTTTGCTAAATAATAGCTTTTTTAATGTTCTGTTAACATTTCATACAGAGCCTTTGCCAAGTACGTAACTATTTAAGTTTTTTTTTTATTTAAGAAGTTACTTGTGATAATAGAAATAATAGTTAATAATAATATTATTGTGTATGTCTAGTGGTAGATTTCTGACTAGAATCTGACTGAGTGATAGCCATACCTATTTCAGCTGCTATTGAGCATTAGTTTGCATTGTAGTGTTTCGGTTTGAAAGGTGCACTAGAAGATCTAGTGAAATTGCAAGGCATATACCTACAGGCACAAGAACTGAAGCTTCAGTTCTATATCATCAGCTCATTTAATGACCCCACTGCTGGGGCACGAGCCTTCCCTATGGTTGGATAGGGAGAACGGGACATAAACCACCACGCGGGCCCAGTGCGGATAGGTGGTTGTTAACGACTGCTAATGCAACCGAAACCAACGTCTTTACGTGCCTAAGTACGGAGGAGCTCGAGATGATAAATTTTCGGTCACCCATCCGATGACCGGCCTTTGCGAAAGATGCTTAACCTTAGCACTCGCAGACAAGGCGCGTTAACCACTGCGCCATCGTGCTCCTCGTTCAGTTCTACATCGCACTCGTACACGTAGTCACTTTCTATCAGGAGGCGGGCCGGTTCGTTTTCCGGCTGAGTACATAGAAAAAAGGCGTAAACCCTCCTTTACATACCTGGGCGTACAAATGCCATTTCCATTGTTGTTATACAAGATCAGTTTTAAGAGAAACTGAATTGCATTATCGTACCTACAGTTACCATTATGCAGCTATAGGAATAAAAACAAAATGGTGCGATTCTGAAGGCGGCCTTGCGCCGGCGCACTCGTCGCACTGAATGACAGTGAACGGCAATATCTACATAGTAATGACGCATACAATAGACTCTAATGTCTATGGTCGAACGTTCTACATACATAAATAGCAATTATTGACTCCGCTCGCGACTTGGCCTTGTTAAGCGATCTCGTTTTATCTAGACCTACCTGGATGCATTCGTTTTGCTTCTGTGGTTCAGTGGTTAGACCAGCGGTCTAAGAGGTTCCGGGTTTGATTTTCTAGCGTAGGTCTTTGTTGGTTCGGCCTTTTTTTTGAGTCCGCTAGGCTATCCACCACTGTCATTATATCTAAATCTGTTGCCATAACGACTATCTTAGCACTATCTTAGCATTGTTGTGTTTCATCACTTAGAGATTAGATTTATTTGCACATCATTAGTTATTGCTTAGGTAGTTGAGCATTCCGGGTGAAGTGCGCTTCCATATAGGGCATTATCGTCACTTACAATCATTTAAAAAATACTAATATTAAAAAATATATATTATATGTTTGCTCTATTCAGAAGTTAACTTGTATTTTGTTTCTACAAATGTCTTAAAAGTGCACGTATAACCAAAGTTTTTCTGACTAAATACTTTTCTGTCAATAATGAAAACTCAGAACTTGCCTTATACTATTCCATTCATCTATACAAATGCAGTAAGTTTCCCAAAAAAGTACCTACATAAAATAAAATTGCCTTAATTCTTACACAAACTGCCGATAAAACTGAATTCCAATCAATTAAAAATTACGTAAAAGCACCCGCTCTAACAGTTAAAAAGTATACCCGAAGTCCTGCAAGTGAAACTTAGGCAAAAGAAAAAAAATAACTTTCCAAAGTATAGAATCGAAGCAGAAGCGGTCGGCGTTCATTTGAATTACGCTCCGCCTTTTGTAGTCGACTTCATTTAGCGAACTTAAAGGGAACTCTTTTATTTTGTCCGCGCAAAGGACTCAAGAGATGCATTGTTGAATCCGTAACAAATTGCACGCCGTGATTACGTTAAGAACTTCCCCATGGAATCGAGGTGGGGATTAGATTGGAATTTAACAGTTACCTCCTTGGATGCTACTGCGTATGGAAAAAGTAAAAAAAAATCCTTATACCGAGGAAAATGTCATCAAACTGTAGGTAGGTACTGATTGCGGCCACAATAAAAACGGTAAAAAATAACCGTTGATTAACTATAAGGTAAATATTTTGATATAAACACAATACCTATTGAAGTCCGTGATTCAAAAATCAATCAAAAAATAGTTGCATTTTTCAACCATTGTCTTGCAAGTTTAATTTTTTTTAAAAAGAATAATTTCTAATCAAACAATTTTATAACACACAAAATTATAATATACATAAAGCTGAATGAGCTTATATTTTGTTGGAGTGAGGACTGCCAAGTGTAACTTAACAGACATAAACACAAATGTTGAAAAAAATTTTTTCCACGAGCAGGATTTGAACCCGCACCCTTCTGACATACCGGGTCAGGTGCTCTTCCAATTGAGCTATCGTGGTTCTAACCAGCCCGTCGAAATTATTCAACACTATTTACTTTTTACTAGCTCAATTGGAAGAGCACCTGACCCGGTATGCCAGAAGGGTGCGGGTTCAAATCCTGCTCGTGGAAAAAAAATTTCATTATTTGTGTATTTGTAATTTGTTCGCAACAAAATTTGCGTTAAAAATTATTTTAACATTTTAACAGACATGTTCGACTTTTTACAGACTTGTACAGAATGTTTTACAAGTCTACCCGGATTTTGTTTAGCAGTTACAATGAAGTTGAAGATAGAATTAGTTTGAAAATAATAAGTAAGTGAAATTGTTATAACCATCGATTAAAACTGACTTAATAACAAAACTTTCGTATTCAAAACAGGTTTTAAGGCAAAATATATTGACGAGTTCGACTTGTATCGACTTTGACAACCCTACACGTAGCATTATTTTTTATTTGTAGGATGAAGAGAAATTAGCCAAGTCCCTGTAAACACCATTGTCATGTCCTATCCTGTCTTGGCAACAAGTGTCTAAGTAAACATATCCCGCTGCAAGCGAGCGTTGCTTTTTGAAACTTTAGCTCCGTCGTAAAATATTTTAAACGAGAAAACCCTTTTACAATAGATATTTAGTTAACTCTGCATTTTCCTGTGGAAAAGCTAAAGCTTATAATGAGTTATTATGTTAATTATTTTAATATTAAATAAAGCTTTCATCATCAGCTCATTTTATGTCCCCACTGCTGGGGCACGAGCCTTCCCTATGAATGGATAGGGAGAACGGGCCATAAACCAACACGCGGGCTCATTGCGAATTGGTGGTTTTTAACGACTGCTAATGCAACCAGGACCAACGGCTTTACTTTCGGCTTACGCCTTCCGAAGCACGGAGGAGCTCAAGATGATACACTTTTGGTCACCCATCCGATGACCGGCCCTTGC
This sequence comes from Eudonia lacustrata, assembly GCA_947562085.1. Classification (NCBI taxonomy): domain Eukaryota; kingdom Metazoa; phylum Arthropoda; class Insecta; order Lepidoptera; family Crambidae; genus Eudonia; species Eudonia lacustrata. The sequence continues at coordinate 16,912,145 of OX387342.1, forward strand.
AAAAGTTGCTTAACCTCAGCACTCGCAGATCGGGCGCGTTAACCACTACGCCATCGAGCTCCTCAATAAAGTTGTTTTTGTTTTGTTTATATATTTTAACGCAAATTTTGTTGCGAACAAAAACAATTTATAAATAGCTTGCCTACTTCTTAACTGATTTTTAGTATTTGTAAAAATATTATGTTCGGATGTTAATGACGGTAGTTATTGACATTGAATGGACGCCTTTGGCTTTCAAAGTAAAAAGTAAATAGTGTTAAATAATTTCCGCGGGCTGGTTAGAACCACGATAGCTCAATTGGGAGAGCACCTGACCCGGTATGTCGGTGCGGGTTCAAATCCTGCTCGTGGAAATTTTTTCAACATTTGTGTTTTTGTAATCCTCGATAAAGCTTTAGCTTAGTGGAAAATCATGATTTCTTCGGGGCTAGTTCAAAAGCGCGTAAGTACCATGGATAAATACCACGGAGTCGTAAGAAAAACCTATTTATTATTTATATCATAGCAATATAGCATTAGTATACTCTTGCACGTAAAAATATCAATCATAATAGCACTTGTTTTGCTCTCTCATTATTTTAGCAATGGTAGGGCAGTATTCACCTATAATACCCACTTTTGAACTATGACCGACTATTTGTGTCTTTCAACTTAAAACAGATAACACAAACATTAAAAATGTGTTATGCTTAATAGGCTCAAGTCGTTTTTCAACATAAAACATCACACACAACGCAACAGGAGAGTATAAAAAGATAGAGATAAACCTCATCACAGTTATCAAGAGTATGCAAATCCTAGTCCCTTATCAAATTGAAAGTCCGTCGTAAGTATTCCTATGAATTTCAATACTAGATATCCTCCTGGGGTGAATACGGATAACTCATACGTGTGCGTAGGACATTAGGAGAGAACGGGGCCGCGTCACGGGCTTACCCGAGGCAATTTGGTACCAAATGTCGTTCGGTACGTGCCCTACAAATAAAGAAGATGAGAATCCCGCATTATATTAAGAATTGTTACGAATACAATGTCATTCACTTCTTTAGGAAGAGATTTTGCGACGGCGGGCGTCGCTAAAGCACTTTTGATGTTTGCAACGTGACGACACGTTTGTTTCTCCAACTGGTCATTGTTCGGGGAAATGCGAATGTGGTAAAACTGAACAATAATGGACGTCGTGTTAGCGAAAAGTTGCTAGATTTTGTCGTAACAAAATGTTACATACATTTTGTTAGTTCACCGTTTATGCAAATTAGGATATTAGAATTAGAATATGTAGTTTGACGATAAGATAGGTGTATAAGTTGTTTGTCATGCACAATAGGTACCTAAGCGCTTAGTATTCATCTCACTAGATGGTAAGCGACGATAAAGCCGAAAATAAGAGCGCGTTTAGCTAGAAATACGCATCCTTTGAGAAACAGGCTCTCTTACCCCTAAGAATCGGAGCAAAATATTTGACTTCTGATTACTGTTGTGGCGACAAGCTTAAATAAGATGGTGGTAGCCAGCCAGGTGGACTTATAATCAAACAAGTCCTTTCAACCAAACTGAGAGTAGCCTGTGTCTGGGTATTGACACCGGGACTTTGGGTCGGAGTTTGAAAGTCCAAAGTTTTGACTTTGGCCAAATCGTTTATTAAATATATAAGCCTTTACAGGCATTTACTGGAGTCAAAACTAACTATAAAATTCAAGCAATAATCAACACCTCATACCGTGCTGACCATCAAGTCACGTACCAAAAAGTTTGGACAATCGTTCCTTTGCCGAACTGCCCGTATGTGGAATGCGCTTCCCGCACACGTGTTTCCCTCCTCTTTCTCTCCCGGGCGACTTTCACTTCTTGGGCTTCACTGGCTGCTTTTCATCAGGCAGGGTGAGGCCATTTTGACGTGCCACAATAAAATAAAATAAAATAAAAAACTGGAATTAAGTTTATCTAAATTATATAATTTACCACCAGTTCGGATTTTGGGAGAGCCCTAGACCGAGAAGAACTGGCAAGAAACTCAAGAGGCTTTTTCCTTTTTCTCCATCTTTTAAAGCAATTTCCAATCGGTTCAAAACATCGGTTCGGTAGTCGTACTACTAGACCACAAAGGCTGTTAATCGTCGTCTTGTCATGTAATGATTAATTAACTTTTGTCTGACGTATTGGCATGTCGCTTGAACTCTGACCAAGGTGATATTAAATAATTTTATAATATTCTATTTTATATAAGTATCTAAATGTTTTGTATAAAACTTATATTGGCCTGTTGTTTGAACTCCGAGCAAGGTGAAAATAAAAACAAAATATGTATATAATATGCATGCGTACTCGTAATAGGTATATAGGATATTTCGAAATTTATATGAAGAAGAAGACGAAGTAAAGCGAAAAAGTTGTACTTACGTCGCCAGTTCTTTTTTAATCTGCATCTACCCATTGACAAAGTTTCAATTAAACTTGTTATCCGCGTTCAACATCTCCGCCATTTCTCCAGTTTGCTGTTTGGTTCCTACTTAATATCTGTGAGTGCGTATCTATTCTCACCCTTGGTGAGTGTACCACCCTCCAGAAGATTTACGCGCTCGACGCGAGCAATAAGCGACGGGCCGCGTCCCAGCCTGTTCGGTATTTTAAAAAGGTATGTCTGTATCTTGTGAAAAATTGCCTCCTTCCCACCCTAGCCGTAAAGCCATATATATCCACCATACCGTATTGTGAGCATAAGACGGGACAGACGACTCATTCAAAGGTCCTAGCCGTTAGACGTTTATGTAATCTCACTTTAAACAGATGCAGTCGTAAAATGTGAATACACTGTTGTGTAAACCAACAATATGATTGTTTTAATATAACATTCAATCTACAAGAATAATTTTCATCATCTCAGCCAAAAGACCTCCACTGCTGGACAAAGGCCTCCCCCAAGGATCTCCACAACGACCGGTTTTGTGCTGCTTGCATCCAGCGGCTTCTCGTGACCTTGCTTTCATAGGCGGTGCGAGGTGGCAAGATGACGTCATAAACTATACGCGTAGTCAAAGCGATCGGTTAGGCGGTCGGGGGGCTGGTCGTGACAGTTCTGCCGTCATCAGTTTTCAGCGTCATCAGTTAGCACTGCCCAATACCCAGATCTCTTGCGAACACTTTTGAGCCTTTATTCCGCTCAATGACCTCTTTAATACGGTCAGTATTAAATCAGCGCGTGTCGCGAGCGAGTCATAGACTTCGAGATCTGCCTATTTAGTCGCCGAAATTGAGACGCATCACCTGAGGAAAGCAGAACCATTGCGCGCCGCTTTTCCATTAGTTTTAGGGTATGGTCTGAGAACTTTTTGGTTCCTTTTGCATGGTGGATTTTAAAGAACTTGGACCCACCTGTTTGGACAGTTTCCACAAACCTGTTGCTGTATTCGTCTACATTTTCGCAATCATTTAGGCACTCAAAGCGATTCTGCAATTCCAGCTGAAAGCTTTCGGGGTTTTGGATTTGGATGGGTGCAGGACGGAGCGTAGACTAGAGCTTCAATTCAATCGACGTCTTTCCAGCTTAACGTTGATACTCAATGTGCCTCTTACCAACCGGTGATCGCTGCCAGTTTTAAACGCATTGATCACAGTGACATCATTGAATATTTGCTCCCTCGTCGACGTAATAAAGTCAATCTCGTTTTTTGTTGCACCATCGGGACTCATCCAGGTCCACTTGCGGTGTTCAGCCTTCCTGAAAAAGGAATTCATGAAAGGAAGTCCGCCAGCAGTTGGCCTCTTGAGTTCCGATTACCAACCCCAAATCGTCCCACTCTCATCTCATCGCCGCTTCGTTTGCCCAGTTTTGCGTTAAAATCTTCCATGACAACGGTGTAATGAGTTATGGAGGCTTGTATGGCTCTAGAGATGTCCTCATACGTAGCCTTCACCTCATCGTCAGAGTGTGTTGTAGTAGGAGCATAAACCTGTATGACCTTCAACGAATACCATTTGGTTATTCTGAGTATAAGGTACGCTACCCTAGACGACACACTCCCGGTCTCGACAACGTTGTTCACGAGGGACTTGTGGACAATGATCCCGACACCTCCTTGTGGCAGTTGTTCGCCCTCCCGGAAATAGAGCAAGTTACCAGACTTGAGGATTATCGAGTCCTCCCCCTCTCTTCGGACTTCAGATAATCCAACTATGTCCATATAGAATAATTTTACATTTACGTTAATATGTTTTATTCAATGTAACAATTTAGCGTACACGTTAAAATTACTCTTATTATTACATACTTGTTATTCTATTTTTTTAATGATCGACAAACTATTTTTTTTTTATAATTACTGTCTTGCATTTGACTACTATATTACTTGATGGTTTTGTACACAGCGACAGTACACCATATCGACGGTACGCTGCATCGGCAGTACACCATATCAATAGTACGCTGCTTCGACAGCCCGATCCAAGCAAAAAAAAGTTTTTAATGACTTAAATTATAAACTTGTGGCCTTTTCTTTAATTTTCGTAGGTATGAATACTACATACTTAGGAAATTGTAATGTCATCATCAGTACCTTTGAAGGTAAGTTTAGTAAACATTTTTATATTCTTAATTCAAAGTTAACATTTCAGGTAGACTTGTTCGAACGTAAATTCTTTGTCTGACTTCATAATTTTATGTGTGAAAGAGCAATAAGGCTTTGGTCGGGCTGTCGAAGCAGCGTACTATTGATATGGTGTACTGTCGATGCAGCGTTCCTTCGAAATGGTGTTTTCGATACAGCGACCGTCGCTGTTATGACTGTCGATTTCGTGAACTAGACCCCACCACAACCACCCAGAACCGACACAATACCGAAAAGCTCATTTTCGAAATTGATCCGACCGGGAATCGAACCCGGGACCTCAGAGTTAGCGCCGCCCAAAGTCCGGTGCAACCCACTCGGCTACGGAGGTCGTCATGTCGTCAATGCTGTTGTTCAGAAAAGGCACATATTTTATATATTATACTTAAGCCATTATGTTTTTACATTCCACGAATGTCAGATGAAGGTGGCGGATGAAGTCACTGATCAAACAGCCCACAGTAAACCAGTTGTTGTGAACGTAATTGTTAAATGATTTGCTGTTTCACACAAGGATAAAGTTTGCAATGATTGCTTTCGTTATCAGCTTAATGTGCTCTTAACAACGTACTCAAAAAAGAACGAGCTAAGTACTTACCAGTTGTTAATAATTTATCTAACTTGTTAACTTAGTTTGCTTTTTACCCAACCCTTACTAATTGTTTTTTGGTGATTCAGCTAAGTTTAATGTCAACAACGTATTTGATATTTCAGCTTAGTAGCCATGCGTGGTATCTGTTATAAACTTACCAACATCAAAATTTTAATATGTTCCGGTCGTATAACGCATTAGCACATAGTAAGAGAGCGGACGGATATAAGGCCCGATGGCAGAATGCATTGGCTTTTTGTAATATACCAATAATCCGGGTATTAGGGCGGACGCCCGATTATCCGCCATTTTCTTCCACGCATTTAATGCACCCCAACTAGCTATCGTGGCGGCGTTAGACCGTGACCCTAAAGGGATTTTGTTTTATACTTTGATGTTGTCTCCTTTGATTAAAGGATTTCTAGTTCGAAAACTGCATTTAGATAAGCAATTATTGTTGCAGCTGAGTATTTCAAACGCGTATAGTATAGAATGGGATTACTTTTAAATCAAGTGCTTATCTATACTAAGTAATATTATAATGTGGAAAAAAATTATTTTTGTATTTTTGTTTGTAACGGATAAACTTAAAACTACTGGACCGATTTAAAAATTCTTTCACCATTAGAATGCTACATTAGCGCTGAGTAACAGGCTATATTTATTACTAGAAAAAAATTTGCTTAATGATAAATAAATAGAAATACGATTTGTTTGTTTTGTTATCATATAAACTGTCAAAGCGGTACGAAGTCCGCCGGATCAGCTAGTAATATTATTTAATGCAATGTAAAACTACGGTTGAGGTTAGAAGTAGTCAAACTAGAGACGCCTACGAGTATAACGTCGACACTAATTTTAACAAGTACATAAGCGTCTATAGCACATAAAAAGAACTAGCCAACAAATATTTGATTACGAATGCTTGATACTAACTACGAATAGTTAGAAAATATGAATTCACACCAAACATACAATCCGCCTTTACAATTTGTAATCGCCATTAACCTCAAAGTTGGACTAACAAACAATTTGCGCGCAATTAATGCGTAGCTTAACGAAGAAGTTACTTTGAGCAACATTTGCAGCGGAATGCCGCCGTCGCCGCCGCAACTGGCCACACCTCGGGCCGACGCAGCATCCTTGAAAGGCCACATTCCACCATCAGACTATTTACGGCCGCAGACCTCATTTTCTACAGTTGCATACGAACATTTATCAATCTCTAAAACCAATTACTCAGTTAAATTAGATTTCGTAACACCTACCTTAACATTCGTTAAAAATGAAAGTAAACATTATAACAATGAACTCGCTGATTGATAGAGCGCGCCTGTTGGTGAATAAATTAATGGAAAACACGAGACTTAAAATGATTTTTCATTGTTTCAGAATATCCTGGACAAATTTAATCCAGGTGCCCGGCAGATGATAACGGCTGGGAAAGCCTATTTGAAAGCGTTACATGGTAAGTTTTTAATCAAAAAATAAACTCTTTATGACTAGCTAAAAGCAAAGGAGGTTACAGTTGCAGAAAAAACGACGCGTAATAAAATTTCAAAAAGTGAAACTTGTGCTGATATTCTTAAAGAGTGACGCATATCCAGTGAAACGTAGACAATTAATTTATGTAGTGTAAGCCAAATGGGCGCATCTATATGCAAAACCTCAGAGTTCTACGCTTGCTTGGCTACAGAACTGGGGCGTAGTTTGTGCCAAATTGTCTCTGTTGGCTTATCTACAGTATTATGCCCGAAGCTCTAGTAGCAATAAACTTGGACATTGTGCACGATGTATGGCCCTTGGAGCTTGTTTCTACTTTATTCTGGCCAGTTTGCGGTTAATTTGTTACATTTTACAACGCTTTAAGAACCTAAATTACTTTAATACGCGACGAAGCGACGTCTGATGCGTCCTAATTCGTATCTAACATCGCTGCAGAAGTCTATTTTATGTAAGATGAGCAAAAATATATGAACAAAGTGGGTATTTGCCTGAACAATTTAAATAAATTATGAAAAGAGTACTTTTATACATTATTATGTATGTGCAAGAAATTTTGACGTCTTTTGGCTGAGATGATAATGATGATTAAACAGTGAATCTCTCTCGACTGAAATATTTTTCCAAATGGCGAACAAAATAAATCTTGATCGCCTATCAAGATTAATTTTGTTCGCCATTTGCAAAAAAATTAAAAATATTTTAATATATTTCTGCAAATGTCGTACAAAATTAATGTTCATAGGCGCTTCTAGCTAACACTTCGATATTTTTGAAATGCCTTACATTCACGGAGGCGTTTTTAAAGAACGCTCGTTGCCCTAAATTTCTAACATTTTATTTGGATAAAAAAGTGTCCTTATACTCGTACATTCTGGGTGAATTACCATCGTGGACTTCCAATTTGCCCGTAAAATGTTGCCCAGTCTAAACTTGGCCGGTGATCAACCAATTGCGACTTGGAGCCTAACTATTTAGGTGGGCACTTGAGGCTGGCCTCGTTAAAACTTAATCAAATCGGGGTCTCCTTACCGAGGGACTGCATAAATTGTGTAATGTTAACTGATAGAAAATGATATTTACAATTTTTTTTATTATTATCATTATAATGCAGCTTGACTTTTGAACATTTTGTGGCGGTAGGTATGTTAAAGCAGTGGTTTAATTTATTTATTTTAATTATTGATTTATCTTCTTGTCTGTAAAGGTTTGAAACTTACATTTAATTACGAGTATTAGATATTTCTTTATTATTACTTTTATTTTTATATTAATACAAGTTATGGTTAGCATCAAAATTATAGAAACACTACTGTGTATGTCTTAGCGTTAAGATAAAAAAGTTTTAATGTTATCCTCTGGTAATGCAAACTCTTTAGTAAAGTTATTGACTGTCATCTCATTTTATGTATAGAGTTTCAATCGTTTTATTGCTGACTGTACATGCTATATTATCAATAAATTTTCTTGTACTACATAGACCTGTTAATGTGAGATTTTAACGTTGTTCGTTTGGTTCATAGCTTTTTTTTGTATTTTCCTGTTACTTTGATTTATTAGTTGATTTTATTAATTTTGATTTAAAAATAAATTTTGAATTTTTTGAATTTACATATAATGTATTCCTACTCTTTGTTTCATTGTCGTTTTGTTTGAAAATAAGAATCGTTATTTTTTTTCTTAGGAGCGGCTGCTGCATCTCGTCTATATGTGGACGCGGTGGGCAAACTGGGAAGACAAGCACAGCAAGGCACCTGGGGAGGATGCGCCGATATAGGTAACAATTAAAATAATTAATAGAACGCACGTTTTCCTGTGTGCTCTTGAGCTTAGCAACTGTTCAGGCTAAGTCAGTAACCTTAGTTCTTCTACGGGTATCCTTATTTTGGATTCGATCCCGCAGAGAAACTCAAAGCATAGCCCTCTCCATTGCTCTTTGGTTGACCTTGAACCTTCTTATAAGGAACATAGTATAAAATGAGACTTGATGGATCGTTGTGGAGATCCTTAGGCATTAGTCCAGCAGTGGACGTCTTTTGACTGAGATGATGATGAATATGATGACGTTTTCCTACCAAGGCATGGTAAAGCCTTCTCTGTTATCTAGTAGTTTGTTGAATGAGAGAGGGGTACAAATTGTTCTCGTTGGGGGTAGGACTTGTTTATAGTCTGTCTAGCTTACATCTACACTATTTCATCTAAGTCAAAACAAACAATGATAGTAGCTATTTTATTTTCTGGCAGTTAGAGTTCTGATGCCAGTTCCATAGTAGTTGAGAATTCCGGGTGAAGCGACCTTATTATCACTTAGGTACTATCAGGTAGGCCTAGACTTCCTTGCCGCAATATAGATAGACAAAATAAATATTTTTTGTTAAGAACTAATTAACAAACTAGTTCACATCACCATCATCATGATTTTATTACACTACACTCCACTACACCCCATTGCTGGGCAAAGCCTTCATCATTGGAATGAAGTTATCGCTACTAACAAACTTAAAAACTGCTTTGAGTCGCCGTATATTCGTAATGCAACTCTATGTGCGAAATAAAAATATAAGCAACGTTCATTACTGTTTGAAATTCGTTAACACGTTTGAAAACTTTAGAAAATGTCTGGCTAATGAATCTCCGCCGGTTTTAACGAATTCCGTTATACCAACACTGTAGTTTAACATAAAAAATTCTTCTTTGAAACCGGAACTAGATTTCGAACTAGAAAACATAAATTATTAGTAATTCATATTAGAGTCATTTAAAGAATGTAGAGATGGTTGTATATAATCCATATTAAAATAATATACTTTTATTATGATTTTTTTTATTACATTAATTCATAGATACTCACACACCCTTAGTTTACTCGTCTTGTTTTTTCTTTGTTTTTTTTTAATTTATTACCACATAAACAAGAGAGAGCTTATAATTTATATCTAGGAAGGCTTTTTATATTGTATATTATGGTATACATGTTTTTTATACAAATTCAAGTTACATTTTCATTACCTTTTCACTTATAGGAGTTAAATCGTTACACCTGATTTAAAACTGATGCTGTGAGTAAAAGCATATACTTAGAGGCAGTATCAAATTTAAACCACGTTTTAATTTTTTTTATTTATTTATTTAATCTTAATACACACCAACAGAACAGACATTATACACTGTTAATAAAACTAGCAAAAACATAGCGGATATCTGCTCCAATTACAGGCGCGTACAACATTAATAAATTATAAACTAAAAATTAAAATTAAAAAGAGACGTTTGAATAAAATAAAAAATAATTGAAATATTGACAAATTTTAAACATTAACAAAAGTAAAATATTCATTCATTTATTTATGATTTAATAATTTGATTGATTATAGTAAATGAAATTGAATTAAGTAAATTAAATTAATTCATAAATACATAGGTAAATTATTAATAAAATAAAATTATAAAAAGCACAATAATAAATAATTAAATTCTCTACTTGGTAAATTATTCCAGCACCTTCCTTCTGAATACTGACAATGAGTCACCAAAGATGTCAATATCATCACTGTCGCGAAGTTGTATTCCTGGCATATTCTCACTGAAGGGGAACTCGAACTAAGATTGGTTCTAACGAGAGGAGTGTGAAATATCCTTTTAATTGGCTTCCGAGAAATTCTGGATGGTACAGATAAAGAGATGCGGTCGATAACATCACAACAGTTCACCCGATTATTGACAACCTTATAAAGAAACAGCAAATCATGCAATTTTCTCCGATCTTTTAGCGAATTAAGTTCAAAGAATTTCAAACGTTGATCATAGCTGCACCGGTGGATAATGCCCTGCGAAGAAAATGGCAAATGTCGTGTAAAAGCACGCTGGATGCCTTCAATACGCTGAGTGTACACTACACTATAAAACGGACTCCAAACGTTGCACCCATATTCTAAGGAACTTTTGTCCAAGATTTAGAATTACTGGGCCAATGGTTAATGGATTCAATTACTCAGTCAGTGATCGATTTAAAATAGCATAAACGTACACGATTTTTTATGTTATTTGTAAAAAAGTTTAACAGAGTCTTTTGTTTTAGGAACCGCTCTAATGAAAGTTGTCGAAGTCTACCGAGAGATTCAGGATCAACAAATGAATATTGTAAGTGTTGTTTTAGAATTTTTATAAACCAAATGGGTCCGGAAAGAGTAAAGTTCGTATCGAGTTATTGAGATACAAGAAACATTTATGGTCAAAAAGCTTATACCAACAAAGCTAGAGTGGACATGTGTTCATTCCTTTTAAGTTATAGTATTTAATTATATCTGAATTTCAAATGGCTTAATAAATATTTATTAAGTTCATTTAGGCATGGGCATTTCCCTCCTTATGAAGTGCCAATGAATTTAAATATGCTTACTGTTACTTAGCAGATAATGTTAATGGTAGCTCACTTAATTTGGTGAAACGAGATTTGAGCTTAACAATTTAAATTTATAATATTATTTATTGTGACAATAATATTCTTCTATTTTTATTTTTTATATACCTACTAAGTAATAGTAAAGTAAAGTATCACTTGACACTAGACTACACTATTACAGCGTGTCTCGAATATTAAGTTAACTCTCGTTGTATGTCTCTCTATCTTTATTTCAGAGAGAGACTTAAGAAAGAGTTTCAACTTTAGTCCAAGGTTAAAAATATATTTTTTTAACCTTGACCTTTTCAAATAGATCTATATGTTCTATATTAAGATATGAATTATTTTACATCAAGTGATCACGTGATCATGTGATCAAGTGATTTTCTAACTGAGTTGTTTTAATCCCTTTCTTTGAACATAGAACCCGGTTTAATTTTAGTAAGTACATTTTTAAATAACTTTCAAAATCTAATAAAATTAGGCCGCGTTTTGGAACAACAGTCTTTATGTATATTGCCTGTGTCTCATTCTTGATTCCGACGCAACCGTAATCTTTGCCTGTTTCTCTTTCAGTTGAAAGCGTTTTACGTAGATTTGCTGGTCCCCTTGGAAACTAATCTGGAGAAAGATACAAAAGTAGTACAGGTCAGTCAATAAGAATTTCTCCTTTCATAATCTTTTATGTGAATAGTCCCGTGTTTCCAGGGATTGTTTACTGCTAAGAGGGAGCCGGGTCTCAGGTCAAATAAGCCCAGTATCCCGTGAGATAAGAATTTCTATTAAAAAGTTTTGGCCGAAGTGAGTAGCTATTTTTGTGTGTAAGGGCTATTATTCCACTGAAGATAAATAAGGGAACACAGTTTGTATCTTCCGTAAGCTCCGTAAAGGTTTAATTTAGTTTAACATCGGTCAGAATATTTTGAAGAACAATTAATTATCTATGATTATGGTAACATAATATATTATATTTGACGCAAATATTGTTGCGAACAAATTAAAATTTGGAAAAATGTTTAAAAAATCACGCTCGTTTAAATTTTTTAATTTCTTTTCAAACAAATACCTAGTTGTTATTTATTTGTTTGAATAAAACGTGTTTTGTATAGCAGAAATCAATAATTTACAACAAAGTCTTTGGCTATTGGCCGCCTATAGTACGCCTACAGTGCAGCTGGATTTATAGGCAGTATTGATTCTTCAAACCGTTGTAACCGAACGTTTGCTTCGTACGGTTTGTTCTTGTAAGGCTTACTAGTAGTCGGCATAACGTGAACGTGTCCCATCATACTAGGTTCTATGGATCGTCTAAGTGCAATGATAAGAGCGGACAAACCGAAATCCACTGGATACGACCTCTTCTCGGGTTGATCTTTTTGTGGTAAAGGAAGGGGTAAAAACATGGTAACATTCTATTAGCCGTGATCGTGACCAAATACAAATATCTTGAACGCTACAGCTGTTTTAGATAATGTCTATTGGAGGACAGCATTATGGGCAATGCCCCGATCTATCTTTGTATTTTTGTATGGTAATATTTGTGACAAAATTATAGGATAGGATAGGAATATATATTATAGGATATTATAGGATAGGAATTATGATGAGACACTTTTCTAACCATTTTTTTTTAAATTTTAGTCGGAACAAAAACGTTTCTTGCAACAACACAAGCTACGCTCAGAGAGCTACAGTAAAGCTGCTGCCACAATCAAGAAACAGCGAAAGAAGAAGACAAATGTAACCAAAGTTGGCACTGCAATGGACAAGGAAATGAAGGTACCTAATACACCTTTTTTTTACTTTTTTTACTACGCAAAATGCTGTCTTACGTATGCATTGACCCCGGTCAATGCTTTTTTACACATTATAAAACTATTTGTCACAATAAAGACATAAAATTAAATTAAACGAACGAAAGGGGTAATAAAATGTACATAAATTAAATTACAAAATTAGAGTCTTTTACACGGAACTTTTAAAAATTTCCACTTAATTTAAATTCTGCTACGATTTTTCTTAAGCACAGGTTGGAACCGTTGTATTCTCGATATTCTTTTTGCCCATTATCTTTTTTATATTGACGGTGAAGAGGGGGGGCAAATGCATTTACCCTCATCCACCTGGTGTTAAATGGGGGATGTTAAATGACGTCCAAACGTGGGGACAGCTAATGTAGCGTAGTGCAACGTGAGAATGAGATAGACGCGAAAACATTATATCACACACATCTCCGGGATCACATTTAGTTTAATGCAATTCTTTGCTGTTAGAAGAAACCAAGGACCGTTGAGTCGTAAAGATAGGCTTATGGACTACATAGGCTACTTGCATCGCGGAATTTATTTTTTAGTTTATTAACAAACAATTTTTCATGGGTAGTGTTGACTTACAAGTATTATATGGAAATGCATTTGAAAAAAAGGGACTTCCCTTAGACAGGAATCGTATCAAGTGCAGTTAACGTCATACTTATTTGTGTTTCCAAGTGCAGTTTACGCATTAAAAAAAATATATCTGGGGGCACGGAAGTGGGGAGCATTAGCCCTATTTAAGGGACCTTCTGTCTTAAGTTGTTACGTAATTAGCTAACCTAACAACATAGTGACCATATCGATATTAAAAATCTTTTATGTTTTAAATAAATAGATTGACTTGGCAATCGCACTAAACAATCTAATTTAATATAATATAGGTATTATGTATTACTTATGCATCGCATGAAAACACAATGTATCTCACATTGTGTTTTCATGCGATGGCCAAGTCAATCTATTTATTTAAAACATAGAAGATTTTTGTAAGCTACGAAATATCTTCTCGTTCGATATACCGCAGTGTCTCAAGACGAAAGTCTTTGACCAGTGTGTGTTGCCTGTGATGACATACGGGACTGAGACGTGGTCGCTCACTATGGGCCTCATAAAAAGGCTCAAGGTCACTCAAAGAGCAATGGAGAGGGCTAAGCTCGGGGTTTCTCTGCGTTATCGAATCAGAAATGAGGAGATCCGCAGAAGAACTAAGGTAACCGACATAGCCCGAAGAGTTGCTAAGCTCAAGTGGCAGTGGGCAGGGCACATTGCTCGCAGGACTGATGGCCGCTGAGGCGGAATAGTCCTTGAGTGGCGACCGCGTACCGGAAAGCGCAGTGTGGGCAGGCCTCCAACAAGGTGGACCGACGATCTGGTGAAGGTCGCGGGAAGCCGCTGGATGCGAGCAGCACAAAACCGGTCGTTGTGGAGATCCTTGGGGGAGGCCTTTGTCCAGCAGTGGACGTCTTTTGGCTGAGATGATGATGATGATGATAAAAGATTTTTAATACTGATATGGTCATATAGTTAGAGATATGTTGTTAGGTTAGCTAATTACGTAATAACTTAAGACAGAAGGTCCCTTAAGTAGGGACTGAATATATTAACCGACTCAGTATTACATAGATCTCACAACTTTTTACGGTAGAAGAACTGAGTTGCGAGACTTGGTTTTTTTTACAAGTTTGTTTTTGATGGCTTATTTTCTTTGCTGTACCTACAGATACAGATTAAACAAACCTTTTTTACAAAGCCATAAAACGTAATGCTGTTATGGTCATCCTCAGTGCAAACATTAAGAACTTTATTAAATTAATAGAATAAGCCACAATGTTACTCTGCTTACGTTGCTGTAAGGTAACGTTATGTTAGGCAAGGTAATGTAATTATTGTCAACTTCATACTTTTTCACTTTTTCTTCATACTTCATAAAAGATAATCCCAATTGCAGACTTTTTTGTTATTTCCGTTTATATTGACGTTTGTGTTATTTCCCTTTACCTTGACTGTTTATCAAATAGTATCGCTTTTTTCTCTTGTAAGTGTCTTTGGTGCTATTCCAACTTGCGCATATATTTCATATCATTACTAAATTCTTCAATAATGGCAATTTACTTCCGTTCTCCGCTCGCATATCGTTAACGTATATTTTGTTTGTTACAGAACATGCAAATATTGGAAGAGGAAAAGACGAAATTGGATGCATTTTGCGAGCAGAGCTTGAAAAATGTAAGTGTATTCTGTAACCTTTAACCTACAGCGAGAAAACGTTTTTTAAAATTTCTGTTCAAATTCAAATTTTGAAAACTTTAATAAAGGCTACAATCGTTGAGCTTTTCATCGGTTTGTAAGTCTTCAGAGCGGGAAACCTTGTACTGCAAAGAACCGGCAAGGAACTCAGCAAAAGCATTTCATTTCATTCACAGCGTGAAATATTAAAGAACACTTTCGAAGTTAATAAATAAAATTAATACTTTAGACCAGCTTCTAACCTCAACTTTTACGTTTAATAAGTCGTTTGAAGTCGCTACTTGAAAATAAACTAAGAAACTAAGTGTTAATATAGTATGTTTGTACCCCAGGCAATGACTCAAGAGCGTCGCCGGTACGGATTCGTCCTGGAACGACAGTGCTCTCTCGCGAAGCACTGGTTGGCGTACCACAGTGCGGGCGCAGCGACGTACAACACCGGCTTGGAAGAGTGGCTCGAGGTGTCCAGGACTAGGGAATACCTACCGCCTAATGTGGAGGCTATGTTCGTCAGCAGAATGAGGGTAGGTGTTGCAGTATCCCCTGGGTAAATAAATACAAAACAGTAGTTGCAGTATGTAGTAGGCGACTTGGTTTTATTCTTACTAGTGGTCGCCCATTGGTCGAAATTCGACCGTAATTTTATTAAGGCTGCACGGATCGTATCCTAAGCAATGAAAAATTAAAAAGATAGAATGTGAGTTTGGATTGGCATTGACAGATTTCGGCCGCTCCTCATCCATTTTTAAAATTCTTGAAAAGAGTATACAATATGCGTGTGTGTCAAATACATGGTAGTGTGTTTAATGTTTGTATTATTGATTTAATGTATTTTTTATGCATAATTAAAAAAAAAAATAACATTCTGTACATCCTTTTCTATATAAACTTTAAGTGTGCGAAATTTCATACTCCTCCGTCCGCATAATTTTCGTAAAAAGGGGTAAAAAAGTCTACTGTTATGTTGTTAAATAGCCAAGTAGTGAAATGAGTGTCTACGGCACTTTCTGCGAAGGAACATATAGCAAATAGGTGGTAGCGGTAATCGTCACATCTATTTGTGGACATCTGGTTATTGCCTGCTTTAGTGGACCGCTTATAAAAGATCATTAACAGGGTATGTAACCTACATACTCCTTTTTTATGATAAATTATCGTAACTTTCCTATATATCAAATTATTAAGAGTAAGAAATAACAATAATGATTTTTTTTAATTAACAATTCATTCCTAAGATGATACGGAAGACACATTCAAATTTCAATAAAAAAGACGGTTGGAATTTGCTATAAACAGGTTATTAAATCTCAGCCCCAACATCACGTGTAAGAATAATTGAATTGCACATAATTAAAAATAGTTGACTGTACCAAGTCTAGCAGGTAACAAATGAATTTATGAAGACTTTAGTCTTCCTGTGATATTTATAAAACAATAAATGGTTGCTTTATTGTAAAAAAAACATTTACAAATTGACGATTTAATATGCCGTTGTTTTATCCACAATGCTTTTATATAAAGTCGTTTAACCTTGTAAGCATATAAAACCATATTTACAACCCCTTACGCGCACCGCGGTGCCCCATAAAATGTTTCTTCATTTGCGAAAAATTATGTTTATGGCTTCTTATAACGTATATGGGCCATTTAAGTATCATATTTACCCAAAATAAACGGAACACATTGAATCGATATCAATTGCTTTGCGAAAATAAGAGTTGGGAAAGTGTTTGAGCCCATTGAATGGTTATTGTCCATTCCTATGGTGATGTGCTGGATCAAACCAGTTTGCAATTTCGCTGTTTGATTGTTAGATAGGTTCGCGTTGAAGTTTATTCAATGATCCAGCGAATGATGAATCATTGAATAAACTAGCATAAGAGTTGAGATGGCAGAGCGTTTATACATCTGATATCCCACAAACGTAGCTTCAATTTTATCAAACCAATAAGTAAATTTTTATGACACTTTCTATGCTTAAGCATACCTAATACAGAGATCTAAATATTTAATAGAAAACATATTGAAAATACGTCTGATCAGTAAATGTATGTGATTTGTAACTTTCAATTGTGGACTTTAAAAGTTTCATTAAAATTAGCTAATTTGATTCCTCTAACATCACTTCACTTCACCTATCTTCTCTTATTTTTTTTTACTATGTTCACCAATAAAAGGTATTCGCTCCCTCCAACAGCAAGTCTCATTCTGGGCTGATGAGGATGTATACGCCAGCCCAAGGGCTGGAGACGACGACGACCGCGCCTCAGTAGGCTCTGCTTTGAGGAAGACCCGCTCGGTAGACGCCTCGTGTCTGGACGTCAGGTCTATTGGAGACATGGGATCACCTGCCCAAGGACTGGCCAGAGCCAAGTCTGACTTCAATTTGCAAGCCAGCTCGCATGCTGATGAACCAGGTGAGCTGTCAAGTGAAACTCTCATTATGAAACAATGGAATTAAATAATTTAACAATAAAGGAAAAGTAAGTGTGTGTTCTGCGGTGTTCCCATCCATAGGGAAAGCTCGTTTCCCAATAGTGGGGACATTAAATGAGCTAGTGTAAGTAAGTGTCCAACTGCTGCTGGGCAAAGATTTTTGAGATCACTTGAGATAACCTTAAAAACCAGTCTTTGTTGTTATTATATTCTCTTATTCCGATGATATATATATTTTTTTTAAATATCATGATGACAATATCATCATTTTAGCCAATAGACGTCTACTACACAAAGGCCTCTCCCAAGAAAAAAAAGTATGAAAATAAGAAAATCCAAATACAATATGATAATGATAACAAACTTTGATTTTTGCTACAAGAAACTCCTTTTCGCAGAAATCGAAACTGAAACCCGTGCCATCCGTCCATCATCGCTGGCACCCCCATCTTGCACCACCAGGGACCCACCATTGGCCCGATCCCTATACGCCTACGCAGCTGCCGGCGACAACCAGCTCAGCTTCCAACAAGGAGACGTGCTCGCTCTACTAGGAGAGAGGACAAAGGGTTGGCAGTATGGAGAAAACCTGCGCTCACATCAGGCTGGATGGTTCCCGCTGGCTTACACTGAACCTATCGCTAACGATGAGATTATGTAAGTACCTACTCCTAAGGTTATTCAACTTATGTACACACGGCGGCAGATCAACCTACCCAAAACTGTGAAATTTCTACAATCAATTTTGAACTTTATTATTTAGTTATAAGGATCAATATTCATTAGAGAAATTTGACAGATTTGGGTAGGTTGATCTGCCGCCGACTGTACACACTAGCGATATACTCCGCTGGGTATCCCTCCCTTTGGCCAAATTATTTTTCGTCTAATTTCACTTCCCAAAAACCTTATCGCCTAAGTTTCATTTTCCGAATGAACCAAGCAACTCACACATAATTCATTTGGTCCAATTATCAAAATTTTACTTAGTCAAGTTTTATTAAGACAAATGTTAATACAGCAAATGTTTTATTTTGGAAAATATTATATTCCAAAAAAATATTTCTCTCAAATTGTCACTTCACATACTTAGGTACCTGCCCTACTCCTGTAGGTCAGGTACCTAAGTAGTAAGACAATCGCGAAGCGCAGCGTAACGATGGTCTTGAATTTCGAGGTTATTTTTTTATTAGACAACAGAAATCTAGCTCCATACAAAAATATCTCTTTTTATAGCTCTTGTTCGTATGCCATGCAATATTTTGGGAAGAGTAAGTTGTGCTAAATGAACCATTTGATTAAATAATATTTGGTTAAGGGTGCGCCATCCATAAGTGACAAGTGTCATATGTTTTATTTGAAATGTCGTCGTCCATATTTATTTGATGCCGCGCGGCCATACTAATTTTGTATAGGGAATTTAAGGTGCTCAATAAAAAATAATTATTTAAATAACCACTTGATGAATCGAAAATGTAGTCTAGCAATTTGTAGTTTATCCATTGATGATTGTTTAGACAAAATCAGAGGTACAATAATTTAGATAAACTATAAGAAATCTACTAAACGCCGCCACTCGTTTTCATGATTTTTGCCCTACTTTAAATGATATTGTAGAAAAAACTATAGCGTGTTATGAATTTATGGTTCTGACAAATTGTAAACACGTTCTCTATGATACTAAATATATATTTTGTTCATTTAATACGTTAGTATTTTCAATTATATCTATTTAACCGTAACTGCATTTTTGGCATTTTTTTGTCGGCGCACCCTTAAATGAAACATGACCAAACAATTATTTGTTAAACAATAATACGCCAAAAAAGAGATTTTCTAACAAAAATTTGCAATAAGTTGTTTTGACAAATGTTTTTTTTTTCCAAATGCAAATTTGCGTAAAATAGTTTGCGATATGATATTTTGGGAAACGTTTTTTGGCCAAACATTAGTAATCCACTCTTAATACGTCTACGCAGCCGCCGGTGACAGCTCTGCTTTTAACAAGGAAACATGCTCGCATTCTAGGTGAGAGGATGAAGGGTTGGCAGTATGGAGATAACATGTGCTTACATTATGACTGGATGCTTTCCACTGGCTAGAATATAAATAGTGTAGTAGTGTAGTTAGTAGTACCTAGTAGTGTTCGCGTAAACTTTAGAAAACAACAATAGCGATAACCTTGACGGTTGCTAAGTAATGATGAGAGCAATCGCATACATATAAATTTAAGGCTATGTAGACTCGGGCGACAAATATGTACGTTTCAAATAAAACGGACACGAGACTGGTCAAAACAACAATATTACGTCTACCGCAATTAAGCGGTTTACCTTACCTTGAGGAATATACGATGGAGCTCGAGACGTTTAAAGTTGGTCACCATCGTCAAGGGATCCGGCATTGTGAAACTTCTTAACTTTCGCGGTCGCAACCCGAACGCGCTACGTTTCAACGTCTTCAGAGTGCTTGCTTAGTGCGTGTTTTTTACATAGTTGATTGTATAGGATCGAAGCAGCCCCGTCCCATCTATAGGCAAGTTAGTTTCACAGACATCTAGTTATTATAAGGGCGTCCGCTCAACCTCACTCGCCTATGTTTTAAGGGCAGCTCACCCACCCGCTGGAGCTGCGACCTGACCTTGAACGAGGCGTGGACGCTGATCTTGCTATTGATAAAGCGAGTGTGCTTTGTTTGTTTTAGCGAACTCCCTTAATCATAACACATCTCCAACATTTTAAACACTTTCTCATTCTCTTCACAGTGGCAGCTCTCCCGCCCGCTGGAGCGCCCCGACCCCGAACGAGGGTCCGCCGCCCGCGCCGGTTGCGCATGCGCAGACCACGCCGAGCACGCCGTCGGTGCACGGCCACGCGCACCCGCCCAGAATGTTCGGAGACACGGTCACCGCGCATCATGTCAACAAAGTATGATTATAATAATAGTGTGACTTTTTATCGCTCTGCCACCGCACTTTTGCAGAGTCGTTCTTATTGCAGGGCTATAAATGTTTGTGAAAAAATATGATTTTGCTTTCGTCTCTTCTTATCTTCAAGTGACGTCACCAGAAGTCCAAAGTCCACTTCACTTAGAATACCCCACGCCACAACTGGCAATTTCAAAACAATGTTATACCACAGACGTTGTTTTTTTTTCACTAACAACGAGCGGGCAAATCCACCAGTTTAAGAAAGTAGCCCGTACTTTTTTATACATGCATCCATTATTGTGCCAATAGCCTTTGAAGTTTAAAACCTTAAAAATAATATGACTGTGGTCCTTCGTAAAGACAGTTCCTTCCAGTTCCTTCCAGTTCCGTCATTTCCATTTGGATAGCTAAAGTGTATCGTGTTATCCAGGGTCGTCTTGGCACCGGATCGCCAGGGCTGCCGCCTACCCTGCCAGCTCCTTCGCCCAGTGCCCTAAGCTCATCAGCCAGCGCCACCTTCCATGCGTCCACACCAGCTCCGGCTCCCGGCAACGCCATAAAAAACTCAACATCAGCTAACTTCACGACACACGCTATCATTGAGACCCGTAGCTTTGGACCGCAGACACTGCCGATGCGTTCTCAGGTAATTGTATTAGTTTTAAATGCAGTACCTACCTAATAAATAGTTTTAATAAGAGTAGTTATTAATGGGAATTTTTTCCATATTTTTCATTATTTCAAGTATCCGATAGATTTTGAAAATTGATTTTAAAAAAATAAAGTAAAACGTTTTTATTTTGTTAATATATAATTTTTAACGCAAATTTTGTTGCGTCAAAATAAAGTACCTACAGTACAGCCGGTAGATCTTGGTATACATTAAAGTGGTTTTTTTTTGTCAAGACAATAATGTGGCATATAACAAACTCTGAAATACCTTAAGTTAAGCCTTAAAATAGCATTCCAGACTACTTTCAAAAATCCTTGATGAAATTGTATTAAAATTGATTCAATCAGGCAAAACTTGAATAGTCGCAAAATGAAATTATCCCTTCAAAGCAAAAACCGGCACACGTGTTCCCGTACAAAGCACATCATTCCGATGGAAACAGCGATTGCCACTCAGGTGTACGTGCCCGCGTCGGCGTGTCTATATCACGTCATTCATGCCACCGACGACGACGGTAGACCACGTTGTACAAGAATTGTACTTTGAAAGGATTTCAAAGCAATTAAAGATCTGATTTAAGTTTGAAGCAACGAATTATTTAAGTGCAGATAATACAAGTTAATAGATACAATTACTAGGCAACATTAAGCTTATGTTTTTCAATTTAGAAATTCGAAAAAAAATGTTTGTTTTATTTTATAAACAGGTGACACAAAACAAAGCGGGGCCTGCCAAAACGGTGGTATCAGCAGTAGGCGCTGTTGGCAATGTTTCACTGCACAGCTCAAATGATTCAGGCTTCTCCAATGAACCACCACCTCAGCCTGATGTTGACTACAGCGATGAGGAAGCTCAGCGATTGCGTGTGCCTATAAGGTAATTTAAAAATCAACATACACAATATTACTTTAGATATAAGTTGCAGTTTCGCTTGAACCATTTAGTTGCTAATTTTTTTTTGTTTATTCATTTTGTAGTGTTTATTTCATTTTATTTTTTCCTCGTAGTACATCTGCTCACCATAACAACGAACATAGAGCTTACATGCTCAAAACTCAAAGCTTGAAACGTGGACCAAAACCAAGCAGTCACGCAACCAATGGATATTTAACTGATGACCAGCAGTTAATGCTTCGCAGCATGTTGGATATGGATAAAGATTCGCAAAAAGTCAAGAGAACAAAGTCGTTCTGGAAGTTTGGTCGTACAACATCCGAGGAGATAATGGAGGGCATGTCGCTTTGGCAGCACCGCGATATTGTTGACACTGTACCGGAATTTAAGAAAAAGTTGTTTGTAAAGATAAAGAAAGAACTAAGACCCGCACCGGACATACCAGAAATGCGTAGTCCAGTTAGTCCCGAGAAATCTCCACCACCCGAAAATGTACAGATACGCTCAAAAGAAACAATAGACAGGAAAGAGGTAAAATCTACAAACGGCATGCGTCAAGCTAGGAGCTTAGGTTCTATTCAAAATGAAGAAAACCAAGAAAAGGCGAGAAAAAGCAATGATAGTTACAATCAGCAGCAGCAGAGTCAAACTTTGAACAGAAAGAGCACGTCGGAAAAGGCCATAGCCGAAGAAAAGCAAGAAGATTTCGTCCCCAGAAATGAGTCAAGACATTCGGATTTTACCAACACAAGTACAATTAAAACCAATTTTGAAAACAGCTTTTACAACGATGAAAATGGTGATGGTTTTGTTATGAAAACGGTTAAGCGCAGGGAAATTCTGCAAAGGTACGACAATGATAGTAGTTCTGAAGTAAATTCTGTGGCTTCAAGCACGGATCCATACGACTGCATCATCGTTGATGATCATATGACTTCAAGAAAGCAACAAGAACTTGACAGACGTCGCCAGGCACAAATGATGAATGAAGATGTTAAAAAGGGCAAAGAAAATGCTTACATGCCTGAATTTGAAGAGATTGAAGTCACCCCAATAAAACCGCACGTTCGCGCAACTTTATCGTCAGAAAAAGTCAAAAAACCCTCCCACGAACGCAGTCCTCCTAAAGCCATGGAATTTAAAACATTCAAAGATAATTCCAAGGAAGTCAAATCATTTTCAGCTTCTTCAGAAACATTAAAGTACAAGGATGACCAACAAACTGATCGCTATGGCATTCCGACTGAGCGCAATAACAATGAAATTCGAAACGAAGATGGTTACAATGGACACGATGAAGGAACTCTGAAATATAAGAAACGCTCGAGTAAAGAGGAGAAAAATCGTCAACAAAACACAATGGAGAATGGAAAGAACTATAAGAAGGAATATCCTCAAGCTGAGGCTAGATCTCCAAAGAAAGAAGTTAGGCCTTACGAAAATAGGGAGCCGAGGATTGATTACTCGCTCGACAGGCGTCAAACAAAAAAGGAAATGGCCGATTTGAAGACAAGAACTGATCCAAGGAGTAAGAGCAGAGCAAATAGAAGCTACGATGACAGTACACTACCGTACAACGGTCGCAGGGACGAACGCTATTACGAGACGAACATATCCTACTTCAGTGACCAGGAGCGACGTGTGTCTCGTTATGACTACGAAACAGATTCAAAGAAAGCTGAAAAATCAAAGATGCGCTTGGAAGAAGCAAAATTAGAAGCGAGGCGTTTCGTAGATCGTCGAAGTGAGGGTCCGTATAGTGAATCTGATGACCAGAAGTTCAACGAGGCGTTGAAGCAACAAAGGCCGCAGTTGCTACCACGAACCAAGTTATTGAAAAGGACCGCGGATGGAGTTGAATTGCCAGAAGAAGGCCATACTTTTGGACCGTGGTACGATTTGTGGGGCCGCGAGACGGCCGTTTACAAGTAAACGTACAAAGAAGGTCTGTTAATTACTTCGTTTTGTTTTTAAATATGTTTATTGTTTATCCTTAAATAGCATGTTGTTACACATTATCCGGTTTATTTTGCTATTTTTAGTTATTAGACTAGTTATTAAGATAAACAAACCGTAGTTATAGATAATGTAAATACAATATCGTACCGTAATAAATCGTAATATAATAACATGACCAATCCTTCAACGATAATCTGTCTTTAAAAATGTACTTTAAAAGCACATCCAAGAAACGAATAACGTTATTATGACTATCAGATAATAAATGTCATTTTATATTAAGATATACGTTTTACTAGTCTCTTTCTAAACACATCATGAGTCTGAACCAATAACGACGTTGTAACAAAATCAATTAAACTTTTAATATTGTTAAAAGTAGTTTTCTAAACAATTTTCAAAAACATTTTCTAATACATTGTAATTTAACAGTTTAATTGTAATGTATTACACAGGCCGCAGCAGTTTGCCACAGTTAAACTACGGAAGACCCTAACAAACGATAGGTCGTCGCCAGCCATCGAATAATGTTTTATAATTATTATGATTATTTTGTTAATTAATAATAAATGTAAATTAGATACACCATGTATTTTGTACAGTTAAATATTCATAGTTTAACAAAGAATATATCACAATTTTTACAATAATGGAATATGATGTTTTATTTTCGTCCTTTATGCTATAATTGATAATATTATTTAAAACGAGCTGTATACGCTGTATGCACTTTAACTTTTGGTCACTGAACAATTTCAAATCGAAAGCTCGTCAAGAAATAATTTTATGAAAGCTGAAGTACTTTAAATTTAAAAATATTATAATACATAATATTGTTTAATATTGTATAACATAAATATTATATTGTACGAATAGAGTAACTCTAAAAATATATTATTTAGTTAAAACTAGAATTTGATCAACGTACCTTAAGATTTGCTATATCAATAAGTTTCAATCTTTTTAAAGTCAAAGTCAAATCGTTTATTCAATATAAATCTTATCAGGCACTTACTGATGCCACAACTAAGTATAAAATTCAAATAATAATTAAAAAATGTAATATTTGATAAAGTGAAATCTATATCAAGTTACTACTTTTTTTAAATCTATTCAAGCTATTATATTAAGACACTAGCATAAGTCAGATCTCGACTAAACTCAACTAGAAGATATCCACTTCAATTCAAGTATGAAAAGAAAATGAACGATGAAAGCGATTCTATCAGATGAAAAATCAACGTCAATTGCTTTCAGGCGTCAATGATGATTTATGGTGTTCCGATTCCGGTGCCGGATGTGACGTGGCAGCGGACCTCCGAGAAATATTCCCGGCAATATGTTATAGCTCCTGAGGGACGGCGGATACCTGTTATGGCGTCAAATAGAATCGAATAAATCCTAGTAATTGTACTTACACTTTACGACCAAATTACTTGTAGAGATAGTATTAAATAACAGTTTATTGGGCACAAATATACTACAACATACAAAATGAGCTCGGTGGCGCAGTGATTAATGTGCCCGGTCATCGATTGCTGGAGTTAAGCAACTTTCGCAAAAGCCGGTTATTGGATGGATGACCAAAAATGTATCATCTCGAGCACGTCCGTGCTTCGGAAGGCACACATACACCGCTGGTCCCCGCTGCATTAGCAGTCGTTAACAAACACCAATCCGCGCTCCTCCAATCCACAGGGAAGGGCTCGTGCTGTAACTGTGGGGACCTAAAATGAGCTGATGAGGTATACTAACAAAGCATTTTAAAAAAACAAAGCCAACATAGTCGTGATATAAAATTAGTTTTCTTGAAAACTACCTACCTACCTACTACCTTCGTTGAAAACTCATTTTGTCTCTTTCTGCCTTTATTAACCAAAAAAGACAGCATCTTGGTAAGGCAATATATACTGGCCTGCAAAAATAAGTACTACACTTTTAATATTTATTTATTTTCTAAACTATAGAAGTTAGAGATTTTTAAATAAAAAACGTTTTGCAGCAATTTTTATCAGCTTTCTTTAAAACTAAAGTAAATTATACATTAGTAACATTTTCCTTTTTGTTTCGAAAGTATATCTTGTGTACTTAAAAAGTTATTGCAATTTTAAAAGTGTGATACTTAATTTTGCAGGCCAGTGTAAGTGAGAGATATGAGCTAGGTAATGAAACAAGTCTTCGCGTATCAACGGTATAATCGAGACAACGGCCACATTACATGCACGTTTACATATACCTTCATTATAAATAATAATGTGGATATACCTACATACATCACAATAAGGTACCGATTATCGTCAGATGGCAGTAGTAAAAACCCATTAGCAAGCATTGGGCCACTGGGCCAGCGTGGTAGGTTACGGTGCTATTTATTTATTGTTTCTGCAGGTAGGCCCATGAGTGGGACGTTAACATACTGATGATGATGATGATGGCAGTCATTTTAATAATTTGTTCTTTTGTTGCTATGTTTAATATTTAAAAAAAGTGCTACTACTAAAAAAACTACATCTTATTCTGTAGGCGACATATTATAATAGGCGATAAAGATACTGAACATGATAAAAAATGTGATTTTTTGTGAGGGTTGTAACGTCACAGTGACGTAATACCGCTGCTGGTTTGCAGTGTAAATCACAAACTACTAGAAAATTTCAACGTCTTTTGGGGCCTCGGTAGCTCAGCAGTCAGAGCATTGGACCGGTTATCCAAAGGTCGTGGGTTCGATTTCCACTCGAGCTTCCTGAGGCCAATTGATTTTTTTTGGTAAAATTTTATGTTGTAACTATACAACGTGTAACGAAAAGGTGTGGTCAAAATGAAAAGATCCAAAGTGTGTCCCATCTAGAACTTGTATGTGTTGAAATGAAACAACTTTTACGGATCTACTCGCGTTTATTTTACACATTACTTATTTAATGTTTATCCTGACGTTTCGAACCCTTTGCAGGGTCCATGGTCACAGGGAGACTGAGGTGTTGGTCATCTCATAATTAGTTGGTAGCTTGTTTAACCTCGTTTAAATTTAATCAGGTGCGTTCCGTTTTACGCAGAAAGAGCTTACAGTATCTTTTGGTCTGGCAGTATGGTGTCGAGGCTAGGATTTAATATTTTGTATGATGGGATCCCAGGCTGGTGGTAGATTCCAACCATCTTCTCTATTAAAATTAGGATGTTTTTTAATTTCAATAGCCTCGTGTATCATTCTAGGGATGAATCGTTGTTGTTGTATGTGTTGTTATTAAGACATAATTATAAACTTTAATTTGTCATGCAATGGTTAATGAAATATTTGTATTTGTGAAGCCATGCGCGTCAGGTGCGCGTGAGCAAGCAGCAGTGATCTTAAAGGATAGTACACAGAGGTCACTAAACCACTAGGGCTGAGACTTGTTTATTTTGATGTGAGGTCACAATAGAAATATTAAATTAAAAATTGCATAACACATTAAAGTTAATAATCATGACTTAGTAAATCTGAATACAAGATCTACATCGGATACACTTTGGATCTTTTCATTTTGACCACACCTTTCTGTTACACGCTGTATAAAGCATTGTGAATGCAAAATTAAAAAATTATACTGAACATCACAATAATCAGCCTAAGGGCATCCTTTTGCTAAGCTCGGAACTTCCAGGAGAATCCTTCTAGCATTTTAAAAGCGAAAACATAGAGGTTTGTATATTCTTCCGTCACGCTGGAACGACAGAATGGATTTAAATTAAAATTGGTTCAACACAGTTAGAGCATATTTTTGATTAACATATAGGACACTGTTATCCCGGGATTATATGTCATTCCGCCGTGAGTAAAGCCACGAGTGGAATCCTAAAAAAATATTTTGATAAAGCGGTTTTATAAGATTTATTTTGGCAGATTTTAATAGCGAGCGCTTTATGCAGTAAGTCATGCATGATAGGGCTTTTGGCTTTACAGGCTGATGAAGATGATGGTTTAAAACAATTTGGCCTAGTCTTATTTACCATGTAGAATACAAAGACAATAAAAACATATAAGTAATCAATAATAAAAAAATAATATGTAGGTATGTTGTCTCTTCTCCCCTTTCCAAGGTACTTAAAGATTGACCAGGGAATAGGATTGACTACCATGAAGATGGCTCAGGAGCACTAACGGCTAGCACGCACTTCATTAATTCAGACCCGATTTGTCAAACGGTGCTGGTTCAAATCCCGCTTCTGGATGTCATTTTTTTTTTCTGAATTATCATAATTTGCGTAAAACGTATACCTACATGATTTCATAAGACGCAATAAAAATGATAAACATTCAAAACGTTAATTAGGCGAGCACTTTTCCGTTTGAAGTTCCCCTGACTTACTTTTTTGATACGGCAGTTACGGCACACAGGGCCAGCTATGATTTTCTTAACAAGCGAGCGCAGTTATGGCGCAAAAAGAGCAGCGATTATACCGAGCAGCGACTCAGGAATTACGACCTGCGGGCTTTGCCCCGTCAAAAGGAACTACGCGATACACAGCTTTAGTGAAATGTCTTTGTTGCGTCGAGTACCTTGCGAGTGTTCGGAGTAGGTGCATTAGTGTTGGGGCTAAGAAGAGGAGTTAGAACTATGAGGTACAAGAAAGTGTAATGTAATAATGAAAATTAATTAATGATAATAAGTTACTATCTAATCATCAGAGAATTCTCGTCGGCTGCCGTAAATTTAGACACAATAGATATTTAATTGTTAGTCGCCGGGATCCATAATTGGCTGACCTAAAGACCTTACTTGTGAATGACACATATGTCGCAAAAAAAAGCGCTTCTTGCGCTTTTTTTAACAGCGATTCAGGAATCACGACCTGCAGGCTCTGCCCCGTCAAAAGGAGCTACGCGATACACAGCTTTAGTGAAATGTCTTTGTTGCGTCGAGTACCTTGCGAGAGTTCGGAGTAAGTGTATGAGTGTTGGGGCCAAGGAGAGGTGAGGAGAGCCACCGAGGCATTAAAAAACTCCTTAATTAGCTAGCCTAAAAACTTACTGAAGAAGTTTGAGTACAGATCAACAAAACAATTAAGGTACTAATCCTTTAACCTACATATCAAACGTAAACAATTTGCACAACGCATCAACTCAAATAAAAAAAAAATATTACCGCTGCGATTCCCCAATGACAAACAAGCAGCAAGCAAACCGCCGTTCAACATAAAAATCAATTTGCGGTGCAAATCGAGCGCACCGACCAATGCTTCCAAGTCAACGGCTCCAACGGGCGCTGTGGCCTGGAAAAATCCACATTTTTGTATTAAAAAAGCAGGCATTCATTTTAAATGCATCCTGGTTGGGGAGCGTAACGGATACGCCAAACGAAATGGATTTTGGTTTGTATGTAGGTATGTATATGAGGAGCTCGATGGCGCAGTGGATAACACGCCCGGTCTGCGAGTGCTAAGGTTAAGCAACTTTCGCAAAGGCCGGTAATCGGATGGGTGACCAAAAATGTATCATCTCGAGCTCCTCCTTGCTTCGGAAGGCACGTAAAGCCGTTGGTGCCAGCTGCATTAGCAGTCGTTAACAACCACCAACCCGCACTGGGTCCGCGTGTATGGCCCGTTCTCCCTACCCATCCATAAGGAAGGCTCGTGCCTAGAGATGTAAAATGACTGAATCTGACCAGTCACGATTGTCAAAAACCGTATTTGACCGGTCATTTATTGTCAAGTTCAATCAAATTGACTTAATATTAATATTTCTAACTGTTAAAGTGACTAAATATTTACATTACTGCCAATTCCACCAACATCGCGACACGATTTCAGTTTATTTAAAAAAACAAAATTGTTATTCTGTGTTCATGGAGGAGGACGTTTCTATGATGTTTATGTCACGTTTCCAAAAGAAGTAGTATATTTAAGTATTTATTAGGTAAAGAAAATTCAATTTACTCTTTGTTTACTCATATTGCGGTGGTGCAAGTCGTGACAAGTATGAACTGCGCGTGACGCGGCGTTATAAAAAGAATTTGAAACCTAAATCTAGTTAAACGCTTTTTTTACATTTTTATTCAAAATAAATATTAAAAAACACTAAAGATCATATTGACCATATATGACCCTTTTTGACAGTAAATTACCGTTTTTGACCAATTTGACCGTAATTGACAGTCAGTCAAATTCAGTCACTTTGGTCATTTTCATCTCTACGTCGTGCCCCAGCAGTTGGAACATAAAATATGAGCTGGTGATGATGATGTATATTATGTAACGTGACCATTTATTTTTTTACTCGGGACTTCGGTTTATGTACACACGGCGGCAGATCAACCTACCCAAAACTGTCAAATTTCTACAATCAATTTTGAACTTTATTGTTTGGTTATAAGGAGCAATATTCATTGGAGAAATTTGACAAGTTTGGGTAGGTTGATCTGCCGCCGTGTGTACGTCAATTGGTAGGTTTACAGTGAAAAAAAACTAATTTCTTGTTAAGTTTTATTTTATTTATCAAAATAAGGTATTTAAGGTATTTATTACAAATTTAAAAAGTATTCAAATAAATGCTCAGTTATTTTTATATTTTTCAGATAAACAAAGTTTTTATGCAGCTGGTGATGATTTTAAATAAGAATAAAATTCTTGGCACGTTTTTTTGTTGTTTATCCTTGTTATCAACATTGACTTAAGGACCGGTTTTGGAAAACGGGACAATTTTGTGTCCCGAAGCTTTTTTCGGGGACACCAGGACGGAGAACCGTAAACAGGGACGGTCCCGCTCAAAACGGGACGTATGGTCACGTTATGTATATGGTACTCTACGACGAGAACGAGTATCTTAGGGCCTAAAAATTAAAAAAGAATAAGGTCCGAATAGTTATTCCGTGTTTTGTCTCTTTTACTCTTAATTTGGAATGACGTTTACATGACAGAAACAAAACACGGAATAACTATTCGGACCTTATTCTTTGTTTATTTGTAAGGCGGTTGGTGTTTTTCTTTACGCGTAGGTAAGCACTTGATCTACATCTAACGACCTCCTTGGTCGAGTGGCTTGGACACCGGTTTTCATGCTGTCGCCATCTCTGAGGTCCCGGGTTTGATCCCCGGTCGGATCAATTTAGAAATACCTGTTTTTCTAAATTGTTTCGAGTCTGGGTGTTTCCTATGTATAATAAGTATGTATTTAATTATATTCAGTATGTTTATCCGTTGTCTAGTTAACCATTTCTCGAGCTTCTTAAGGAAGCTTTTCTTGGGGCTAGATAATTGGTGTGAGTGTGGGAAACATTTATTTTTATTTATCTCACCTGATGTTAAGTGATATTATGGCTGAAGATACCTTCGATTTTATTTTTATGATACTGAGCTGGAGTTTGGCATTATGTAATCGAGTTTCTGAAATAAGTACAAGCGTGGTAGCCATCCAGACAGGGTCTGGGCTATCGGACCCGGCTTTTCGCTATAGCAATAATATTAGACTGTTTATTGTAAGCAATTCAAATATGAAAACATCTAAGAAAACTCATGAAGGAGATGAAATCGCCCAAGTTTCATATGACCTACATAATATTAACATTAATGAGGGAGTTATCGAAATGAGAAATTATTTTTGGAACCCTGTAGGTATTCGCTCGTACGAGTACTGTGAAAAAAACGAAAAAGAAATTAAACGTTTTCTAATTAAATTTAATTCAATAAAACATTATAAAATTGCGTGTTTGTGTGACGTTGACAAAACAATATTTAACTAATAGTTTTATGAATAAGGGGGTTAATCTTCAGCAAGCTATCAAAATAAACTCAACACACTAACCATGGTTAACTGCGTGTAGTTAAGATTTTATTCTTTTCATTCAGTTGAATTTGGGAAAGTTAGTATACAAATTACATCAAAGTTCATTTATTCAATACCTCAGAAAGGATTCATTTGACATGTGGGTCCGTAGTTGATGGTGTTACTATTTTTTTGTGTGACTTTAGGATTCAAACCTAAAATATATTTATTATGTTCTACAAATTCCAACAGGGTCTGTTGTATAATGTATTAAAACCTTTTTTAAACACAGCCAATGACGGCACCGCATCTACCTACAATTTTTTTTTCTATTAAAATTTTAAATATTCTATTTTGATCAATTATGTAGCGATCGAGGATTACTATTAATATAATAGTAGCTGAACTTTCAAACTTAAAGCAACCCCTAAAGATAAAGATAAAGATAATGAAAGTATCGTTTTCTAAAGTTTACGCAAACACTACACATTGAAATGAAACAACTTTTATGGATTTACTCGCGTTTATTTTAAATAAAATTAATTAAACGCGAGTAGATCCGTTAAAGTTGTTTCATTTCAACATTGAATGTCTTTAAAGTATACCATAATGATTTTAAACGATGTGTCTTTAAAGAGTTCTGTCCATAGCAATAGCAAGGCATTCCGATATCCACACCATTTGCCTGCCCTAATCTCTTCGATAAAGCCTGCGACGTGCATAATCGCCGATACTTTCGCGCAAACTGCGATCAAAGGATCCTCTGTAGCCGATAGTCTTTCACAATGGCTACCGGACGTGTTCTAGTGACGTCGCATATTGTGCACGCTTCATACAGGGTGAAGCAAAGATGTGGTTCATTTTAAAACTAAGTATCTTTATATTATAATTATCTTTATTTTTTATTTTTATTAATATACAAGCAGCCGCTCGCGGTTTCACCCGCGTGGTTCCCGTTTCCGTGGGAATATCTGAATAAAAAGTATCCTATGTGTTATTCCAGGTTATAAACTATCTGTATGCCGAATTTCATCCAAATCCATCCATCCGTTGCAGCGTGAGAAGCAACAAATATACGAACATACACACAAACTTTCGCATTTATAATATTAGTAGGAGAATTCTTCTGTACGAGTGTTTGTCACCCTCATAACTGGCTCCCTCTAAAAGGCTGGACCGTTTGGATGAAATTTTATGTGTATATTTCAATGGGTTCCTGGATGGTTTGAAAACACAATTGGACCCGGCGTTACATAAGAGGTTCATCATAGGATACGGGTGTTTTCAAGCGGACGAATTTGCGAGTGGGCCACTAGTCACTTAGAAAACATCATAGAATACCAGCCTTTACCAGTTAATTAGTCATATCATATTAACAACCTCGTTCAAAATTACTACAGTTATTATTGTAGTAATTTTTGATACTAGATATTGTTCATGACTTTAAGTTATCCTGTAAGAAATATTGGCTAACTCTTAAAGTACTACCGTACAGTACTACCCGTAAATATATAAAAGACGTTAACGTCAAAAGCGTCACAACTGCAAAAAAAAACTTTTTATGAATTTGAATTATATATTTTTTAGTTTAAGAACAGTTTTTTGAATAATAGGTAGGTACCTATGCTTCATATAAGTACAAACTTTATTTTTTATTTTTAAACTTGTTGGTGTAGCAGCCTGTATCAGATAATCCCATTGATAAGCGAACAGGCCAATTTGGCAGCCGCGCGGTCTCTATCACGAGCCGATGCCAACCCGCACGGACCTCGAGTCGACACTATTTTAGTTTCACGGCTCTAATTTACGTTAAATGAGCCAATGTATTTCATACCGTTATTAATGGACTGATAATCAGTTTATTACTGAGGTAGCAATCTTTGGGGCGCCAGCTATAGAACATTACTGCAGCACGCGGTAAAACTGGCATTGACGGACAAACATGACCATGAGGGTCGAGGCGAAGCCAAGACTCATATGTAAGTTCACCAATGTCTAGTTGCACTAAGGCTTGTATGTATAGTACTTTTGCTAAAATAACGTTACAATTAGTACATCTATCAGCCATACCAGCCGATGAACTAGAACTTTCTGTATACTTTCTTTATGACTAGAACACAGTCTTAGA
Organism: Eudonia lacustrata; assembly: GCA_947562085.1. NCBI lineage: Eukaryota > Metazoa > Arthropoda > Insecta > Lepidoptera > Crambidae > Eudonia > Eudonia lacustrata. The sequence continues at coordinate 16,946,064 of OX387342.1, forward strand.
GGGATGTTAGAGTAGAAGAACATTTGGCATGCACCAATACTCGTATTATGTTCATTTGTTTCTTTTTTTAAATTCTTAATAGCTTTATAACAAGCCAGTTCAAAATTTTGATGAAATTCTAGGTAGGTTACCTCCTTATTTGTCATATTTCGAAGTAAAAAGTTCATTCCATTTTTAAATAATAGGGCAGATATGAGTTTTAAAACTATTCTATTCGGCCGCTAAACAGATGCTAAACAGAGACATCATAGGATTTGAATACAAACTTTTCCGGCCTCCGTTCGTACGTATTTGACTAGTAGGAAATTCGATTGATCCCAAAGAAAGTTGTCAAAGTAATGAATTCATATCCAAGCATGTTTGAAAAAAACCTATTTGGAATGAGAGTAATGTACCTACTAGTTCTAGACTATTTACGGGTAGTAATTCTTGTACATGCATGTTTCGAGTCGATACTAAATATTTCGGTTTACCTACGGCTCTACTTCATGTTTATGTATATCATAACATAACCTAATTAATGGGCTGATTATTATCGGTTCATTACTGATGTACCAAACTTTGGTGCGCCAGCAAATTCATATTTCAAATGTGAGTAATAAACTAGCTTTAGAGTATTGAGAAAGCTTTAAACGCATGTTATGATGGGAATGAAAGGAAATTCAGAGAGCTAGGTAATTTTAAATGGGTATTTCATGAACTTATTACGTGTATTCCAGTTGAAAATGTTAAATAGTGTTTTGCCTTAATCAAATTTGATTTTTTTATATTAGAGTATAATAATTGATAACAATTATAGACCCTTGTTACACGTGGTTTTCCAGAACAAAAAGTTTCCTACCCAATTTCGCGTGAATCCACTAGAGAAGACAAGACAAGGGGACTTTTGGCAAAGGTTGGAGTTAAAGAAAGGTTTCCGTTTCACTATATTTCATACTATTGACACATTCGTTGTTCCCAAATAAACTTTTGGCATTTCCATAACACAATTTGGAGTGTCTATCGTGGATTTCTCAGCCGTACAATCTGTCTTCTGAAAATCACGAAAAACTAAATTAGATGAAATAACCATATTAAAGTCTTCCGATAATGTTATTAAACTATCTGAAAGTTAGCAAACATATTTCACTTCAGAGAAATCTCTAATAATATTGATTAGGTATAATTTTACAATTGCTGAAAAACTCATTAACCAAAATTGAAAAACAGTCTCATTAATATAATTTTCATCCTCAGTATTAAAACGGCGAATTTGAACAAATTGAACAATTCACACCATAAGCTACACTATTATAAAACGAAACACAATGGGGGCTTAATGTGTCTAGACTCGTGAAAAACGTCTAAGAGTTGGAATTGACATTTCGCTTTATGGCCCCTCCGTTTATTATTGTACCACTTGTGCCCGCGCCAAGAAGACACTGGAAGCTAAATCTACCAATAGGTCCAGGGTATGGCACACTTGTGCTACCATCCGTGAGTCTGATTTACTAAATCGACTGGCGAGTCAGCAGTTTTTGAGAGAGGCGACGAAAATAAGCAGTGGATTCGAAAGGTCGAAAGAATCCGAGAAGGAATTTAAAATGAGAACTTATGGTGACGATAGGTGTTTTACTCACAGAACAGTGGTTTTACTCGTAGTCACTAGGACTTCGATTGTAAATGCGAAACTTATTAAATAAATATAATACTCGTATATGTACGACGTCCTAACTGAATTTGAAATTTTGTATTATCCATAAAGATTGCAAAGAAAGATTTTTAGGACTCCATCGAAATCACGGGACATGTACTTTAATGGCTATTAAGGCGAAGTCGCAGTTGGGCTACTTATATTTATATTACATATACAACCACATACGTATAGTATTATTCAGCAGTTCAAACAGAATCAAATAACGTTTGTAGTTGATAGTGACTGACGTGTCGTCAAATCACAATATAGGAACATTATTGTTGTTATGTTCTTATAGTTAGAGATAGCCAGTTTTGTTTAGTGGAAAATACCCGATGAAATGCGCTTCCACTTTCGGCCTAATCGTCACATAACATCAAGCGAGGTAAATATACCCCGTTGTGGAATAAACATTTTAAAAATCAGGTGAACACGCCATACATCCAATCTTCTGATTTATACTTACGAGAAGTGAGAAGAGGGTTAAACGCTTTCAAAATCCATTTTAAAAACAAAGAGAGGATAATTTAAAATGTTAACCACGATTCCCGAAATCAGAAAAAGGAGGCGACACAAAGATAAGTATTATGCCAGTCAAGACTCGACAGCCAGTCACTGGAGCACTGTTTACCCTCGGAAAGTAAATGTCAATAAACTACAAGGACGCCCTCTTGGGGGAAAGTGTCTGCGAGCAATCCCGTTCTTTCAGCGGCCGTTGGGGGGATAATGCAAAATTTACGTAGACAAAACCTTGTTACTTGAAATATTTAACAAGTTATGCATATTACAATAACGTTTCTATAGATGCGATGTTGATTTTGATGTTAGTACGTAACTGGTCAGTTTTGAGAGTAGCTAGACAATTAAATCCTATGTCGTAATTTATTATAAACTTTGATTCTATAAAATCAATAATCAGCGTTTGTTAGATTATTTAGTTGTTTTAAAGAAAGCACTAATTTATATGCGCCAACTATCGAAAGAAGAAGTAATATAAGATTTTTTATTTGAGACCTTATAAGCTAACCTTCTCTATATTTTTTAAAAATGGCACTTGAAAAAAGACTATTTACTTTAAGGACTCAACAACGCTAGCTGAAAACGGACTAAACCAAGCACTAAAAAAAATTTTTAAGAAAACCAATTGTCTCAGTGATATATTTCGAAGATGGACCTGTAGGCTTAGCCAAAGTAACATTAAGAAAACGATAGCGAAGTTCGAAAAGAATAAAATGTATGGGATTGACATAAGCCGTGCTAAATCACGTGGTCAATCTTATGTCAATCCCATACATTTTATTCTTTTCGGACTTCGCTATCGTTTCCTTAATGTTACTTTGGCTACCGCCACTTGATAGCGAAAAATCATGGATTCGATAGCTGTCCTGAGATAAATCATCTTTTTTGTAATTGTATTAATTACAATGGCAATAGAAGTAAGGCCCAGTCTTTTTTTATATACATAGCACGGCAAATGACTCAATTTCACCTGATGTTAAGTAAATATGGACTCCAGATGCGACGACAAACTGGTGCAGCGTGAATACAAGTCCGTCCAAAAAAAAAAACACTAGGTACACATTGAAATGAAACTATTTTTCGTTTATTTTACACATTATTTTATTTAATGTTTATCCTGACGTTTCGAATCCTTCGCAGGGTCCGTCGTCAAGTTTATAAAGTATTCGTAAAACTAGTTTCGTTAAAAAAAGTACCTTTCCACTTGTCTGCCTTCTGTGGCAATGAATGAAAGAAATATTATCTGTAACGTAATTTAAGCAATACTTAGCCGCCCCAAAAACTGATAACACTGAGAAATGGGATATCTATCGGAAAGGATCTTATTTGGAATTCTCCAGAGGAGCCCCAAGGTGTTTGTTGTTTCTAGTTTTATCCGGTGAGTGCTGATACATACATATTCTAGCAGCTTCACTGGGAAGGATTGAACTTTCGCCGATTCGCATTTCAGCTAGCAAGAGTTGAAAACTTTTAGAATCAATGTATATTTAGGTAAATACATTCGCGCTCTCATGATTCTTATAAACTGTGTCCGCTAGATTAAGGGCTATTTCACCTGGTAACTCGATAAATGTTTGGATATACGTAACTTTGTGAAGAGCTTGCATACAGGTATATAGGTAGATAAAACACTTTATTGCTCACATTATGTTATAAAGAAAACAAACGAATTGTAATAAAAATTAATTTTTCAAAAAAAAAAAATATTTATTCTAACGGATACGTTAATAATTAAGTAATAGGTAGGGCGCGCGGCCCGATACCTGAAGGTCCCGGGTTCAATTCGCAGATCGGGCAAGGGTGGTTCGGATTTTTTGATGCACAGTTCGGGTTTGTGATCACCAACCCGCGTTTGGCAAGCGTGGTGATTAAGCCAATACCCATCAAAATTGTAGCGATGACTTGATTTCAATGATGGAAGCCTTTGCCCAGCAGTGGGACAGTATATAGGCTATTTACTTACTTACATAGGGTTGAAGGGTGCTCCGGCATTGTCATAATCTGATATCTTTATTATATATTGTAAGAATCTATTGTTGCAGAGTAATTAATAACTGATTCAACACAGTTGCGTGCATCATTATTACAGATATACTGAAGTCTAAGTGTACCATGGCAGTACCTGTCCCGCGCTATAGGTATATACGTTCGACGACCTTATGCACTACCGGTAGTGCATATGGCGCGCGAGGGATGATGACACTCCATAGAAACTGAGCTGAGCTGGGCTGAGCCGAGGTGTGTGGACATCAACCAACAGAATCCCCTTTTTTTAACGGCTCTTCTCAGCTCCTCAGCTCAGCCCCGCTTGGCTCAACTCAGCTTCAATGGAGTGTCACATTTATAGGTTACTAGTGGCCGCTCGTGGTTTCACCCGCGTGGTTCCCGGTTTCACCTGCGTGGTTCCCGTTCCCGTGGGAATGTCTGGATAAATAGTATCCTATGTGTTATTCCCGGTTATAAAGTATCTGTATGCCGAATTTCATCCAAATCCATAACATCCATACTTACAAACTTTCGCGTTTATAATATTAGTAGGATGTATTGAAATACTTCTAAATCTTTATAAACTCAAGTCGTTATGTCCTCTACATACCATAGAGTTATAAAGGTATAAAGTGTCAACCGTTCTACAGCTAAACATGATAATGATTATGTTCAAACACTGAACCTATTATTTGTAATTACGACATCAAACTTCACGGCTTGACCATTAATGTTAGCGGCATTTAAGGGCCTTAAACAGTCCGTAGGCAGCTATGAAATATAATGGGCAAAGGCACTTCTATCTAACGAGCTTCTAACTTGTATTTAGGCGAAATTTTCAAAACCAAACACATACAAAGAGGCGTTATGCTTACTAAATAACTAATTTAACTCGAGGGAAAATGAGGCCAGGCAATCTCTGTAAAATACATTAGCGGCTACTTTATGATTACTTTTGCGTTGTCATAACAACAGTCTTAATATTTTTAAGTTGGTACACTTACCTAATTGAAGTTTTTTTTTTACCTACTACTATAGATTCTTTGTTAAACATTGTTCTTTATTTATCCGCTGATTAATAAATAAATATGATTAAAAAAGAACTTTTTAAAGAAGGTACAATAAAATTGAATATTCTACTTTCACTCAACGCTACCTGCATGAGCTCTTATGAAAGTATCTATACTTAATAGTTGTAGTTATAGTTCCTACGCCATCATCGGTTCGTCTACAACCAGCGTGAGACATTGTACTGAGATGAACAGGCAAGAAACCGCCCTTCCTTTCATAGAAGGACACTTTTCATCACAAAACAACATGTAAAATTAAGTACCCACTCTTATATTTGAGTTTGTATGTTGTTTTGTGATAGAAAGTTTATATCCACATACTAAAATTAAACAATGTCACACAGTACTGGTGAAAAACAAAACAATATCTAAGAAACAAAGTAAAATGATAGCAATATACAAATCAACTAATTAAAGAACAAAATAACAATAACAGCAAAATTCTATTGCTCTCACTCATTAGTACGTAACATAAAGTATTTCATTAAGCATCACGAATAGAACTTCTTATTCTATTGCACCAATTTATCTTGAACTCACCTGACGGTTTCATTAACGACTAAGAATAGGAGTAGACAGCTCTAGACAGTCTAGTCGTTCTACTCAATCAAATGTTGCGGAAAATAGACGATCGACTGTCCGAAGCTAATCTAGAGAACGGACTAATAGGGCATAAGTAGGAATGACTGAGTTGATTCCTCCTGCACACTTGGGTGATGTACCAATCATACGTAAAAGTTAATGGAGCTACGAAATATTAGAACGATATCGAGTTCCTTTACTAACCAAAAGTATCAGAAAAACCTCTTTCTTTGGTTTATTAAACAATCAAACGATTTCGTCTTTATTGCTCTTCACGTAATGTTGTTTTTATAAAATTTTACATTACTGTCTTCTTCTTATAGTGTAATTTAAGATTTGACTATGAAAAAGTTTAGTGTAAATGTCAAGCTCATGTAAATGTAACAACCAACAAACAATATCCTCAAAATGTTTTTATTGACATACCATTAAAAATAGTTAAACATCAAAAACCCAAAAACAAATCACAACCATATTCCAAATAGGTTTGTATAGAGTATGCGACACCATTCATTAACCATATACATTATTTTGTGCATAAGGATACCAAAACTAATAAACAAGCTGAAAGTACCCTTTACAGTATTAATACACACAGCCTTCGTTAAAAACAACAGTAACCAAAACTTTCACGTTTAATCGCAGGCTGGCAGCAGGCGCATCACATTTTATTATTTTAAACCAAACAAAGTTTCAAGTATTACGATGAGAGACGTTTTAATGGTACCAGTTCCACCTAATTACTTTCTTAAGAGCTTATCTAGGTACTCACGCACACAAGTGTTTCCAGTTTAATGGCCTTACGCGAGCAGTGTAGCCAAAGATAGGTCTAAGCTCATAATACTTATTTTCTATGTTAAATTTTACCTACGTAACTACCTATCTGTAGGGAAGGCTCGTGCTCCAGCATTGGGGACATAAAATGAGCTGATAATGATGATGAATTACCCTGCATAGATGAATAAGACTACCTAAACTCGTGTTCACCCTAGTCTAATTTTGACTTATTCGTCAACTGGCATGTGTGGAAGTGGCGAGAGCGTTCGAGTTGGCGCCTTCCGATTTTACTAAAATTATTTGTCGTCAACTCGCTCGTTCGTGAAAATCTGACGTGTGGTTTTTAGAAAAACCTGCAGGATCTCAAATTCCGCTTGTGGACTTATTATTATTCTTATCACTTTTTTTAATAAGTAATTTGTCTCTTTCAAAGAAATTTTTTTATTTTGATTTGGCGAATCTAAAGTGTCTGCACTTTACAACGGCAACGTTGCAGCATTGCCCATCACTACTCGACAGCTTTAAGTCTCCATAGCAGGATTTTTCTCGACGTAATTAGCTATTTTAACTCCTTTATAACGACACGCCTTTCTTCTTCTCCAGACAAAGGGAAAGATTTAAAATTCTATCTGTTTTAAACTAAATCGAGAATGCAGCTGCTTCCTACCGTGCAGTGTCATTAAGAGTTTATTGTTTCATAAGCTGAGGTCTTGAAATGCTATGTGTTATTAATGAACAAACTTTTTAATCATTTTTAGTTTTGGTAAATAATGTTGTCAACAACAGATCTTTAGATCCTTACGACCTTTAGATCCTTAATTCGACCTTTTTTGTTGGCACGAGCCGGACAACGTCTTATTCGCGCTCGTGAAAAGAATTAAATATTTAACTACGTCAAATATTTTACTAAAAAGGGATTTCGAGTAGATCTGTTATTTATTTTTTTTATTTTAATGAAATGTTCGCTTTAGCTTTGAAAAACGATATGCTAATATAAAACGATGTGTAGGACTAGGTGGGTCGACAATCTTCGCAAGGTAGCTGGCAAGAACTGGATGAGAGTAGCTGGATCGTGCTTGTGGCGTGCACTTGGAGAGGCCTATGTCCAGCAGTGGACTAGTATAGGCTGATGATGATGATGATGCTAATATTAATTATATTAATATTAGCATGTTTTTTTGTGGTTTAATTAAATATGTATAATTTTCAGATTTTTCCCTATACTTGTAGTATAAGACGATATTACTTGCCAAACTTCATAGTTCTGGGTCAACGGCAAGTACCCTATGAATTTTGATTCACTTGAGAGTGTCGAAATATACGTTTTTTGCGACATAAACAGCCTTATCTTTTTTTTTTCGTTAACTTAGAAGTTTGATTTTTTTAAAGCTTCAAGGGACCGCAGACCTGAGTATATATACCTAGTTTTAATTTCAACTCGATGCCTCCACACGTTCTCGAGATAAAGGGTCTTAACAGACAGATAAACGGTCAACAAAGTGATCCTATAAGGGTTCCGTTTTTTCCTTTTGTGGTACGGAACCCTAAAAAGTGAGAAAAGAAGTTGATACGCTTTCTGGCATAAACTATTCAACGATATGTTTGTTTTGTTGTCACAGAAACTGTCAAAGAAGTATGAAGTCCGCCGGCTATTTGCTAATAATATGTTCATAAGCCGTAGTGCCATAGTGGGCCGGCCATATTAGCCGCAGAACCGATAACCGATGGGGTAAACGAGTTCTTGAGTGGAGACTGCGTATCGTCAAACGTAGTGTAGGACGCAGGACAGACTAGGTTGAACGACGATCTTCGCAAGGTGGCTGGCAAGAGCTGGATGAGAGTAGCCGCGGATCGTGCTCAGTGGTGTGCACTTGGAGAGGCCTATGTCCAGCAGTGGACGTGTGTAGGCTGATGATGATGTTCATAGCGCATTAATAATAAAATTAAAAATACTTAAATGCTCTCAATTAAAACAAAAATGTTGTTCGCTTGTTTTTTACTCAATCTTTTGCGACAGTTTTCTTACTCATGCTATAAATTGTGCTGCTTTGTCAAACACTGATAGGCTCCCAGGTATATGCAAATGATATCGACAGAGTGAGCCACCTACAAGCACCTTTCCCGCATCACGCACGTCGAATGGAATGAGATTCTTCGATCTTATTGTTTGCGCCCTTCTAAGTCGAACGCGTTTCCCAACTTCCCGACTCCTGTCAAGAAATGTTTTCCATTCGTTTATGGAAACAGCGTTACATAAAAACTGGAGCCGATTGTGGAGGAACAAAATTATAATTTGTCATGTTTTTTATCTCAATTATTGGTCATCGAAGATAATGGTATAGGTGTAATCGCGTTCATTTGGAATCTTCAATTTATTAGGAACTGGGTATACTATCGATATAATAAAACGAATGATTAGGTTGAACAAGCCGTTTTATTACATATAAAAGTACTGAATAAAAAACTTTCTAATACACAGACCTGATCCTACCTTATGAAATACCTTCAAATAATCGCAATATTTAGACCGGCTTGCATTGCTCAAATACTCGACGAAAGCCAAAGGTTCAAAGTACTCCGCCTAACACACACACGACTTCTGCCTAACATTAGGGTGGGGGCCTACTCATAGATTATTTTTCTTCTTTCCCACACCAGGGGGGTAACCACGACCTCTTATAGCAGTAATAACGCAGTTGTGAAAACGAGACGCGTGTAGCGGCGAATATACATGCGTCTCTTTCCCACAACTGCAATAATACTGCTTTAAGAGCTCATAGTCCAGGGGCAGATAGCTGTTACCTCATTAACCCTCTAATTAGCCTTGAAAAAAGGTTGCATAGAAAAATAATTCGAAAAAAAGGTTGAGCTTCTCCTATCCTAAAAACCCTAACCTAAGCCGGCCACTGAGCCCATTAGCTGTCAATCCCTAATTCGTGCACGGCGAGACGCCTCGGCTAATTAAATAGGACGGATGGACGACGACTCAGACAAATAAAATAATATATATTTCCCATTCGCTAACTACTTGTGAACACTTGGAGATATATTTACGCTCCGATTGTGATTAACGCTTAGAATAACGTGAAAAATCAAGGGGGATTTTCCCTGACGACAAAGGAACAATAAATACTACGTCAGAAGAAATATATTTTTGCGTTCAGCTTGAGACGGGAATACATTTAGTTATTGCTATTTATTAATAGCAATAACTAAATTGCTATTAATAAATAGCCATAGAACTATTGTTCAGAAACATTTTTAGCAGGTTTATTTAGCTATAATATGTTTCTACTCAATGTAGTTTTATAAGTTTTTGATGACCCCCGATAGTTTTTGATGAAGCCAGTCGAGTGGCTTGCACGTCGGACTTTGGGCGGCGCTAACTCTGAGGTCCCGGGTTCGATTCCCGGTTGGGTCAATGACGAAAACGAACTTTTCGATATTGTGTCGGGTCTGGGTGGTTGTGGTACCGTCGTTGATTCTGATTTCCATAATTCCGAGTGCTTTAGCTACTTACTTGGGATCTGAACAATGTATGAGGTGTTGTCTGTTATATATTGGTATACATATATAAAAGTAAAATTAATTTAGTTTTCTTACCCATATGGGGCGCTTAACTGGCTTCTCTTCAGTCGGTAGTACCTAAACTACACACCAATTTCACATATCAAATTAGAGAGTAATCAACTTGAATGTCAAATGATTTGAACTGAGTTGTATCTTAAGTTGTGTACATATTAGTTATCTACTCACTTAATTTACATAATATGTTAAAGAAAACAATATGGTGAGAGTTAAGTACGATGTTTAATGTAGTACGTATTGCGTGGAGATATTGCGTCACTCAGCGTGTTTACCACTTATACCATGGCGAGTGCTCTGAAGAGCTCTTTGACCTTATCCTTTCCTCCTCCACACGTGCTGCTCTTCGGAGTCACCGCTTCACTGTCTCAAATATTCCATCGCGTAAGTTTGGTGACTCGTTTCTTTGTCGCACCTCCAAAACATGGAATAGTTTGCCAGCACACGTTCTCCCTTCTTCCTATGATATGGGGTCCTTCAAACGAGGTGTGAAGAGGCACCTTGTGGGCCGGCAGAGGGTAACTGATGCTGCGTTGTTTTCACGCTGCACCAGTTGTCGTCGCATCTGGATTCCATATTCACTTAACATCAGGTGAAATGGAGTCATTTGTCGTGCTACGTATAAAACAAAAGTATAGTAAATTTTGCTTGTATATTTCTGTAATTATTGGCCTATTGTTTTTGTTGCTGTATTAGATTGTAAAGAGATAAAGATAAGATCCCTTAGATCCTAAGATCCTCCCACGTAAAAACAATACTTAAATGCGTTGGAAAGAAATAAATTTGGGCAAATCGGCTAGAGCTCATTGGATTGCGTCGTTCAGCGAGGCCATTCGTCATAGTCAGGCGCACCTGCCGGGGGACTCCACGGGAATATCACATAGCCTGTTGAGATTAAAAACTTCTTACGCCGCGCAATGCTGCCTCTTAATATTCAAAACTTTTTTGGTTAAATATATATTCGATAAAACTGAAACAAAATGTAATATAGCCGAAAGGGCCGATCTGCAACAATGGTATTGTCGAAGCGTGACGCGTGACAATTGTTTTTTCGTCATTTGTTTTCAATTCCTACTATGATACGCTAACAATTTAGGCACAATTATAGCAAGTTAGTTTCAGCGTATGTAGCATTTGCTGCCGAGCTAAGGTTACCATGATTCTCGTATTTCGGCATACAGCGCCTCAATCTTTGTATAACAAGCTGACGCAGTACAATAATCAAGTAGGCACATCTATGAGGAATTTGAGTGCAATTTTTATTTTATTTAACCACCTCTAAGAAAATACAGTATTCTTACAAACCTTTACAAAATGATAGCTAGATCATAGTTCAAACACGTAACCAGTGAACAACTAACCATGCGTTGTCGAGGCGTAAACCGGGCGTTGCAAGCGGATCGCAAAACCTGGGATAGCGTAATCCCGCCGTAGACACAGATACACACGTAGGTGCGCCGCTATTGATGGCAGCTTAGCTTGCTACTCGGGCACAGATAAAACCCAGTTCACACCAAAGAAGCATCGGGACTTTTTAAAAAAGAATTCGATTTATAATACCGCATGTGTACGTTTTTAACGTAATAATAAAATAGAATATAATATAGTTTAATGCTTAAACTGAGTACAATTTGCGGTTGAAGCTGCAGTTGCCACCTTAGAGTTACAACAGTGTACCCGTAGCGGGCATGCAATTTTTAAGTAGATTAAAACTAGTCAAAAATAAAAACAATCAATGATTAATACTAACATGAAATTAACAGTAACTCATCATTTATTTATTTATTTATATACATGAGCTTACAACTATTATTACAGGTTCACCCAATGAAATAGTGCAGCATTATTATAACATATTATTAAATTACTATGTTATTAAAATTACTAATTATAATATCAATCATACATATAATTCCATTATCGACATACATTATATATCCCCGCCCGATCCTCCAAATGACAGCACACATTTACAGAATACACTAAACATGCACACTGTTTTAGGCCCAAGACACCGTACTCGTAGAACAAGGGTACGAAGAACCGGTTCACACGCGCTCTATGCCAGGCACAGTCATGTGCCTGGGAGCTCCTCTCCTCCTCCACGGCCCGGTCTACCCGAGCCGAGGTCCGTGCCTTTAGAGGCGCCCTCGGGTGGTTCCGCTCCCCGATCCGATCCGAACCCTTCGGAGACTCTGGAAGGGCACGGGGACGCGCACTTTTAAGTGTGCGATGCCGTACCCCTCTAGAAATCCTCTGAAGGTGTTTCGTTTCAACACGGCTTGAGGTACCCTTTACGTACCTCGCCGCCCCTAAAACAAGCCCGGTGAAGCTGGAAATGCCACTCGGCAACCAGCAGTCTCTCTCAAAAAAAAAAAAAAAAAAAAACGTTATATATTATTTATATTTTTACCAATATCTTTATAATAACTTAACACGAATAACGCACACTTTGTGAATTCACACAACGAACAAGCAAAAAGGTCAGTATCTTCGGCTATCACATTAAGATTCCGCATCGCCAGTGTCAGTGGGGCCTTGCTCAGAAGGTTGGTTCGCCCTCGAGGCACCGCGAACAATTTTGGCCGGCGCCTCCGCTCCAGATACCTATCCGGAACACAAAGACCCATCCGATTCAAAATCTCCGCATTACATATCTTGCCTCTTAATAATTTAAAAATATAAGATACCAATGTTAAGTCCCTTCTAACTCTAACTTAAACTTAGGTTCATTGTACCCAACCATACCCAGAATAAATAGGTTTGGATACATGAGAAGGTCATAAACTAATTAGTAGGTTAATTACTATTTATTGCTAGTATACATTTATTTAGGTATTATATTAGTAAGGCCTCGGTGGCCGAGTGGCATAGTGCTGGGCCCGATATCTGAAGGTCCCGGGTTCGATTCCCAGGTCGGGCAAGGTTTGTTTCGGATTTTCCCATCGATTCTAATGATGACTTGATTTCAATGATGGGAAGCCTTTGTCTGGCAGCGAAACAGTTATGGTTATTTAATATTTACTTACACATTTATTTATTTTCTTTAAGAAAATTACTATTATTTATTTAATAGTCTATCAATTAGTGTAAATTAAAAATTAAAATAACATGAAAGTAGGTATATTTGTCTAGACAATCCACGGAATAAACAACGAAGTCCTCGCGTTAAAATAATAAGGTAACCCCACATTATCCCACACACGACACGTTGAACGATTGATTTATTGTAACTATCGCCAATTAAAACAAGCTATATACAAGCTGTATTGGCATGCACTGTACAAACTTTAGGGGTGGATTCTACATTCAAATATACATACGTAGTAAAAAAATACCTAATAAATTCCAAGCTCAATAGTTTAGAAATGGCAGCCTTTTTTATTTTATTGTCTTCGATTTTTGCATGTGCAAAGGTGAAACTACTTAGTCGCAAGTAAATAACAATCAGTAAAGTAGCCAAAAGTTCGAACATCAATAGGACAAAAAACCAAATATGTCGGTTTTCAACACCAAAAATGACGAAAAAAACACAAAGTAACCAATTTACTACGTGGAGTTTGAAATTTTTTAATATTTTTTATCGTGTATATTTAGGTGTAGAATCTACCCCTAAAGTTTGTACAGTGCATGCCAATACAGATTGCATATGGGATCGCAGAAAATTTTGTATACTGATCCCCAAACTTCAGTATGAACATGGCACTGAAAGAAGATGATGATTGTAACTTTTAGACAGTTTCAACGTCGGCTTATTGCAAGAACTCATTAACTACAAAAAATCATCAAATACAGTTCAAAGCACAAAGGAATTTATTTGTATGCGTTTAGTGTTATGCAAAAACTCACTATCTTCCAGCTTTTAAAATTTAGATGTTATAACCAACACATAAAGTCGATAACTTCTGTTTTCTGTTTTATGGTGAACCGAAAATCACTAACCAGCAATAGTGGTTCTTAGTGATGAAGAAATGTGTGAATGTTCCTTTCTAGTAAATAAAAAAATATATAAGGGAATTTAGTGACTTTTTAAGAATAAGTATGTTTTACTTACATCACTGTAAGTAACAACTGGCTAAAATTCATTATCTGCAAATAATTAGTTCTGTTAAAACATAACGTGCATCGAAAGGGTTTAAAAGAATCTTGATGACTTTTATCAAATTAAATCACTAACAAAATATTCATTGTTTAGTTGGCTAAAACTAATGAATGTCCCTTTACAATATTTTTTTCTTATAATTTAGGTTTTTTTATAACATAATATAAGTAAACCTCACGTCTCATCTATTGCGTCATAAAAAGGACTGACTGCGCCATTTTCATCGTTTTAATTTCAACAGTTTGAGCTGTACGATCATTCTTCAGAAAGGACTTCCCATTTTATACATAACATAATATAGAAGAATATGAAAAGCGCGATGGCGCAGTGGTTAACGCGCCCGGTCAACGATTGCTAAGGAAAGCAATTTTCGCAAAGGCCGGTCAATGACCAAATATTTATCACGAGTTTCTCCGTGCTTCAGAAGGCACTAAAGCCGTGGGTCCCGGCTGCATTAGTAGTCGTTAACCACCACCAATCCGCACTGCGCCCGCGTGGTGGTTTATGGCCCTTTCTCCATATCCATTTTTTTTGATTCCGCAGATGGGGCACCCACCAGCTTAAACTAGCAACCCGAGGGTGGGAAGAGGTGAGTACGACTACCTCAAGCGGTTGAGCTAGATAGTGTCAGACTCCTACTGACTAAACACCCCCTGGTGTTGCCTATACAGCCTTTGATAGTCTTACGGAACGGTCGCCTCTCGGGATGGGAGGCAACGTTAGCGTTACTCATAAAGAGTGCACGCCGCGCCGTGGTGAATACTGCGCCCCCCCCCCCCCCCCCATATAGGAAAGGCTGGTATCCAAGCAGTGGGGACAGAAAATGTGCTAGTGATGCTGAATATAGAAGATCATCGATTGTTTATATAATTTTTAACGCAAATTTTGTTGCGAACAAATTACAAAAACACAAATGTTGAAAAAATTTCCACGAGCAGGGTTTGAACCTGCACCCTTCTGACATACCGGGTCAGGTGCTCTTCCAATTGAGGGTGCAGGTTCAAACCCTGCTCGTGGAAATTTTTTCAACATTTGTGTTTTTTTTTTTTTTTTTAGATCATCGATTGGTTTTTCCGCCTACTCGCGGCTTGTGTATACAGCCTAACAGGACATGCGGTGGGTATATAGGATCAGCGAAGTTGTGTTCATGTGACGAATCCTTGCCGCGAGCTCTGCTGTCTCGGCAGTGTATAGACGTACAGCGTCTTGTAATCTGCGCTTATGCTGCTCTCACGTATTATAGGAAAATGTTTATTAAATTTCTTTTTATGATAGGTACAAAGATTTATGGAAATTGAATTTATCCATAATACACGAAAAATAAAGAAAACCAAAATTAATTAATATTTTTTCTAACGGTGATTGGTTTTGATTGCTGATTAAAAAAGGTTTTTAATTAACATAAAACTTTTGTTCCTGCGGACATTGACGCAGTCCTTTCGTAACACACTGATATTAATAAATAAAAATAAATAAAAATAACTTTCCTACACTCACACCAATTATCTAGCCCAAGAGAAGCTTCGTTATGAAACTCGTTAAATGCTTACTAGACAACGGATAAACATACTTAAAATATTTTAAATACTTAAATACATACAAACGAGGCGTGAAGAAGCACCTTGTGGGCCGGCAGAGTGAGGTTAACTGATGCTGCGTTGTTTCCACGCTGTACCAGTTATCTTTGCATCTGGACTTCATTTCAACTTAACATCAGGTGGTATGGAGTCATTTGCCGTGCTAAGAATTTAAAAAACAGAATAGGTCCACAAACATGGGAAAGATTTCAAAAACCTTTTGTTATCTTAGTATTGATTTTGGACATCACTTCAACCTGCCTACGTACCTTATACCATTGTCTATCGATCGCGCTAATTGCGATAAGATTTATCCTGTTACCCGTGTACAGTTGCAACTGATGTCGAATTCAGATAGTTCATTAGCGCACTTCGCACCTGTATCCTTAAGCGCTCGAAGCTAAACTCAACATAAAGCTAAACGGTACGCAGCGGCTCGCACCGCTGCACGTCCCGGGGCGAGTCGTTTAATTAGATCACGAATTAACGTCTTGTCAGCAGATGCAGCGCTTGTTTTCCTCATCCTTTACTGAGCGTATTTGGAGAGCACAAATTGATTCGGCACGCGATGTAGCAGCGCTTTAATTGCGTTGTAGTTAGATAGGTATGTTACATTGTGAGGTTAGACTTCTTCGCAGTTGGGTATTGCATGAATGAAACAATTGAAGTGGTGTAATTCTTTTATGCTCTGCCTTTTCTGTGTTCATGCAAAGCTATGAGTACAAATCTGCTATGAGGAAAACATTGTTTTAATAAGTAAGTAGGTTTAAGTACTGACATAGTATTCGGAAATGCAAAGTCATGCAACAAGGTGCCGATAATCCTTGATGATCTCGATACTCAGTACCCAACACTAAATTATACTTATTGCAAAACCATAATGTACATAACAATGGTAACAAAATATAAGACCAAATTATGGACCCTGTCGGGCACGCAATTAAAAAGTAAACCTCTGGAATGCGATAGGTTTTTTGGCTTGAGGAATTACTAAGTCCATCATTTCACACTAATTCAGCTTTTATATAAACGTCCTAGAAGGCCAACAGTTATTTCTTTCTAAAGTCAAAAATGAATTGATTGAAATTAAAGAAAAAAATTAATGTTATTTTTGTAAGTTCAGTCGGCTTAAATATTTTTTTACCGAAAAGATTTTAAGATATTGTCATATTTTATTCTTTATTTTATTTTATTTTTATTTGAATATGTAAAAAAACAGCTTAGGCGTGGGACACAAAGAAAAGACGTAAGACGCGGGCGGGGCGCTGAAAGGGCGCAGACGGGGCGACCGACGTCGCGACTTTTTAAAACATATAGAAAAGACGAGGTACGGACGTGACGCTAGGCGCCGTAGGGTTGCCACCTTTTATTGCCTTCAATACCTTTAAAATAGTATTTTTTTTTCAAAACATTGATAAAAATATAGTACTATTGGGAAATTCAAGAAAAAAATAGTACCTACACATTTATTTTTAGTAAGTCATCATTTATTTTTCCATGTGTATTTGTAATTAGTCTTAGCTTTGGTTAACAAAGTCTTATTATTTAAAAAATGATTAGAGGAATCTGAGCAATTTAGATCCATATTAAGAGGTTGAACGCCGCGGGTCCTAGACACAATAGAAATTCAATGGTTTATCGGAGATATTATTATGGCGTTTAAGGTGTTAAAATAAATTAACAATTCGTTTTTAATTCAATTAATAGAGCCTTTATTCCTTTCTTCTCGCCATTTTATATTAATTACGGAAAAAAAATTCGTTAAAAGCGGAAGTCGCAGGTATGGAAAGTAAAAAGGAAATAATTTTAAACTTATTTGTTATATTTGTATCTGAGTTTTTTAAAAGCATTTGCCTTTTTTCAGTAATATTTTTAGTTTTAAACACTTATTCGTTGCTTATTTTTGAAATAATTTCATTAACTAAAATTATTTCTGAATAAAATTTGTTAACATTAATATTTAATGTAGTGACTAAATTTGAAGGATCCAATATGCCCTCGATTTGTTTAAATTCAATTTTCGTGCTTAAATTCAGAAATTGGCATTGGTTGAGCCAATTAGTTGGGTTAAAATCAAACAATTTATTTAAATATATTAAACTTTTTCAACGGTCGGCGGCATCATCAACTTTGAAGTTGACATTTATTGTTGTTTTTTGAATTTATCCCTTTCGGGAAAGGCTAAGGAAACTAAGCTCAATACTGCCAAGAAGTTGACGTTTACTTGCCGTGACGTGTGAGCAACGAACGAAGTGAATGCATTTCGTTCTGAAATTCCCAATGCTGCGTTACGGGTGCGTTCCAGTCACAGTTAATAATTATAATAAGCGCGACAACTGAATTATCGATGAAAATATAGTGTTATTCGTACTATATTATTTTTCTATAACGTATAGTACAATTTACTGAAATATAGCACATTACTCTAAAATAGTACGGGTGGCAACCCTAGTGTGTGACAGCGACGCGCGAGTCCCGCCCGGCACCCGCACCCCCGTCCGCTCCTCTCTCTCGTCCGTTCGCGCCCTGTCTTTTCTATATGTTTTGGGTTGCGACGCTTCTATACATTTTCTATGAAAGGGACGCGGAAGAGACATTTGTCTGCGCCCCGTCAGCGTCTTACGTCTTTTCTGTGTGTCCAGCGCTTCACAGGCCAAAAATAGTTATAACATAAAAATAAACAAGAAATATTGATAAATCTGAGTACACAACATTATCCAAAACAATGTTCAGATATTACTGAGATCACAGCACATTCATAAAATAGTCTTTTACATTTACATGTAGACATTAAACTTTTTAGTTTTAAAAATAAGTTTCTTTGAAATTTTATGATACCACAGCGGTGTTTCGATCATTGTTATGCAAAATGTACCGGCTTACTATGAAAAATATTTAACGAGTTTCAACGCAGACTACTCGAAGTACTCGTATAGGCATACTTTTTCAAGTAAGTAACAGACGTTTTCTTCTTATGAGATATAAACTAAGCAGGTTGCGTTACACCGAGTTAAATATTTAATTTAAAAAGAAACGCGAATGTTAAAAAAACTGTTTCTCTAATATTTCCTAAAGTAGTTTACCAATATTTTGGGGGTACCCAGCGGTACCCCCAAATATTTAATAAAGTCAAACAATGTCAAATAGCCGCTTCGCTCGGTATGTTTACACGTGCCTTTGACACGCCGCGCGCCGCCGCCGCCGCCGCGCCGCCGGCATGTCGTAAGATCAGTCAAGCCAACGACAAATATCGCGACAATGTGGTAAGACTTCTCAACTTCTGTTTGCTAAAATAAAAACCTTTGTACTTAATGCTGGCGGCAGTTTAGGCAAAAATAGTTGGAAATTCTAAATAAGAAACTTTTTATTTTTATACATTTACATTTTTTCTTATACTATTTATTTATTAATTTATTTAAAAAACAAAGTCTTGTAAGCTTACAGAACAATCCAAAGCGCTTACAAGCTATAGGTACACATGCCAAAAGATAATTAAGTTGTTCAAAACATTATTACATATTGATTAAAAATTTAAATAGATATTTAAATAGGTATGTCGAGATAGACTGTCAGATTCAAAATGTGAATGTCAGTGAATTAGATTAAAGTTATAGAAATACACTTAAAATCTTAAAATCACACTATGCATCCATCCTTAGCAAAACCCCGTGGGTTTTTATGCTTTGGAGAGTTCGTTTACACTCGACATTATAAAAGAAAAACAAAAACACAACGAAACATTCAATGAGTTATTTGGCATACTCGAATAAATAAATAAATAATTGATCACATCGATGCAAGATGCATGATTATTATTTTCTTTATATCTAGCTCGGCAAATGACTCTACTCCACCTGATGTTATGTGGAAATAGAGTCCAGACGCGAAGACAACTGGTGAAAGCAACGCAGCATCAGTTACCCTCCACCCTGCTGGCCCACAATGTGCCTCTTCATGCCTAGTTTAATGTCGTGTTTCATGATTGATTCTGCTTACTAAATCATCAAACACTTACATTCAGCTATTATTTTACATAGTCATTTAAATCACTTGTCATTGATAATTTGTTAATCGTTTCCGGTTTTCGTTTTCAAAGTAGCTATTGGTATTTTACAAATCCTTACTGGTATTGTAAGTATGTTTAAAAGGAAATACTTTTTATAAGGTATAGTTCGTTATCTTCACAGTAAAAATGTTCTTAAAAAGTAAAAAGATGACTCTTTGCATCTTACGAGTATTTCATTCATTTCTGACTTCACCCGGAATGAAAACCCGAGCATAACACCGCTAGGGATTAAATATTACGACTACCTTATAAAGCAAAGCGTAGATACTTCGCCGTCTATAGAATTCAAATATGTCCTCTGTCAACGTGGAGTAAATATATACAGTTTAAAAACCTTTAAACCTTTTAAAACCTCAGTCAACGCTATAAAGAAACATGGATTGATTCTATTTCGCAAGCAAGAAGATAGAGTTGTTGTTGCCGGGAAATTAGCTATATAATCTATTTAGAATATCATTTCCTACGGCACCTAGCGACGCGTCTTCGCCGTGCCACGATTTCCTAGCAGACGCAATGTAATCTAAACAGGGGTTGGCCATGCTTTGTGGTATGGTTCGGAATTTGAAGACTGTGGAAATAGAAATTAAAACACATAATTTTATTATAAATATTTTTATAAACCCTAGGTCTCATTTCTGCTATTTTAAAACCACTACAACCGTTTTTCGGTGAATTCCGATAATCCTAATGTCAAAATATATAATAATTTTCATGTCAAATCAAAGAAAGGATACAACATTAAAACGAGTATACTATATATATACTACGTGTAAGTGATTAATGGTGGATATTTAATAATTCTATTAAACATAATATTTAATGCCTAACTGATCTTTAATATCTGTAAAAATATTAAGATAGGATTTTGATGACGTAGTTGTCGACATTGAATAGGGCTATTTTGGCTTACAGAGTAAGAGTAGATATAGTGTGGATTAATTTCAGTAAGTTGGATAGAGCCAAGATAGCATAGTTGGTAGTGCACCTGTCCCGGCATGTCATGGGATGCGGGTTCGAAACCTGCTCGTGGATTTTTTAACACTGTCTTTTTCAAATTGTTATTTGTTCGCAACAAAATAATCATCATCATCATCATCATCATCTCAGCCAAAAGACTGGAAAAAGTAAAAATAAAATTTATTTAAGATTTGTCTGAGTCTTGCGTTTAATAACAATATAATAGGACATTTTTGTAAAACCAGAACGCGTGGTCTGTCTACCACAGTCTATTGACAACAGATAACATCAGATAAACTCGTTTTCGAGAAGCGTTTTCATGATTTCGTTAAGTCTTAAATTAAGGTCTGTGGGCGGCCGAAACATTTAAGGAACTCATATTTTCTTTGCATCTTTGGCGTCTTTCAAAAACGATTTTCTAAGTAACGAAGTTGGAAACAATAATTGAAACTTCAGCCTGCAGATAGGACCAACAAAAAAATATTGTTTTTAAAATCAAAATGTGATTAACAGCGAAAGCAATTATTGAAATTAAACACTACCTATACGGATTAAGATAATAATATATATTTTATTTCCTACGACCACAAAACGTCGAAATGTCAGGACCATTTAACATGTAAAACAAATACGAGTAGATATGTGTAAAGTGGTTCATTTTACACTTCGCGTTCGCGTAAACTTTATGTAATCAATGTTATCAATTATGAAAAAAGGTCTTATCGAACTTGCACCCACAAGTTTTCTTTGTAAGAATTGTATGCATTACTTAAACATACCTATATTAAATGCGTCTCATAAAAGTAAATTAAAAAATCATAAAAGTGTTTGTAAGTATTATTTGACGAAAAAAAAGTCTTTAAATGTTTATATAATTTTTAACGCAAATTTAGTTGCGAACAAATTACAAAAACACAAATGTTGAAAAAATTTCCACGAGCAAGATTTGAACTTTTTTATGAATGATTTGTAAAAATATTATGATCGGATGTTAATGACGGTAGTTGTTAACATTGAATGGGCGCCTTTGACTTTCAAAGTAAAAAGTAAATAGTGTTGAATAATTTCGGCGGGCTGGTTAGAACCACGATAGCTCAATTGGAAGAGCACCTGACCCGGTATATCAGAAGGGTGCAGGTTCAAACCCTGCTCGTGGAAATTTTTTCAACATTTGTGTTTTTGTAATTTGTTCGCAACAAAATTTGCGTTAAAAATTATATAAACATTTATAAATAGCTTGCCTACTTCTTAACTGATCTTTAGTATTTGTAAAAATATTATGATCAGATGTTAATGACGGTAGTTGTTGACATTGAATGGGCGCCTTCGACTTTCAAAGTAAAAAGTAAATAGTGTTCAATAATTTCGGCGGGCTGGTTAGAACCACGATACCTCAATTGGGAGAGCAGCTGACCCGGTATGTCAGAAGGGTGCGGGTTCAAATCCTGCTCGTGGAAATTTTTTCAACATTTGTGTTTTTGTAAATTAATCTTTGATTCTTCTTACTTTTAACGTAAATAATGGGAATTAATGCCAATTGAAATCATAGAGAGCGGCTGTTAAATTAATGTTTCAATTGATTAATATAATTGAAATCAAGCGATGCCTTACTATAGCTACTGTTATCATCTAAGGGTCTACATACACGGGCTGCTCGAAAGTTAACCAGTGATCAAAATACACGGCTTGAGCAGTCGTATAAATCTGCCATTTCACCGATCTGCTGCCTTGAGCAGTCGCACCTGCTTGATCGGTTCCATGTATGTTTGTAAATAGAAGACTGTAGTTCACCATGCAGTCACATCCTGCTTCAAGCTGCCCGTGTATGGCCGCCCTAAAACAACGTCTCAAACATTTACTACGCTCAGGGCTACGTACTAAATGCTACGGAGATCAGGCATAGCTCGCGCGCCGATGTTAAGAATCTCCTCATATAACTGAAGGTGATAGTTTAACTCAAGCTACACGACATCACAGAGAAATTCCATTGGAACTACAAAATTCAACCCTTCCACATCCCTAAGGATAAATCGCTGAATAATGCTTTGATATTGAATACTGCCATAATTCACCGCCTGATTATTCTAAGGCTCCATTTTGCCTTTTATACTATTATAACATTATAACGATATTGAAATGGAGAACAGTTTAGGAGTTCAAATCAAATTAGATTGGCAGCGCAGTAGTGTAGAGTTTAGTTTTCTGAGTAATTTCGAATGAGGTACAATCAGTTTTGGAATGTTACGAATAAACGTTAATCGAATTTGGGAACTTTTGTCTATTTATAAAAGCGCCATAATATGTTTTACAAAACAGGAGAAAACCTTCGGAATAATATAAGTACTGGAACAAAAATGAATTTATAATACTGGAAATAAAATATGTTTTTTAACAGACTATTATATGATTATGGATATGATTTCCGTCTACTACTATGTCATTATTCTTATTAATAAATATCATCTCAAGAACAGTCCACAATTGGAGGAAATCTTTTATTTATAAGTGATTAATTTAAATTTGTTAATTTTTTCTTTCATCTCATTCATTTGTCCAACAATGGACGTCTTTTGGCTGAGATGATGACGATGTTGATGATGATGATGATGAGAATGCAAATAAAGTTTTTTCATTATTTCAGAGAATAAGAAAAACTCTCAAAACAGGCTTTGATTAGAATAGCTTTATAATTTCAAAGGGTGTACAAAAAGCTCTGCGTAGGCACTTAAACGGAACGCTTAAAAAACATTGGTTCGAGTCATCTCCCGCTTTACATGAATAGACGTTAACGATGTCCGAATCACTGGGGAAATTACAATCTAGTTGAATACTTGGTACCCTACCCGCCGTGAATGCGTAGGTACCGAGAGGTGAATTGCAACGCGATAATGAACCATAAGTTAATGGCATAAAATGAGGGGCAGTTAAACACTCGCGAATTAAAGATAGAAAATGGTCAGTCGGCCATGACATTGATATCTCAATTCTTAATTTTCATTTTTCTATTTTCTTTAAGTTTTTTTACCACGTACAGGATGCAAAATACACACACACACAAGATCATATAAAGGAACAAAAACAAAACTAAATTGCATAAACAGTTACCATATCACTTTTATAATTTAAAGAATAAACTAGAAGTTAGATAATTTTATTTGAAAATATATTTAAACTAGTTGTTGTAACTGTACGGAATACGTTTGCAAGTTGTTTTTTTTTTAATTCATCGTCTGCCAAAGCTACGCCAGACGGCCCAAGTGGAAGGGTCGGGACTCGGCTGTTTCCCCTAGAGATTAAACGGGCGGAAGTCGCGAGTCAATCTACTCGTTACGCCGTACGCCCGCTGCATTTGTGCCTCAGTCGACTTGTAAACGACCCACTGTGCAGCGCCCATAATGGCAGCTTTACACATTTACAAGGGAAGCCGACCGGTATTCAAACGCATAGTAATATGGTCCTGCGTGGTTATTAAGAACGCTCTATTCGGACTATGCGAGTGGTGTCTAATAACCCGACTGCAGCGAAAATTAAAGCTTTTTCCTTTAAAAATCGTGACGTTTTGTGTACAATTATTATTATATTATGCTTTTTGAAAAAAAAACAAAGTGTTACAAAAATTCCACAAGCGGTACTTTTATTCAACACTTTGTTTTTTTCAAATTTTAATTTGTTCGCAAAGAAATTTGCGTAAAATTAAATATAATCATATTATAAGCCTGATATGTGGGTAAAGGACTCCCCTCCCTTCTTCTATGTTTCTCTATGTATAACAATTTTATGCCAATCATCATCATCATATCAGCCAAAAGACGTCCACTGCTGGACAAAGGCCTTCCCCAAGGATCTCCACAACGACCGGTTTTGTGCTGCTCGCATCCAGCGGCTTCCCACGACCTTCACCAGATCGTCGGTCCACCTTGTTGGAAGCCCACACCGCGCTATGCCAATACTTTAGTAAGAATTCTAACTCGTCTCGCCATCTCCTTCTGGGCTTACTACGTGTCGCCCGCTGGTTAATTTCTGTTCCTTATATTAAATAAAAAAACATTAAATGAATGACTACCAAGTAAAGTGATTGGCTTATGTTTTTTATTTTCTTTTTACTTTCTTTGGTTTTAAAGTATGCTAACAAATAATTATGTGTGCTACTGTTACTCTTCTTTAAAACAATGCGTCCCACTGGGTGTTTAGTAGTACGCGTTTTTTTCTCCTTTTATTATAGGCTTTTACTATAGAACCTCTTATCTCTTTATCGGCTACACTATCAGCATTTCCCTCTGGACTATTATGAAGAGCAAGCTTACTTGTTAGTCAACCCTCGTACAAAACAAAGTGAAATTTGCCACATACCTGTGGTACATACACATCTAAAAGGGTAATGAGTCACAAAGAGAGAATTTTTATTATGACCATTCCGTCAACGTAAACAGCCCACTGCTACTTTATGATGTTTTTTATGTTATGATTATTTTATTGGTACAGCGTTTCAAACACCCTTGCAGGATGTCTCACTTATGTTCACATTATATTACTACAGTGCAGCACTACAGTGCTGTGGAACCAGCTCTCAGCGGCGGTATTTCCGGACCAATACGACTTAGGGATCTTCAAGAAACGAGCCTATTCCTTCCTTAAAGGCCGGCAACGCATCTGTGATTCCTTTGGTTTTGCGGGTGTCCATGGGCGGCGGTGATTGCTTCCCATCAGGTGACCCGCCTGCTCGTTTGCCTCCTTCTAATATAAAAAAAAATTGTTATCATTGTCATCTTTTGGAGGAGCTCGATGGCGCAGTGGTAAACGCGCTTTGTCTGTGAATGCTGAAGTTCCAAATGTATCATCTCAAGCTCCTCCGTGACACGGAAGGTACGTAAAGCCGTTGGCCCTGGCTGCATTAGCAATCGTTAACAACTACTAATCCGCACTGGGCCTATGTTATAGCCGACTCTTTCTGTGATGATCTATAAGGAAGGCTGGTGCTTCAGAAGTGGTACCTATATAATGAGTTGGTGATGATTTATCTTTTGTCATCCCGATCCGAACCGAATCCCTCGAAGAATCTATTAGAGAACGGGGAGACGCACTAGTTCCCGCATTCCCTTTAGAAAACCTTTAATGGTGTTTCGTTTCACACGGCTTGAGGAACCCTTTAAGTTTCTCGCTGCCCTCAAAAAAGAGGTGACGCTGAAAATGACGCCAAATGCAATCAACAATTTATTTCGAAAAAAAATCTTTTGTTATAGTGTAAGACTATGCAATAAAGAAATTTGAATTAGAATAAGACACAAGCCTTTCCACGTATATCATGAGAAGACGGGTCTACTCGTATAACCCACCACGGCTGCTGGTACTATCCTGGTTTCATACACTACGATCGATGCAATTTTGCAGGAAATCAAATTAGAATGATATTTTTTGTAGCTAGCTTACCCCAGCACAGATTGAAAAATAAAACCGCTTGCCATAGGTAACTCGATATACCATTCATATCCATGGCTATCCATTAGTTTGAACATTGAAATACCAACAAACAGAAAATACGATTCCCTTGACAATAAGTTAACTTGGTACGAGTGTTAAATTAACTAGTTTCGAGTGTTAAAATTAATTGTTGTGTGGGTTCGCGTTTGTCGAGCGCCTTTATTGCCTAAACCATTATTCCGTGGTAATTTTACGAGCATACCTATATCTAATTACAAATAGTAGGTACCTATATGAATAGAAAGTAATAAACTTGTGGAATCATACATATAGGTACCACCTCTGTGGTCTAGTGGTTATGACCATCGGTCTCAGAGCCAGAGGTCTCGGGTTCAATTCACAGAGGATACGTGTTATGAGTCGAAGCGCACCAATGGTAAAAAATAGGGAAGAGCATGAAGGAAACGTAGGTAATACATATATGATATCGACAGAACTTTTCAAACTCATTTGTAATATAAGCACATCTTAAACCTTGGTGCGTACTGTTCATTTATATAAAGATAAGTTGTTCAAGTAAATACTTTTCAAGTTTTGCGTTTTATCTTTATCATAGTTTTTGATGGGCTTCACGCAAACTGCTTAGTTTTTATGTACATAATTGAAACAATATTTATTTTATAGACATAGAACAGTAAACAACATTGTTTCTTTTTCTAATGCATTCTACTAATGACATACGACCATGACATATCAAATACTAAAGGGCTCTCCCTCTGGCTGGAGTTTGCTGAAATTATTTTTTTAACATTAAGTTTTCTTGGCATATCTTGAATATTACGTACCTTTCGACGTTTAGAGTTTGCGATAAACCACTTTGTTTAATATGAAACGTGATAAAAAGTGTGTAATGTTTACTTCTTAAATCTCATTCTCTCTTTATCTCACTCCCTTATGCGAATGAATTAGAGTCATGTAAGAGCTTGTCTTACTATAATTCGCTCATTGTGGTAGTCTGGCAACGGATAATGGAGCCAAATTAACGCATAGGAGTCTTTTGTTTATGTTAGTTGCCTTACTTTATGGCCGTGCATAAATCCCAAGGAACTTTACCTTGTAAGGAAGGTAAGTATACTGTTCATAATGTACTTTTGGAACTTTAATACATTTAAAAGTGGAAACTAGGTCAGGTTTGATTCTTGTGATTTTTTTTTCAATTATTTGTTGTTAGTAATTTAAGTGTAAATTTAGTAGGTACTTATGCGTAAGTTTGTTATTTTTAATATGTGTATTATTGGACTTTAATAAGCGAGTTTATTCAGGTAGTCGAACTTATTTCTCGGAACTTAAAATTAAATTAGTTTTTCTGTCTACTCGTATTTGTTTGAGTTTCGGGTGTTTCTTCCAGCTAGCGCTTATTATTATGTCATCTGTCGCTCGTCGTATTGTCGCTACAGTATTTCTCAAATTATTTTCAATTTAAAAAAAAAATATCGAATTTAAAGACTAAAATAGTCATCGATATTATTTTGGCCTCAAACACATTATTACCTCAATACCGTAATATCTTAAAAAAATAAGAGTTATTGGTAACTACGTTTTTAACTTTATACTTAAGTTATTTATTCTTTATAAAAACAATATTACCTACATAAATCACGCACGTATTTTTTAATTAGTAATGAGTTTAATGTTCGAATCTCCGAGTAGTGTCTCAACTTGTGAATAACTTGCAATTAGTGACACTCGTTCTGGGTACTGAAACGAATGCGTTAAATAATAAACTTCCATGCAATTATGTATGTATACAGGCTAATAGCCACATCCTAAAATATAAGGAATACACCGAAAAAACTTACTTACTCGATACAAAGGCGCAGTAAATAAGTTTAGTAAAATTCATAATATTAACTTTCTTGTGCACTCCTCAAGGTAGGTAAAGCTATAAATATATTTCATTACTATATTCATCCAAATAAAAGTAATCAATCTGTATATTGTGTAAAATCGATTTGTCATTAATGTATTCTTCCAAATAAAAGCAATTTGTACCTATAAATAAAACCAAAGTTCGACTTGCATACATTGAAACTCATCTTGGATTATTAGTAAGGTATGATTGTTTCTGAGCATTATAAAATACACTCTGAAAGTTCCTCTCACTAACACTAGCACTGTAATTAGGTATTCTATTCAGCTTCCAGCGTGCAGTTATAATATAACAGTTAGTTCTGCGCGAAATAATTAAACTATTCCCCACCGTGCATCGGTGTCTGAATAGTTTAGGATCAAACTGATGGCAACAGTGCTAACTTTGTGACTGAACGCTGCTGGCGCCATGTTAGACAGCTCTTAAGTGATATTGTATTTTCTGTTGCCACTGAGACTTTACGAAACAACGTTGAATAAAAAGTTTTAAAAGTATATTGTGAGTGTTCATTGCATACACTTTTAAACATTTCCATTAAAACTAAAATGTTAGACGTTGTTTAATGCATTGCCAATTTTAAGTAAAGGCTCCAGCACACCAAAAGCAGGTCAAACGTTGCGCAACGTTGTTGAACGCAAGCCCGCGCGCGAAACGATATGAACTACGACTCATCAAATTATGAGCGTGGGCCTGTCGCGAAACTGCTATGCGTCTTCCATATTTCCTACTTCAGATTGGTGCACCGCGGCGCTGGGCAGGAGTTTCGCGGCGCGTCTTCGCCATGTTATTTTTTATATAATATACTACGGGTAAACACAGTGCCTTCGTCTCACCTCATAATAAGTGATGATAAGGCCAGTAGTGGAAACGCATTTCACCCGGGATCCACTACTACTGAGGCACTGGCTATTTTATCTCTAGCTGCCGTAACACAACAATGGATGTTATAGTGATATCTAATCTGTCTAATACCTTTAAACGAGCAATTCTTGTATATCTATATAAATAAAAAAGAATAGCTAAATGTGTTGCTAATCGCAAAACTCGAGAACGGCTGAACCAATTTGGCTGATTTCTTTTTTGTTGTGTTTAATGAAGTCCGAGGAAGGTACTTGTAGAGAGAAAAAACGTTAAAAATTCGAGGGAAATAGTAAAAACAACAATTTTCTTTTCCCATACAAACCACTCTGTCTCCAGCTGTCAAACATTTGACGTCAATCAAAACAAAACAAAGGCGCGTAAGGATTTTATCTTTGGTATGTCATCAAGTTGATTAGAGGTCAGATTTATTTATTTACGCGCCAAGTAATCAAACAAAAAATATCGTGTTCCATAAGGGATTTTAATAAAAATATCATCACATTAGATATTACTAAAGTCTTTCAATGTTATTTTATTTCGTTAAAATCAATCAATGTAACTTTGTTTTAGAGAAATATGTTTAAAATCAATGTAACTTTGTTTTAGAGAAATAGGGCAGAACAAGGTCTGCCGGGACAGCTAGTATGTATATACATATATATATATATATATAATTTGAATCTCGGAAACGGCTCCAACGATTTTCATGAAATTTAGTATGCAGTGGGTACTAATTATAAAAGAAAACAAACAAACGAAGTCATAAACTTTACCTCTTTATTAGTTACTAGTGGTCGCCCAGCGGTCTAATTTCGATCGTAATTTATTAAGGCTGCACAAATACGTGTGTGTGACATACATGGTAGTGTGTGTAATGTTTGTTTTATTGATTCAATATATTTTTATGCCTAATTTTGAAAAAATAATTAACATTCGGATAACCTTTTCTATATAAACTATAAGTGTGCGAAATTTCATACTCCTCCGTCCGCGCAATTTTCGTAAAAAAGGGGTACAAAGTAAGGTACAAGCACAAACAACCAAACCCAGTATACAATCATGTACCCCCCCCCCCCCACCGGGAATCGAACACGAATCTCTGGGTCAAAGACCGGTTATCGGTTGTCTTTACCACTAACACAGAGGCGGTTGTACCGTTGTATTGTACGTAGTGTTGTATCACTATAGCCGGCAGAGGAAAGGGCGTCTCACTCAGTATAGCGAGCTCATTTTTAAACTTCCACCTTCTTGCAATGTGCTTCTGCCCTGCACTGCTTCTGATCCCGACCTGGGGCCCGACCGCCTAACCGATCGCTTTGACTTCGTGTGTGGTTTATGACGTCATCTTGTCGTTTCGTGCCGCCTATGAAAGCAATATCGAAAGTTATAGCCTTAAGCTTTTGATATTGCTTTCATAGGCGGTGCTAGGTGGCAAGATGACGTCATAAACTATACGCGTAGTCAAAGCGATCAGTTAGGCGATCGGGGGGCTGCTTTTGATGTATGAGAGCCTTAATGGTATCCTAACCACTCCTTGTCTGACAAACCAGCCCGCTGTGTACTTTAGTGATCGGGACTGCTTGGTGGGGCGAGCCTACTGGCAGCCGTCGCGTTCTGCCTTTAAACGTAAATTAAGAGGAGACGGTGAGAAGATAAAAAGAAGAGTGTCGACTTTATCTGACGGCTGCGGCCGCGACAACATCTGTTTTGTAATTCGATGTTTTATTGTATTACCAATACAATATTAATCGCTCCAAGTGTTTCTCTAATTCTGCTACGTTTCCCTCTTTTAAGTAAAGACCCCTCCGGTCGTTATAGTACTTAAAACGGATAAGTGTTTGTTTGTTTGTAAAGGTTATCCCTTGAACTATTTACATATATACTATTATACACTGATACGATTCTAAAAGAATCTTTTACTGCAGTATTTTTTGGAGAGAGTTTGGTGTTCGCCTCAGGCGGCATTTCCAGCGTCACCAGCCATTTTTTAGGGGCGGCGAGAAACTTTAAGGGTTCCTCAAGCCGTGTGATCGAAACACCGTCAGACGTTTTTTAGAGGGAATAGCATCACGCACTAGTTCGTGTCCCTGTTCTCTACTAGATTCTGCGAGGGGTTCGGTTCTGATCGGGAGCGGAACAACCCTAGGTCGCTTCTCTTTTACTGGTAGAAAATAGATAGTTAGAGGCTCTTTCAATTTAGGCGTTTTGTGATGGACCGATGCCGCACGTTTGCACTGCGTTTCATATAAAACAGTCGTGCGGCTGTCGTGTTTTATATGAAACGCAGTGCAAACTTGCGGCGGCCGGCGGTCCGTCACATAACGCCTGAATTGAAAAAGCCCTAATACAATCATGGCCCGGTCAAAATTCAAAATAGAGCTGATAAAACAAGAAGCGATAACACCTTTTTGACAGACCGCATTTTATACGCTCAAAGCCACAGCTAGTAAAGAACAAATCTACAAGCTGAAAATATACAAAATGTCGAAGGAGAATTCTCACGCGATTCCAAAACAAATGTTAGTTGGCTGTCACGTGCGCAGTTTGCAGTATTCTGACATTTGAAAATGTATGCAGGAAAAATGGTTCCTGCATTCCGTTTAAAACTCGCTTAAAGTTTATGGAATTATGAGTGACATTTTGCTTCATACAATTTGTAACATGTTTGTAACAGGTTGGGTAAATTCAATTTTTGTTGAAATTGTTTTAAAGAGAAATATCTTGTAACGAAATAGTTTTCTCTTTTAATAAGAACAACCAAATAGGTTGAGGATAGATTGTTAATTGCAGTTCGGAGGTGAGTATGAACTAACAATTAAAAGGTTTGCTTAAAATAAAAATTAATTGGAATCACGTATCTTTTTTCAGATGAGCCTGCTTCTCAAACTGCTGCTTCGAAACTCGAGAAATGGTTAACTAGACAACGGATAAACATACCTAATATACTTAAATAGGTACATACTTACTTGTTAATAACAAAAAAAAATTTGTTTTTTTTGTTTTTTTGATACTTATTATACATAGGAAACACCCAGACCCGAAACAATTAAAAAAAAAACAGGTAAGTTTTCTAACCGGTTCGACCGGGGATCGAACCCGGAAAAAAAAAATAATAATAAATCCCTCTCACGGACACAGAATATCGAACCATCTCGAACTAGAACGAGCGCAGCTACGATACATAATATCTACTCTGTGGCTACGCTAAGCCTACCGTGTACCTACCTACAATACATAGTTATGAAACCCCCGGAAGAAATCTAACCTCTGTGTTCTACCACGCTAGAGCACGAAATAGTTTTTATTGTTAATACGTTTGGTTAATTGATTTTTAATACAATACCGTAAAATACTAATAATCTAATAATAACAAATCGCTTTTGATTATTTGAAACACGTACTATCCAAAGACAAACCAGTGAACGCATCACGTTTCCACTTTAACGACAGCCAACATTAAGTTCTAAATCAAATGTCTCCACTTCCGAAACAATCAGAGCATTTGCGTTAAACAACCAAGCATGTCTTACTTAAGCGCAGTATTCTGGGGAGGCGTAGCTTTATGGTAGGGTCAGGGCATAAATCTTGGCCCAGGACCTTGAGTGAGACCCTCCGACGCATTTCCAAAATAGCCCGCCATGAAGACAAATGTTGGCGGCACGTTGACCTCTTAACTCCTTTAGTACCTATTACCGGTAGCTTCTTAAGATCTTATCATCAATTTCTAGTGTGCGTTTAATATATTTTCATATATTATAGTCATTATCTACCGGTACGTTAGTTAATTTAGTCAAACTCATAACAGTATTGTATAGCTATTACAATACATTTTGTAACTAATTATAGTTTACTATCTGTGTGTATTGAGTTTTAGTCACTATTCGATCGACTAGAAGTTAACTAATTTTATTTTGGGATCGCAGCAGCGCCATCTACAAGCTCATCAAAATGGCGCTGCTTCGTAGCTGCTTTACTTTTTTTTTAGAGAGATTGCTGATTGCCTCAAACTGCATTTTCAGCGTCACCGGGCTTTTTGGGGGCGGCGAGGTACGTAAAGGGTACCTCAAGCCGTGTTGAAACGGATCACCGTCGGAGGTTTTCTAGAGGGAACGGCATGGCACACTTAAAAGTGCACGTCCCCGTGCCCTACTAGATTCTCCGAAGGGTTCGGATCGGATCGCGGAGCTGCTTTGCTGCTGATTTGCTGCCGCTTTGCTCCTGCTTTGCTGCGGATTTGCTGCTGATTTGCTGCTGCGTTATAGTAATCAAGTATTGACAAAAATTCGTTCTAGACACAGAAAATATATCAATAGTTCATGAAATATTTATGGATATAGCTTTGTTTACACAATACCTATTGCAGGAGAAATCACTGTTCTATAAATCTCTGCCCAGGACCTTGAGTGAGACCCTCCGACGCATTTCCAAAGCAGCCCGCTATGAACACAAATGTTAGCGGCACATCGATCTCCAGAACTTCTTAGTACCCATTTCCGGTAGGTATTTAAGATTATAACTTATTAGTTATTAAGTACATTGCTAGTGTACGTAAAGATATTTCCATATATTTGGTCAATATTTAGTTAAAGATTATTATTTATGTGTGTGTGTGTTATTATACTTTCTATTTAAAGCTTGCTATGAAGACAATTAATATTAGTGGCACGTTGACTTCCTTACTCGTTTAGTACCTATTATGCCTACAACCATTTTGGTGCCGGGGATTTTAGACCTGATTTTAAGTATGTCTTACATGGCGATATCAAAAATGTTACCAGTTTTTTTCTGTCAGCTCTAGTTCCCGAGATAAAAAAAAACTCTTTTCACAAAAAAATCATATTTTATTGGCATTAAACATCAAGGAATGGCCTTTTGAGTGATTTTCTAGAATGAAACTGACTTCGGCAATCTCGCATGATTCCCCAGCAATAGTCTGCCATTATATGAGTGTCTCACCTTCCTTGGTATCTATTCTCCATCGTTTTTATGTCTTGATGGAAACGTTTTCCTTGTTCTTCGCTTAGATCTCCTAAATTGTGTTGGAATTGATCTAGATGACTATTAAGATCTAAGTTTCTGATGAGGTCATTAAGCTCATTCTGCGAAAATGGCTTAAGATTTGATATTTTTCCGCAGTATTCAAAGTCATCATCTACTTGAAAAGAATATGTATTTCAGCTTGATCCTCCTGAGATTGCTGCACTACCTGTTGAAAAGCTGGTATTGGAACATTTTCTGAATGAGGAGTAGGTCTTTGTGCTGAAGAAATATTAGGGTATTTCCATTTATGGCGATTGTTTTTGTTGATGCCCACTATATTAGTCATACAAAAGTAACAGTCGTCGTAATGATTTTTTTTGTTCTCGTGTTAACATAGGCACTCCAAACGTCAAAGACTTACGTGTCCATTTCTCCCATTGTCGCAAATGTTCAACGCATATTTTACATACACTATGAGGCACCCACACTTTATATTAGTGTCGATTTTCAATACCGAAGTAAGCAAAATACAAACGACTCACACTGTTTGTAATCGATTTACGCTGATTTTTCAGTATGTATTCACCATAAACATAACAAAATATATCAGAATCGTTAACACAACATCTGGACTTACAGCCATAATGAAATAGTAACATAAACTTTATCGATATTATTGTAATAATGACTATTTGCGAACAAGAGCGGCAAAAATTTTAAATGAGGATAAGTAGATAAACTAGAGCTGATGTATTTAAATGATGTATGGCAATATACTGTACATTACCTACTTTATCGACCATAAAAACAAAAAAAGCTGCACCAAAAAAAATTTTTTTTTTGTAGGCCTGTGATCGGTAGGTACCTACTTAGTTATGTCAAGTTCAGAATAGTTATTACTTGTGTACGTACACGTAAGCTACGTAATTTATGGAGCATATACAGGGTGTTTAGTTATACCTATTGTTGTAAACCAGCGGCTTGTAAGCCGATAGTTACCGAAACCAGCAGCGGCTAGAAACGGATAACCAGCCGCTTGATACCGGTAGACACCCGACTAGAGCATCGAAAAAGAAACGATTTTTATTACATTTTTTTATTGTTAAACTCTTATTTTTGTTATACAGTAGCACTTTATTAAGTTCTGCTATTTTCGTTTATTTTTTTAAATAAACACCGAAGACACCATTTATACCTACTAATTTACTTAATTCAGAAACAAACCACCACCTAAACACAAACGTTATTTCATAGTTTCCATGAAACAACGTTTGTGTTTAGTTGATGGTGTATGAAAATTATAAAAATAAAGGTACCTAGCTAAATTAGTTTACTTTGGATTTAATCATCATTATAAACCAAACAAAGAAATACAACTAAATGCTTACTATTACTAGGTCTTTGTCCACACTTATTTCATGGATAAATACATATTTCCAAAACATCTCAGACAAATAAATTATTAAAATAGTCATAATCCACTACTGTGTCACATGTTTGTATGAGAATTTTGAGTTTTTAACACTTAATACAAATGGCATTGTTTATGTATATTTATGTTAAATGTATCCTACAGTAAATAAATAAGAAGAGAAACAACAAAAACAAAAAACGAATCATGTGAATATATCAACGAAATGTAAGCAGCCGTTTCCAGCCGCTAGATCTCGCTAGAAATGACAATAAGCCAAATAAGCCGTTTCTAGCCGCTACGCTAGAAATGTTAGTAACCAGCTTCACATCTATAGGAATACCTGTATAATCCCGAATATGTATACCGTTCATAGAACCCTGGAAAATTATGTACATAACGGAAAAGCACCACATCGCCGAGATAATAAGGTTCTTTGTTACTGTAAAACTATAAAGCGACAACCTTATGTCAAGCTGATACGTTGTTCATAGTCGTCAACCTCATGGTCAAACATAAACATAAGTCGAAACATTACAGGAATGAACAAAAAAATTGTAATAAAATAAATTTGAGTTTTTTTTAAGAAAATTAAATCGACGTAGATATGCTTTTGCATGTTATCACAGTGTTCTTTATACTTTGTTGCATGGCTATGTTTCGGGAATATACACCTACTAGCGACCACTCGCGGTTTCACCTGCGTGGTTCCCGTTCCCGTGGGAATATCGGGATAAAAAGTATCCTATGTGTTAATCCAGGTTATAAACTATCTGTATGCCGAATGTCATCCAAATCCATTCCGTAGTTTTTACGTGAAAGAGTAACAAACAAACTTTCGCGTTTATAATATTAGTAGGATTACCAAACATCCAGTATAGATAATGCAAGTTAGGAATGCTTAAGTGGTTTCAGCTTATTTTAATAGCAGTTTTTCATATAAATGCAAAACAATCCTGCTTGGACCAGAAATAGGCGGCACTAAGTTATCTGATATTTCTGTTATAATTCTTCCTGATGTTATCAACATTAAAGAGATTGGTCGAATTATATCCTATTAATATTTATCTTAATTATATTCAAGGAGATCATAGTTATTTGAATTATGAAGCACAGAATACTGAAAAAGTAAGACTAAGTTAACTTATAATAAAAAAATGAGATTTAGAACAATCTTTTTGAAATCTGAAGTTTGTTAAACAGAAGTAACATTAAGATGTAAATTACTGGTCTGCTTTTAAAAGCTTTTCCTGGTTTTATGAAAAATTCGAGGGGTTCTAATAACTTTATATTAAAAAAAATAGGTAATTTTTTTGTACCTTACTAAAATAGCTTCGAAGTAGATGCTAAGTTAATTTATCAATAGTCTTTATTTATTTGCGTAGTTCATACCTACTTACTAACTTCAAAGTTCAATATTTTCCAAATCAAAATGCTAACGCCTCAGTGGCCGAGTGGCAAAGCACACGGCACAATACCCGAAGGTCTCGGGTTCGATTCCCTGGAAGGGCAAAGTGTATTTATTCGTTTTCTCTATGCATAGCCCGGGTTTGTGATCACCAACCCGCATAGGCAACCGCTTCTGTGGTCTAGTGGCTAAAACCACCGGTTTAGACCCAGAGGTCCCGGGTTCGATTCCCAGCGGGGTGTACATGTTTGTGTACTCGGTTTGGTTGTTGGTAGGGCTTGTTAGTCCACCTGACTAGCCACCACCATCTTATCTAAATATGTCACCATAACATCAATGTTTGTTGCATTGTTGTGTTCCGGCAGCTAGAGATAAGATAGCCAGTGCCTTAGTAGTTGTGGATCCCGGGTGAAATGCGTTTCCACTACTGGCCTTATCATCACTTATTATGAGGTGAGATCAAAGCACTGTGCTTACCCGTAAAATATATTTTTTTAAAAAGGCAAGCGTGGAGACTAAGTCATTACCTCGTGAGACCAAGCTATTAAGCCTTAGCCTCTATTTCAGCTTTTTAGATTCAAAAATACATTGGAACCTTCATAATAGTACTCTTGCAGGGAGACTCAGTTCCACCGCTTACGCTGTAAGAAAAATTAGACAGCTTACGGCTCGATTAGTTTATTTTAGTTACTTCCACAGTGTTATGTCTTAGGGAATCCTTCTGTTGGGTAAAACTGCTAACATAGAAATAGAAACCATTTTTATTTTACAGAGAAGAGCAGTAAGGTCTACATATAACCTAGAAGCACGCATGTCTCCTAAGCAGTTGTGTAAATAAATCAATAATTTAACAGTTGCGTCACAATTTATTTATAACTGTATACTATAAATGTGCGGCAAAACATTTTTTTTACAGAAATAATTGCGATGTACACAATCTTAATATTAGAAATAAAAATAAACTTGTAATACCTAAATTTCGACTGCAGAAAGTTTGTGGATCATTCATGAGACAAGGTGTCACTTATTATAATAAAATCCCGAATAATGTTATAATTTTGAGAAATTTAAGACACCCTTTAAGGAAACACTTTTAAAAAAGGGCTATTATAATGTAAATGATTATGTTCATAATAAGAATGCA
Source organism: Eudonia lacustrata (assembly GCA_947562085.1). Taxonomy (NCBI): domain Eukaryota; kingdom Metazoa; phylum Arthropoda; class Insecta; order Lepidoptera; family Crambidae; genus Eudonia; species Eudonia lacustrata. The sequence continues at coordinate 16,984,112 of OX387342.1, forward strand.
TGGAACTGACATTCCTCCAATTCTCACACACTGTATAAAGTGCACCGTATAAAGCGTCATTCTATAGTTTTAATAAAATAGTACCTACATAGTACCCAAGCATTCTCAATAAAAAATAGACACAAATAGTTATTTATGTTATTTTAATTTGAGAGAAGTATCTGTTAACTCTTCTTTAATCTGTGACCCAAGTACGTTTTTTTAGAATAAAGTGTAATGTTAAGTAAATGTATAGAGGTAAGCATTATTTGTAATTCCGAGTTCATGAAAGTTGTTAATTGTAAATGTATTAAATTATATTTTGTATGATTTGGTTAAGACATACTTTGTTTTTTTGTAAATGTCGTTACTTCTATTAAAGCTGTGGAGTTTCTTGCGCCCATTCTTCTCCATAGCTAAAACATAGACGTCCTGAATGGATAAAAAAATATGGACGATTCAAAAGCACTTTTTGTAAGTTTATTTGCATAAAAATTTGGCTTTAACTTTGAATTTGACTTAGCCCAGCTGTGAGACAGTTACAAGCTCTTTACTATTTATTTATTTTTCTCTTTCTCTTTTCTTGACGACCTCCTTGGTCGAGTGGTTTGTACACCGGTTTTCATGGTGTCGCCATCTCTGAGGTTCCGGGTTCGATCCCCGGTCGGGTCAATTTAGAAATTATTGTTTTTCTAAATTGCCTTGGGTCTGGGTGTTTTCTATGTATAATAAGTATGTATTTAAGTATTTTAAGTATGTTTATCCGTTGTCTAGTAAGCATATAACAAGTATCATAACGAAGCTTCTCTTGGGTTAGATAATTGGTGTGAGTGTAGGAAATTTTATTTATTTATTTATTTATTTACTATTTTATCTTTTAAAAAATAAAATTGCTATAAAATTTTTCAGCTGCTGCAATAAAAACATTTAAAAAACCACAAGCATAGATTAAACACTTATTTACAGTTCTGTTGGGCTATAAAACGTTTCCTGAAATAATAATCATTTACTAAAGATACGGGTTTCAATAACACACGGGCCCTTTCGCACGACCTGCCTTCCCCAAACTAACAGTTAGACATGTACTTCAGAATGATTCCATCCATCACCGTAAACTTATTAGTAAAACGCTTCTGATACACGGATATAAGGCTTTGCTAGATGTGGCACGCAATGACATGAATATATGCAACTTTATTGCGAATAATATTATAATAACGACACTTGAAAATTATGCAGATAAAGCTGTAACAAGTAAGTGAACAAAGGTGTTCACAACCAGTTGGCAAGTAGGTAAAAAAATGCTTAAAAGGCCTATATATAATAATATTCTTTTTTTCTTTTTTTTAAATTTGTTATAGGCAGGCATTTAACTACACCTCACCTGATGTTAAGTGACGGTGCGGTCGAGGATGGAACATGCCTGCCTAGATATAGCCTATTCACTCTGGCTTTGAAGAGGTCCAGATTATACCTTTCAGGGAACACACTCGCAGGCAGCGCGTTCCATTCCCTAGCTGTAAGCACTAAGAATGTTGAACCGAATCGGCTCGTGCGACAAGGTGGCATATCTACAACATAGGGATGGAACTCGCGCCTCGCGCTCCGATAGCGGAAAGTGGATGGTGGGATTAGGTCGTGCAACTCCTTCGCGCACTCCCCGAAATTAATCCTGTAGAAGACCGACAGACGAGCCACTCTACGCCGATGTTCTAGATTTTGCAGCTTGGCGTTTACCAGGGCAGGGTCACCAATGAGTCTTTTAGCTCGTTATTCATTAACATTGCAATTTCTAAAACAACCTACAATGTTAAAATTTTAAACCAATACTAAAAATACTACATACAAACTCAAATACTAAGGATTAAGAATAATAAGGATTGCACAAAAATACAAAAAAAATATATATTTTCCATTGTTCACTCTGGCGCAAACTTTCCTGCTGTCCATCATTGACTATGCTGATGTTAGCTACGCTGATCTTTCGGAGGAACTTCTAAATAAACTGGAGCGTTTGCAGAATCTCTGTATTTGGTTTATTTATAACTTGAGGAAGTACGATCATGTCTCGATCTATCGAGCTCAGCTTAAATGGTTGCCAATTCGCCGGCGTAGAGACTTACACATTCTTTCCTTTCTGTATACTGTCCTCTTTCTACCCATTTCACCTTCATATCTTCAAAATTGTTTCTCCTTCCGTTCCACTTCCTCAAGCCTTACCTTGCGTTCTGCGTATAACCTAGCTCTTGTGACTCCTCTTCATTCAACTAATTTCCTTTCCTACTCTTTTTCTGTGCATGCTGTCCGGTTATGGAATTCTTTGCCTGAGCGCATCAGAAGTGCTCGCACGTTGGAGTCGTGCAAGGGTCTGGTTCGGAGTCATTTTCTGAATTCACCTTAGCTATGTTTATTTATTTTATGATTTATATTGTATAAACTCTGTTTATTTTTTATTTTATTTTTTTCTTTTGTATGTACTCTTTTTTTGATATTATTATTATAATTTAGTGTTTTTTTTTTTTTTTATACTTATCTTGGCAAATGACTCCATCCCACCTGATGTTAAGTGGAAATGAAGTCCAGACGCGAAGACAACTGGTGCAGCGTGGAAACAAACGTAGCATCAGTGAACTTCACTCTGCCGGCCCACAAGGTGCTTCTTCACGCCTCTCTTGAAGGACCCCATATCATAGGAAGGAGGAAAAACGTGTGCTGGTAGACTATTCCATCTTTTGGAGGTGCGACAAAGAAACGAGTCACTAAATTTCTTTGTGCGTGATGGGATACTTGAGACAGTGAATCGGTGACTCCGAAGAGCAGCACGTGTACTCCTATGAAGAAAGGGAGAAGGTGGGATGAGGTCAAAGAGCTCTTCAGAGCACTCGCCATGGTATAAGCGGTAAAACACGCTGAGTGAGTGTATTTTTACTTGCACCCATTTTTATTATTGATTGAGATTGCTTGTTAGCAATAAGGCCGCCTATTTTGTACATTTTTTTCTTTTCATCAATTTGTCTGTATCTGTATTTTTTTTTGTGTGCAAATAAAGTTTAGTATTATTATTATTATCTCTTTATTTTTTTTTCTTAGCCTAGGTTTGTTATAATATTAATATAAAAGTAAAATACAAAAGCACATACAAAACATAAAAATATTATAAAAAACTATATATATATATATTATTATATATTATTATTATTATTGTTATATATTTTGGACAACAAAGAAACATCTTAATCTACAACCGCAGTTAGCATCTCTATATCCTCGTTATGAACTGTAGAAACATTTTGATTGCGGTCCACCGCCGGCCGCGCTCGTATACCACACAACTTCGCCGGAATAGAGCTGTAATTAGTGCCTTCTTAGACGCAATCGCCAGCAGACGGTCAATTAGAGCTTTGATAAATATTGATATCTCAAATACAAACTTCAGAGTTCTTATGTTTTCAAACCAATAAGCCATTTTAATGAGTCTTTCTGTACTTAAGGAAAATACACAGATCTAAATTTTTAGAAAAACTGAAAAAGTGATTTGAAGTTCATTTCGGAGAGTTTCAAATCGTATTAATTTTGATGAAAAGATTTTATTTTTAACAATATTTTCCGCTAATTATATTGGTCTTTGTATTTTCTAGAAGCATAGAAAGTCTAGAGAAGCATGGCTTAAATAAGAACTAATTAATGATTTTAGTTTTGAAATTAAAGCTGAGCAGCACGTGAAAAAAGATTGACATGAATTACTAGGAACTAGTGGCCGCCCAGTGGTCAATACTCGACCGGAAATAATCAAAAGAAAAAAATACTTGTGAGTGTTTCGGTAAAGGGCATTTATGAAAAAAAAAGTCTATTATATTGTGTTTGATATTGACAGATTTAAATTCTCCGCATTTTGTATATTAAGTAGTTTGAAGATTTCCTTGTAATACATTAATATTATTATTATTAGCCCTCCTGTCCCACTGCTGGGCAAAGGCCTCCCTCCATTTCTTGTAACACATATACATAAATTTTATGTTTTCTCACTCCTTGTCCATATCGAGGGGTGAAAGGCTAAGTGAGTTAAGCGACATTTTTGCAACTTTACAGTAGAGCGTTTTAAAGTTTTGAAATTCAGAAAAAAAATCGTAGATATTCGATTTTTTAATCAATTTGGAATTTAAATATAGTTTTTTTTTAAATCAAACGCCTCATCAGATGGTTTAGTTTTGAATCTAATGAAACGAAAGGCTGCAGAAATAAATGTCGCTTAAAGCAAAAATACCACTTGGCCCTTTTTTTCTAAGCAAGAAAAAACGACTTAAACGACGTGTCCCCTTGTTTCCAGAGTAAAACTAAATGTCTTAAGATACAATAACTAGTAAAATTAGCATACGCCAAAAAGGCTCAAAGGAATAATAAAGTAATTTTCTTGTAAAGCTAAAAGATTGAATTACCTTGCTACAGATGTAAAGATTTAGGCTAATGTGCTGAAAGCCCAATTCTGTCTTTAAGTACCTTTAGGAAAAGTAGCTCAAGCAACGATCAACATCCTAATTTTGTTAATTTAAATCCTCATGATTTAAAATTTTATTTGGTTGTTGAAACCATCACTGGCCACGCGGGCCACTGGAAGTTCTATTTGAGTAAAACCTCGATAGCTTTTAAATTGCTTTTATTAAAGCTACAAGTATTGCAAAACAAAATAGTATTTAAATTTTAACAATATTTAAATCAATAATTAATTAAAAGGACGTTACAAATTCAAGTAGTCAAGTAGTCAAGGGCTATAGCAAGTGGTCGGATGCAAAGAGTAAGTCCGTTGGATGGCGGCGATGGCGGCTCTCTTGACGTCACAACCGCTCGCCGCGACGTTCCATTTTACGTGGCGCAGACATAATTCCCCCTCCTTGAAGACTGAAGTCTTCAAGCATCTTGCTCTTCAGCGGTAGGCAGGGGACAAATTCTTGTGAGGGCCCTGCGAATGCGACCTCTTGCAGTGTCTATGTCCGCAACTCGAGATATGCCATCAGTGCCAGGGAACAGGCTCGCGACGCGACCTATTCGCCAGTTTAGAGGTGCAGTGTTGTCCTCGCTAATTAGCACCAGATCGCCAATGTTCAGCGTGGCATGGTTAGTACGCCACTTGGAGCGTTGTTGCAGCTCGCTGATGTACTCTTTTTGCCAACGAGTCCAAAAGTGCTGGCGAATCTGCTCAAGCCGCGCGTGTCGACGAAGTGAGTTTGGGTTGGCGTCCTCCAAAGCAGGCGACGGCAGCGCAGTCAACGGCCGGCCAATAAGGAAGTGCCCTGGAGAGAGAGATAGGAAATCGTGATTGTGAGGACTAGGGGATAATGGGCACAGGGGGCGGCTGTTGATGATAGCTTCCACCTGTGCAAAGAGTGTGGACAACTCTTCAAAAGTTAAGTTAGTATTGCCCATACACTTTTCAATAATAGTTTTAGAGGATCGGATTCCTTCTGTCTCCCATAGTCCACCAAAATGAGGAGCGTAAGGAGGTATGAAGCAAAATTTTATTTTTCCGTTGGTGGCAAAATCAGTAAAAGAACTGGAATTAAATTTGATGAACTGTCCAATTTCTTTGGCCGCTGCGACAAAATTACGACCATTGTCGCAAAAGATTTCCAATGGTTTACCCCGACGGGCAATAAACCTGCGTTGTGACAAAATAAATGCATCTTTAGACAGCTCGCTAACTGCTTCAAGATGAACGCATTTTGTTCTAAAACAAATAAATAAACACAAATAACATTTTAAGGTTTTAGCACCCCTACCCTTTCTGTCTAAAATTGAAAATGGTCCAGCAAAGTCCATGCCCACTGTTTGAAATGGGAATCCCGGGGTAATACGCTGAGCGGGTAGGTTGCCCATCTTAGGAGCTAGCGTTTGACCTTGAAGGCGCCTGCACGTGAAACAGTTGCGAAAGGTGCGTCGAGCTAGTTCTCGACCGCCGATTGGCCATAAATATTGTCTAATTGAATATAACAATAGTTGAGGCCCAGCATGCATTTGTTTTATGTGTTCGTGACGAAAGATTAGTTTGGCTAAATGATGTTTAGAGTCCAGTATGATAGGATTCTTTATCTCAGAACTGTAAGTGGATACGTTGAGTCTACCACCTACTCTTAAAATACCTTGTTCGTCTAAAAATGGATCTAAAGGCAGAAGCTTGTTTTTTTTGGTTTAATTGTTTTGATTTTTTTTAATGTATATATTTCCTCATTGTACGATTCTATTTGTGATAATTTAATTAATTGTAAATAGGTATAATTTAATTCACTAGTTGTTAAGTTTCCTGTAAATATAGAATTAGGGTTTTTTTTATTGTGTATATATATCTTAGAACGTAAGCTAATCCACGTAATAATCTTGTGTAGTTTGAAGCATTTTCAAATTTTAAAATAGGTTATATTAAAGTAACTGTGTGATTTTAATTCAGGTAGTTCCCCCTCGGTTTGTGTTTGTAGTGTAGGCCAGTCTTCTTCGCAATGTTGCAAAAAAGATGGGCCCCACCACCATAAATCTAAGCTAAGCTTTTGGATAGGATCAACACCCCTAGAAATAGCATCAGCGGGGTTGCACTGAGTTGGTACATGACGCCATGAAGATACCTGAGTGATCTCAACTATTTCAGCGACTCGGTTGGCTACAAACGTTTTTAGAGTGCTAGGCGGGCTGCGTAACCAACCTAGCACTACAGTGGAGTCACACCAGTGAATAAAATGGCTGATCTTCAAGCGCAGAGACTCCTTTACAGACTGGCATAGGCGCGCAGCTAATAATGCACCACATAGTTCGAGTCGAGGGATCGTAGTGGGTTTAATAGGTGCTACTTTTGATTTAGCGCAAAGTAACTTGACACTAACCCTGCCCTGAATGTCAGTGGAGCGAAGATACACGCATGCTCCATAGACTGACATAGAAGCGTCACTAAACGAGTGAAGCTCAATGGAGATGGGCGCGTCACACACAGTATGCCTCGGAATTGAAATTGTTTTTAAGATTGTGAACATTAGCTTGATATCTTTCCCATTGTTTACACAGCTCACTAGGCACAGCCTCGTCCCAGTCCAATTTGTGGATCCATAATTGTTGAATCAATATTTTGGGGAGAACTGTGCGGGGACTTAAGAGCCCTAAAGGGTCAAATATTTTTAGGGAACTAGAGAGTATAGTTCTCTTTGTAATTACTGTTGGCTTATCTGGGAGCCTAATAGAAAAATGTATGTTATCACTAGTAGGATTCCACCCCAAACCTAAGGTGCTGGTGGAATCGCTAAGACTTAAATCGCCCTGCAAGTCGATTTGAGTTGATTTAAATATTGAAGGTAAATTAGACCTAAATTTTCGAAGTGGAAAACAACCCAAGCTCAATGTTTTGGTTACCGATACCATACTTTTATGAAATCGGTATAAGCTTGTTTCAATAGGGGTTGATTTTTAAAGCGTCTTTCTAAACCACGAAATCGCTTTACAGCAAGCTTGTAAGAATCACCTAGGCAATCAGGTGGATCTTTCAACGGCAGTCTGACACAAAACTGCCCGTTAGATAGACGAGTGGTGTGCTTATTAAAATGTTCAACACATGCCTTCTCGCTTTCGCTTAGTAATAGTCTTTTGGGTAGTTCTTCCAACTCCCAAAAGCGTGAAATCTGCTTTTCTAGGCTGTCACCCGATTGTGGTGAAGCACTTAAGGAAAAATTGCAATGTAGTTTTCTAGGTTCACAACTATTCAAGACAATAGGACCGGTCACTACCCAGCCTAGTTGTGAACTACGTAAAAATGGTTTGTTTACGCCTAACGATTGCTGTTTATTGCCAACAATGTCCCAAAACAGGTCTGCGCCTATTAAAAGTTCGATAGGGGATGGCTTATAAAATAATGGATCAGCTAATTTAATGTTACTAGGGATATTGAACTTGTGTAACCCAACAAAAAATTTAGGGAGGTCTCCTGTGAGCTCCGGTAACACACAACACGAAAGTGTAACATTAAAATCAGTCTGCAATGAATTTAGTTGAATGACGCAACGCTTTTTTATATAATTACAATCTGTGTTCCCGATACCTACCACCTTTATAGGGATGGTTGGCAAACAATCGAGCCCTAAACGATGTTGCACAGATTGAGAAATAAAACTAGTTTGACTACCGCAGTCTAACAGCGCGCGAATAGTTTCCGACTTGCGCGTCGAAGGATTGACAACATCGATCAATGCAGTGGCTAAATAAACTTGACTCGTAGGCTCACTGCAAAAATTAACATTAACATCTGTTTGTGCGGATGACACATTAGTCTTTTCAGGCAAAGTAAAAACGACCTTGTGGCATAGTGTATTGTGTCGCTTCTTGCACTCGCGGCAGCCAGCCTGCATGAGAACCTATTATGGCCGAGGCGTAAACAATTCAAACACAATTTAAGATTGATAACTTCTTTTATGCGTTGCTCAGGTGATTTTGATAAAAACGTAGGACAGTCGTAAATACGATGAGCTTGTTTGCATATTACACAATTAGACGATTGATTAAAACTATTCGTGTGCGATTTATTGGTATCTAATTGAGAAGTATAGGAGAACGACTTAGAATGAAAGACTTTCGTTTTGTGCGAATTGCTTATACTGGGGATTGGCGTGCGCTTATGTTTGTCTAACTTATTATTATTTATGGTTTCTAAAACATCCGCACGATTTTTTAGAAACTGATTGAACTGTTCAAGTGACGGCATGTCTTCAAGCGAATTATGATGCTCTTCCCATTTCAAACTAGTATGAGTATCCAATTTTGAAGAAACCATGTGAATTATGAGGGTGTCCCATTTGTCTGTAGGCTGCCCTAAACTAGACAAGGCTCGTAAATTTTTACCTACATGGTCGATTAAAGACCTTAAACACTTTTCAGACTCCCGCGAAATAGGTTCAATATTGAACAGCGAATTGAGATGATTGTTTATGAGCTGTCTTTTATTGTTGTATCGCTCGCATAGCAAGCTCCATGCTTTGGTGTAATTGGCGTCAGACATTTCGAGATTGCTAATAACACGGGAAGCATCGCCCTCCAAATATGACGATAAATAATGGAACTTGTGAATATTTTGAATGCGTTCGTTGTTGTGGACAAGTGAAATAAACATGTCTCGAAATTCAAGCCACCGATAGAAGGATCCATCGAATTTAGCGATCTGTATTTGCGGTAACTTAAACCCAATGCTTTGTGACTCAGAACACTGATGGAAGCTTCTACATTGACTATCAGCCCTGCCAGTTTTGTTTGGAACTTGCACATTGGAAATCTCTTGCGCAGTGGCAATGCATATTGACAACTCAGTCTCAATATTGTCGCGTTCCGTTAATTCGACTTCCAAGCCGGAAGGGTTTAGAATCTCGATTTGACTTTGAACGGTTTCAAATATAGATGATAATGACTCAATACGCGACAATTTGATATTTAACTCGTTCACTTGTATGGGACTAAGAAGAAATATCTTTGAAAGTGAGTCTAAATAATTTTTAAACTTAGTGATACGTCCCTTAATTGAACTGCGCTTAGTTGCGAGTTCCTTTAAACTAGACTCAGCCATTGTAATTTAAAATATTTATATTTGCAACCTCAAAAGCAAATTAAATATAATATAAAGATTAGCAAATTAAATATAATATAAAAAATAAAAATATAAAGATATTAAATTATAATACCTGCACCCTTCTGACATACCGGGTCAGGTGCTCTCCCAATTGAGCTATCGTGGCTCTAACCAGCCCGCCGAAATTATTCAACACTATTTACTTTTCTACTTTGAAAGCCAAAGGTGCCCATTCATTGTCCACAACTACTGTCATTAACATCCGATCATAATATTTTTACAAATACTAAAGATCAGTTTAGAAGTAGGCAAGCTATTTATAAAATGTTTTTGTTTTGTTTATATAATTTTTAACGCAAATTTTGTTGCGAAGAAATTACAAAAACACAAATGTTGAAAAAATTTCCACGAGCAGGTCAGGTGCTCTCCCAATTGAACTATTGAGCTAACGGAAACAAAAACATTTTAAATCTAAACGTGTAAAGGATACGTTTCATAAAACAATGGCGCGCAGCTGCAAAGCTAGTGTGAGTAATGAATGAAACAATTTAATAAGCGAAAGCTTTCAGCCGCCGGAACGGGTAGTGTGAACCAGTGCACCATTCAGCTAGTTTTCAATGGTACAACTGGGTCCACGTTTCGCTATTTTTGTTATACGTTTCGCACTTTTTATAGTTCCGCATGAGCAGTGGGAAAACGGGTGGGTGATTTATTTTACTGGATTTGTTACCAGCTTTAAATAAAAAAAAAGTATTTAAAAGTTGTAGGTGTAAATATCCAGGTTAAACGTAAAGAGAATTCGGATTATTCGTAATTCTATAATTTTTTTTTTCTAGAAAAGTATATCAAGAAATCTGCATAAAAATTCCTTAACGTTTGGAATTCTGAATGTTTATAAAAAAATATGCATTTAAAAATTAAAATAAAAGCCAAGCGCCTCATTAAATATTAAGCGAGTGCAAAACTAAAAAAATATTTTGGTACTTAATATTCATAATGTATATTAACCCATCGTTGCTTGGCCGTAAATACCAGACACAATAGAATTTTATTGTTTGGCGCTTACATGTAAGCGTTCGGCAAACGATAAGTTAACCTCTGAACAAAAAAGTTAACAAGTAAATATTTATAAAATACAGTGAAAAAATTAAATGCCTACCCGACCCAGCCAGGAATCGAACAGACCTGGGTCTTCTGGGATAGATGGCACTGTGCCGCTATTAGCACTCAAAAAATAAAAAAGCAGTGTAAAAATTCAATCCTTACGTCAGCGTTCCCGGTAGCATAATGGTCAGTGCAGCCGCCCGGATTGCGGAAGACCCAGGTTGGATTCCTGGCTGGGTCGGGTAGACATTAAATTTTTTCACTGTATTTTATAAATATTTAATTTAGCTCCAGTGCAGCAATTAGCACTTAAAAATAAAAAATCAAAATTTATAACAAGTAATAAAAAAATATTTTCATTAAGTGACTTTTCCTTTAGATCTTAGTATTTCTGGTCACAAGAGACCTCATGTGAGACAGAAAAAAGTGACAAGAAAAGGAATAAAAACGTAGTAACTATTATTTAATCTGTATTAAAGGTTCGGAATCACTAAACGACTCGGTTCACGCCTGCCAGTGTTTTTCACGTAGGGGGAACGAGCCTCTACAGGCGTCGACGGCGACAATGCTCTTTTGAGTGACGAATGCAGGTGGCAACTTCAAAATGAGCAAGTGCTTCGAAGTTATACGGCACGTTGTAGTGCGCGAATACGTGCTTCAAAGCTTCATTTTTTGGAGTAACAACTGTTTCAGTTAAATCATTTTACTTCATCTAATAACAATTCAGAGATGTACGAGTATAGCATCAAAGTAATAAAACAATTCTCATCATCATCTCAGCCAAAAGACGTCCACTGCCGGGCAAAGGCCTCCCCCAAGGATCTCCACAACGACCGGATTTGTGCTGCTCACATCCAGCGACTTCCCGCGACCTTCACCAGATCGTCGGTCCACCTTGTTGGAGGCCTGCTCAAAACAATTCTAGCAACAACTAAATTAATGCGATCGAGTTGATGATAGTTCATTTAGTGAAGTTTTTAAGTGAGTATCCAAATCCGAAACTACAAGTAGATAGTGACTAAAAATGAGTAATGGTGCACTGCGTCATAAAATGAAGATCTATCATTACATTTTATACATATACCGGAAACCTGTTTATAATAAGATCGTCATTTAGCTTTGATTGTAAATCGATGTTAATTGTACGCTCTGTAGTACGGGAAAATATGATTAAATTACGTTATAACGATTTTCAGTTGCGTTTATGGTAGCTTTTGCTACAGACTTATTTGTCAAGCGAGTACATGATTTATGCTGATAATAAAAAAAAACAAAACACTGCTGTGCGAAAATGTTGTGCTCACACGCCGAAAATTTCCCTATCCATAATTGTTTCTTGCACCCAATGAATCAGTCTGCGCCGCCCTCATTAGATTTACGGCCGAAATCCTATATTAATATTTTTGTTTCACCCCCAAGCAATCCGTTTTACTTTAACGCTCTTCAGTAAATAAGGGAGATTACTTCTTTTCGCGGTTGTAAAGCGGGCGTAATAAAACATTATGCGTCCCTACTTTTATTTGCGCTTGCACTTCAGATAGGGAACCTTAGAATGGGCCACGAAACTGGCGGCGTCTATTCTTTAACTAGCGTCAATGCTACCCCCCTTATTCATAAAAACTATTTAAGCATTACTTAGTTAATCATTGTTTTGTCTCTTTTTCTCAAATACAAAATGACGTTTGTGTGACGTTGACAAAACAATGCCTCGTGATGGCGCAGGATTATTACCGATCTTTAAGTGACAGTCGCAATCGCGACAATTTACAATTTATCGCTATCAAAATAAATTCGTATTACGGAACGTAGAACGCTACGATAGCGCCACGAGCGGGTGATTGACGAACTAAACGGCGCCCGATTGTAGCAACCGCAACTAGTAGCAGTCTTGTTCGTGTTGCCATTGTGCAATTAGCAACTGGTTGCTTTTTATCAGTAATTATAATAATATTAATAATAAATTGGCTCTATCTTCCCATGTGCTGTAAGTTCATGTGGGAGGTCACCAGAACCAGAGAAACTTTTATAGACGGACAAAAACGACAGCAGAGAGCAGCAGAGCAGGAATTCTTTAATATTTGGTTTATTTGTTTTTAGAGCATCTAACTGTTCAAATGATTAGACCTGTACCTATAGCATGTTTATTATTTTATGTAACGTAATTTTTTTTTATTGCGCGAAAATTTTAAAAAGTATTCATTTTTTTACAGTTTCGGCCGTGTTGTTTCGGCAGTAATTATAATGAGGTTTTTCTAAGTGCCTACTTCTAGTTTTTTTCCTTTTCTATGGAGTTAAAGTAAACTACAACTTTAATAAGATCGTACCACCAGCGCTACCAAGTGTCAAGTTAGTTCCAAAAATTCATTACTAGATGGTGCTGTTTCGATAAAAACCCGCTTTGAGCGTTTTGGCTCGTGGCTCCGGGGCGTAAGGCAACAACACAACGGCGCAATAACATTGCTACAAGTTACGGTTCGCCGGATACTTTACGCTTGCGGTCGACGTTGAGGCACGTCAGACCTGTCAGGTAAGTTTGTTGTTATGTAGGTAACGCTAACTTATTTTTTTAATTTGTGCAGGAACTATGCATACTTTTGACATTGGAAATGTCTTTTCGTTCGCTCCAGTGTAAGCTCCGATTTCACGAAAAAGTGCGATCCCCTTATATCTCAGAGAGTTGTGAAGATATAATATTCAAAAATGGCTCAAAAGACGCGTAAGCTGTAAGGTGCAAAAAGAATTATTCGAGACAGTCAAAAACGAAAAACGTTATGGCCGATATAGTGGGAAAAAAATTATTTTTTTCCGAATTATTCCGAATTATTCCGAATAATTTTTTGGCGCTCGATATTTTGGAAACGAAGAATGATATCAAAAATTTGAGAAAATTCCTCTGGACAATGTAGTCAGCTACAATTTGAGACTAAAACAAAGACGATTGGGTTAAGGGTTTGCCCTGTAGCCTAAAAAAGTAAAAAGTCATAACGACATTTTTCACATGACATTCATGTTTCGCAGAGTTCGTTATCGGTGTTTCAGCGTCGTAGTTTTATTTTGTAACCTTTTCCTTATCCCAACTTTCTTGTCGCTCAGCGACAATATTTTTTCGAATTCCATAAGTAGATTCATTTCCAATGTACTCGATAGTCGTGTGAGGCACGAAATCTGTGAATTTTTGTAATGTCCGACGTTTCGTGCGGGTCACACCAGCTTTGATAGATTTGTTTATATACCTAGTGTGAGTAGTTTGCATAAAACCTCGTTCAAAATTTCTTATGTAACTAGGAAAATTAAAAGTGTCATGGTATCGGTGCACTAGAACATAATGCGCTTTTGCTAAGCACGTGCTAAGAGTGGGTTTATGCCAGATAAGTAAAGTACTAAAAAGAAGACTATGTAGATTGAACCTTTAGTTATTGTTCTGAGGATAGAACTACGATTTCGCGACTGATAACTTCGCAGTCTGTTTTTTTTGGAACACGTTAATAATAAATAAGTTTCAATTACCTTTGGCCCGCATTGATGCGTTAAAAATGAAATAAATGTATTTCATATCAACGAGTAACCTAAATCTTTATTTTGTAATATAGTTATACTTCTAATTAGGTCCCACTGTGTCCACAGCTTTACTAAAGCGCACAGAGCACCCCCTGCCTATGATATTTGCGTATCTTTAATAATAAATGCGCAATAAGGGATGACGCGAACATCGCTATCTGTGTTTCACAGTTTATTTGAGAAACATAATGTTTGATATGTAGGCTTTTAAAAATTGAGGACATAAGCGCGTGCAGATGGTGCATCAGTTTGAAATAGATTAACTACGTGACTGTGTTTATGTTATTTACATATTGCAGATATTTTGGCAGTTAAAGAGTCTGATTCTTAAAAAAGGTATTTGAAAAAGAGGTTAATTGTTTGTCCTCACAGAGAAATTGGTCCTCATAACATCGAATCTTCTTTTGTTTTATATTTTCGTAAAGGTACCTAAAAGCTTTCTAGGATAGTCGACCGTGTAATATTGCATTACCTCTTTTGGCAAAAACTTACATTACATTACAATAAAATTTCGCCAAGGCTCATTGGCAATAATGACAACGTCACTTGGCCTTGTAAGCAAAAATAGTCCTTGTTTTATGATTTTACTTTACTTTTAAAGCGGTAAAGCAATTTCATGCTAAAGGAGCCAGCTTTACTCATTGTCGACAACTGCATAATCAACATCCGATCCTAATATTTTTACAAATATGAAAGATCAGTTAAGAACTAGGCAAGATATAAAAAAAACAGTTTTTATTGTCAATATGCATAAATTTTTTTGAACAAAAAAATACGAGGACGGAAATGACTATTTAAAAATGGGAATGCAGATTTTCTCTCGTTCGTACATATTCGTTGCACGCTGTGTGTCCGCGACACACGCGCAGCTGCGACTACAGAATTTATATGTATATTTTTTTAAACGCACCTCCTTTTTAATATGCGCATAAAAGGATCTAATTTGATTTCATTATACAACCTTCGTTTCGGAACCGCACGAGGCCTGTGTATCGGTTGGTGAAATATGTAAAGTAAGTAAACAGTATTATTTTAAGAACCTTGTTTCATTTCAGTAACTTAAACAAACTTAAACGTTAAACAATACCTACTGATAATTACAATAATCCAATTCAGAGAGCTAGTTAGTTGATAGGCAAAACTTTATTGTAAATTTTTGCACGTCTACATGCCAGAATATGTCATCACCAGCTCATATACGTCCCCACTGCTGGGGCACAAGTCTCCTAATGGATGGATAGGGAGAACTGGCCATAAGCCACCACGCCGCCTCAGTGCGGGTTGGCGGTTGTTAACGACTGCTAATGCAGCCGGGACCAACGGCTTTACGTGCCTTCCGAAGCAGGGAGGAGCTCGAGATGATAAATTTTGGTCACCCATCCCAATGACCGGTGTTTGCGAAAAGCAATCACAGACCGAGCTCGTTAACCACTGCGCCATCGAGCTCCTGAATATGTGAACCTATAAAAATATTACCATCCATATTTTTACCAAATAAAAATATTATATTACTTATATCCTATTCTATAAAAAAAGGACATTCAGTTATAAATTCATTAATAATATCGTACTACTATTATTATTTAGACTTTACAGAGAACTTACGGTAAAATAACTACCTACTTAATATCAACTACGTGCGTCACTCGTTTTAACTTAAAATGTATCTAGGAAAAAAAATACATGTTTAACAACTCAACGGTCGCCATTCAGAAGCTGTGGCTTTTGCAATCGTCCCTGGAATTCGCTAAGCCTTAATATTCAATACTTAATGTCACAAAAAAGTTAAATGTGAACTAAACACTATCACTACTCAAAGGAACGAAACAAATCGAGTAGCGCTAACATCCATCACAGAAAGTAAACGAACCATCGCTCAAATTTACACAGAAACCGAGTTAACCTCGGAAATGAATATTGGGTTGCTTCCGAATCGAGACAAATTGGTGCAGCCCGCCCGGCTTATCTTGCCGGGTAGACATCGCTCTGGCAAACTGTAAGGACTTTTTCGGTTTCCAGCTTCAGTTGCATACAACATTTACATAACCCTCATCTTAAATGACAATTTCGTTTCCAATGGCTTCACATGTAACAAAATTAAACGAGACGACTAGCAAACACGCAGGGTGTCAACAGCAGGATGCCTAGTGCGACCTTAATTTGACATTCGATCATGTTAACGTAAACGTTTGTGTGGCAAGGATCTATATAAATAAAAAGGAATCGCTAAATGTGTTGCTAATCGCAAAACTCGAGAACGGCTGAACCGATTTGACTGATTTCTTTTTTGTTGTGTTTGATGAAGTCTAAGGAAGGTTCTTATGAAGAGAAAAAACGTAAAAAATACGAGGAAAATAGTAAAAACACTAATTTTCTTTTCCCATACAAATTCACACTCTGTCCCCACCTGATAAACATTTGACGTCTATACTTTCAAGTTGCTTAGAGGTCCGATTTATTTATTTACGCACCAAGTAATTAAATAAAAAATACCGTGTACCTACCATAAGGCATTACAATAAAATATCATCACATTAGATTTTACTAAAGTCTTTCAATGTTATTTTATTTCTATAAGACTGCGACAGGCCAATAACTTTTGACAGAACGAAATCTGTCGGGGCAGCTATTAACATTAAAAAATCAATGTAACTTTGTCACATGAGTAAATATATTATCTACTCATGTGACTTTATTTTAGAGAAATAGGGCAGAACAAGGTCTGCCGGGACAGCTACTGGAGAATAATACTCCTTAAAAAACTATCGGTAAAGATTTGTTATAGAGAAGAAAGGTAAGTATACGAAACCAAACATTTTTTAATGCGCCCTTAGAATAACAACCTACCTATAGCAACCCGGAGGTGGGAGGAGGTGAATACTACATGTATGACTAACTCAAGCTGTTGAGATAGACTATGTCAGACTCCTACTGACTAAACACCCCCTGGTGTTACCTAAAGCCTTGGAAGAGCTACATAGGCTGACGGAACGGTCGCCTCCCGGGGTGGGAGGCGAGTGGCGACGTTGGCGTTACTCAATCAGAGTGCACGCCGCGCCGCCGCCGCGTGGTGAAGTCGGCGCGCTCAATTTGCAGTGATGCGACGGTGTCCTGTGCCGCAAGTAGGCAATCCAGGTCACGTGATAACTGATTTGGGGAATCCGATACCACAACGCCTGCACGTCAACCAATCCAAATCTGTGAAATTTCTTCAATAAATAAAAACACAAATGTTGAAAAAAATTTCACGAGCAGGATTTGAACCCGCACCCTTCTGACATACCGGGTCAGGTGCTCTCCCAATTGAGCTATCTTGGTTCTAACCAGCCCGCCGAAATTATTCAACACTACCTATTTACTTTTTACTTCGAAAGCCAAAGGCGCCCATTCAATGTCAACAACTACCGTCATTATCATCTAATCATAATATTTTTACAAATACTAAAGATCAGTTAAAAAGTAGGCAAGCTTTTTATAAAATGTTATATAATTTTTACCACGATAGCTCAATTGGGAGAGCACCTGACCCGGTATGTCAGAAGGGTGCGGGTTCAAATCCTGCTCGTGGAATTTTTTTCAACATTTGTGTTTTTGTAATTTGTTCGCAATAAAATTTGCGTTAAAAATTATATAAACATTCTTCAATAAATGTTCAACCATATGCCATGCACATAAAGTTCAAATTCTATTGCGGAAATTTGACAGTTTTGGATCAGGCGTGTGTACCTTGAAATGACTTAAACAATAATAATGATAAAAACATTAAATGACGTATTTCATTAAAGTTAAATTAGTTTTAATGCATTTTGTTATCTTCTATCTATATTAACATTAAATTACTATGATATACGATATCTTAATACTTAACACACAAAAACACATACATGACACCCAATTGCTGACTTGCCATAGCAACTGAATTATTAATGTTGTCGTGATTTCTTGAAACATCTCGTAATACAGATTAGGTACGATATTGGCACTTGAACGTCGAACGATCTCATATGGGGAAATCAAATACCAGCTATTTTAATAAAAATGAGTCTGTGAAGATGAAAGCAGTCAGTAGGTAATTCACTAGATATTAAATAACAGTCCAAACAATGGCAAAACAAATCGCTTATAATACGAGTACAAGGAAAATACTGCCTGTCTAATTACAAATACTTGTTTAACAATTAGTAAATCAATTACCTACAATGAAAACTATTTTAATAGAATTAGTTTAGCAGTGTAGCGTCCGTGTGGATCTCAGCTTTGATAACATGGTGGAATAAATTCTAACAATACTTACTTTCTGTTAAAATTTAACGTTTCTCGATGCTAAATAATAAATAAAATAAATTCACTTTTATAGAGTCATTAAAAATATGAGAAGGTATATATATATAAATCTTACGCAAAAATTAAAATCCAGGAAACGAAAAATCGAAAAAAAAACTGGTTTAATTTTGGAAATCCTTTTTATGTAATATGCCATAGTAGCCTGGGCTTGTATACAAAGTGTCTTGCTAGTATACTTAATCAAAATAAATAAATAAATAAAGTACCGGTTTATTTTTCTCCACAACCTCCGTCTCCTGTTTGATTTTAGCCATGTAGCAATTGCATTAGCAGCCCCCTGGCATCAGTCCCCTCGCTCGCTGCCTATGATCGATGTGTCGACATGTGCACCGGGGTTTCTACACGTCATTTATTAACTTTTGCTCGGAGAAAATGTGTTATTGATGCACACGATATACATAGACGTGCTACTTCATTGCCCACTTTGTCCTTTTATGTGTGTTTTCGGTATCAAACAGTACAATTGAATTTGTATGAGGTACGTGACGGTTATCCCGGGAAAGCTGAAACAGTCCCATTCATAGTCATAGGCTGCTATATAGTGTGTTGTGTTTAGATAGTTATAGCCGCTTTATGTTTTTGTCTATCGCCACTCGGTCTACGATTGCTGAAATTAAGCAACCTTCGCAAAAGCCGGTCAACAGATGGGTGACTAAAATTTATCATATTGAGCTTCTCCGTGCTTCGGAAGGCACGTCGCGTCGCAAACAAGCCGCAGGTCCAAGCTGCATTAGAAGTCGTTAACAGCTACCAATGTGTTGTCTTCATCCATTGGGAAGGCTCGTGCCCGAGCAAGGACTTAAAATGATTTGATGATGATGATGATGATGTTTGTCTATGGTTTTGGCTAATTAAATAAGCTTTTATCAACGTTCCTTTTATACGGGTAGGCACTTAGATAAATGATTGGTCTCGCGCGCATTTATTTGGTCTCGCGACCAGACCAAATAAACCGAAGTAAAATGCCAGTTTGCGTAGTTAAACTGTGTAAAAATAATACTACAAGAAATAAGAAGGACACAGTTCTTACATACACTACAATATTGAGTTGCCGCATTCACGGAGCTATTGTTTTTAGGTAGCGCGATATCTAGTCGAGCGCGCGAGACCAATCATTCATCTAAAAGGGTAGGCAGTTGCCTTTATTAAAATCAGTAGTCATTTATTTAAAATGGTAATCCCGAGAAACCTGAAACAGTCCCGTTCATAGTGTCATGTGTCATAGTCATCATACGGTGTTGCTATATACCTACCTACATAGTTTGTAGTTGTCGCTTTATATCTTGCTTTGTCTAGTTGAACGAGTTTGTATCATAGTATATTTTGAGCGTAAAGTTACTTTATTCAAATTAGAAGTAATTCATTTAAACTGTAGATCTCGAGAATGCTAAAACAGTCCCATTCACAGCAGCGTCATATCGCAGTGGTGTTTTCATACATACATAGTTTGTAGCGTCTGGATAGTTATTGCATTACCTATGTCTGCCTGAGTTTGAATGAGTTTGTATCAGTGTTTCTTTTTATATGAGTAGGCAGTTACCGATATTGAAATTAGTACTACTTTATTTTAACTTCAGATCTAACCGAACTAAAATGGTATCGTTTTCTTAGCATCACAATATACAATGATTCTACATACGAGTAGTTCGTAGCGTCTGGATAGTGGTCGCTTTAATGTAGTCTATGGCTTTGTCTGGTTTAATGAGTTTGTATCAATGTTTATTTTTATATTGGCATTTATTTATTTTGATTTATTTGATAGCTCAAATAAATAAGTACTAATTATTTAATTGAGGTGTAGTTTCCAAAAAAAAACCGAAACAGCCCCGTCCTTAACGTCACAGTATATGGGTAGTTATCGCTTTATGTATGTCTATGTTGTATGAGTTTGTATCAATATTTCTTCTTAGACTGACAGTTATCTTTATTAAAATTAATACTGAAATGAAACAATTTTTACGGATCTACTCGCGTTTATTTTACACATTACTTATTTAATGTTTATCCTGACGTTTCGAACCCTTGCACCCTTTTTCCCTGTAACCACGGACCCTGCAAAGGGTTTGAAACGTCAGGATAAACGTTAAATAAGTAATGTGTAAAATAAACGCGGGTAGATTCGTAAAAGTGGTTTCATATTTTCAATGTGTAGTGTTCGCGTAAACTTTAGAAAACAATAAAATTAATACTCATTTATTAGATCTGTACCTCCCAATAAATGACGATGATGATAAGTAAATGAGATTTAAGGTTAGTGTACAGATCATTTGTGTAGTTGAATTTATATTAATGTTTTTTGCGGGTACACCGTTACTTACCTAATAAAGATATTGAAAATTGAAATAACCTATACTACCTTACAAAGTTATTCTTCAACGTACAATTTCGACCTCACCGCAGCCACCGAGGAACAGTCAAATCAAAATCAATCAAATCAAAAAAATACTTTTATTTCAGCACTAGAAACATTGTAACAGTAATCACTTGGAGCCTCCTATTAGACATGAAAATATCTGTAACAGAAGGCTCCGCTAGTATTTCTAGTTTTAATTGCTAAAGTATTTAAAACTAAAACTTATATAATTGCTGTTGGCGTAAAAGAACATGTGTGTGAGTGTGTGTGTGTGTGTTACTGTGTATGTGTTTGTGTTTATGTGTGCATACATGCATGTGTGAATGCGTGGGCGTGCGTGATGTTTGCGATAATGTATGCGCTTGTGTGTGAGTGTGTGTGTGTGTGTGTGTGTGTGTGTGTGTGTGTGTGTGTGTGTGTGTGTGTGTGTGTGTGTGTGTGTGTGTGTGTGTATCCATGTGTATTTTATACTATAAACTTTAATAAACTTTCTGTTTCGCTATAGGTTAAAGTTTTCAGCCATTTAGTTATACATATTTTTATACTATGTGAATTTTTTGTAAATATACTAAGACATTTATTTATTTTGTTGTATTAATGTGTTGATATTTTATTAAATTGGCGTCCAGCAAATGCTGTTTTAATTAGTTTTATTCAACAGTAGGCTTAACCAAAGTAACATTAAGAAAACGGTAACGAAGTTCGAAAAGAATAAAATGTATAGGATTGGCATAAGCCAAGCTAAATCACGTGGTCAATCTTATGTCAATCCCATACATTTTAATCTTTTCGAACTTCGCTATCGTTTTCTTAATGTTACTTTGGCTACCGACACTGGTCTTCTTATCTAAGTCGGCACACAACAAACTAGCTCTTACTATAATTATTCTCTAACACAACAATGCCACTAATTTTCAGGAAAGCGTCCATACAACAAGCCCAATCAAATCAGAGTACAACAATATATTTTCTGTATTATTCGATAAGAACATGAATGTTCTTTACAAAACAATGGCAATCTTCAGAATACCATTAAGATTGAGTACCACAGTAAGCGAGTTATGTTTACAAAGCTCTCCTTGATTTCTGACAGAGCAAACACGAACCGTCGAACAAACCCGACACGGCTTATTATAACAACCCTTTCCCTAAAATTTCTCATCGAAACACACTCCCTATTGAAGCAACCCATTAGAAGTAAGTGCCACTTGTCGATTGAACGCAACCTGAATTTAATTGAGGGAAAAATGAAACCGGAGAGCCTCCTTGAGAGCCCATCATGCATTGCGTTAAAATTATAGGGAGAAAATGGGGGAGATCTTGCACCTCCCCCCTATGTAAGGGACAAGACAATTGGTTTATTAGCTTATTAGCTGCTATGAGTAGCAAAAGCGTCATGTCAAATTAGTGAGGGGTGCGTTTTAGAAATTGGTAATTTTGAAATTGGAAAATACTACAAAATACACTTTGAACATACAAAATATGACTGCAGCAATCCGGATAATGCTTGTGACGATAAGTATTGATTGTATCTTTTTCAAGAAGTTCACATGTGGGATACCTAGTACCAACTCTTAGAATCGTAATGCCTAAATTAGGTTTCATTTTAAATATCAATGCGCCATTGAAGTAAACAGTGACTTAATAATAGTCACTGAACATTGAGAACCAGCATCAACCGACATAAACACGACCAAAAACAAAGAACACACTATTAGTTTCTGCTCGCTAGGAGCAGACGGTGCCCTCCCAACCCTTTAATTAGTTCACATTTCATATTACAAGTGATTCTGGAAGCGCGCCAGACATTTAAAAAGTAAATTAAATTGGCTTCGGAACACGCTCGAACAATGGGCTCGGCGTAATGAGGGAGTAGGTGTGCACTGCGCATATACAAGATATGATAAGATAGATGTTATAGATTCACTGTTTTATTTTAATGATATTGATTTGGCTAATGAGAATGCTGGTAGTAAGATGGGAGCGACCATTGCAGCCCATGGAGGTTCGTAAGACCCAGGATAATACGCCGATACGGGTCCGTTGCTGATTCTGAAGATTAATTTCCATTGATCTGAAACATCACTCAGCGCTTGATAACGTTGGCAAATTCACAGTATAAGTATTGTTAAGGCAATGGGCACCAAATGGGTCTTTAACCTTTTCACCGCCCAACTATCCTGCACGCGATGTCCCGCTGTACGCCAACGTATAAATGTATTTTAATAAAGTAAGTACAAAGAAGAACTTCTATAGAAGTGCTGGCGTGGACGGCACGAAAATCTCGAACTTCTATAGAAGTTGTTGGCGGTAAAAAGGTTAAGTATAAACTCACAGCTATTTTTTGTCTCTGCGTTCGATGACATCATTTACGTTGTTGAACTTCGAACAGTATCGGTTTGAACTCGCTCCAGGAATTTGATGGCCCTTGCAGTTTGTACGTTTGATTTTCAATCTTATAAATTAAGCAACTTTCGTAATACAAGTCACCGGATAGGAAATCAAGTTAAAGTATCTGGAGCTTCTCCGTGCTTTGTGAAGCTTGTTAAGTCGTTAGTCCCAGTAGTGTTCTTAAGAAAATACTCGTAAAAGCCCACCGAACTGGATAACTGCATTGGGCTGGCCCAATGCAGTTTGCATGGTGATACTCGTGTATACTCGTGGTTTTTGCATGTTGATACTCGATGCCTGCTGGCTACACTCGCAAGAGAGGTTACTGTAACAAAGGCATTACTGGCGAGCTTAGTGGTAGTGAAGTATATGGGTGGTTACTGCACAATCTTCGCTTGTGAGTGCTTAAGCACAGTTTTCCATATTAATTATTTTAGACAACATCGCATACTTTGCTTTGACTCTAAAGACAGTAGCTTCAGTACTTGTGTCATGGAAAACAGGAACAACGACGGTACAGCAACCACCCAGACTCGTGAAAATATAGAAAAAGTTCGCTTTTCCACATTGATCCGACCGGGAATCAAGCCAGTGACCTCGGAGATGGCAACATCAGAAACTGGCGTGCGAGCCACTCAACTATCGCATGACACTCGACACGTGCCACTTGTCACCCTAGATATATCGCAAAAACAACATTACAGGAGGTCATCAAATAAATATAGATCCCACGAAATGAATTTTAATTTCAGCAAATCACGAGGTCTCCTCATTCGCGTCCGACTAGCCAACAACCAGAGCTATGCAATACTATGAACTAGCTAGTTCTGTGCTACTGAAGGTACGTTAAGCATTGGGGCCAGCTTGTTGGATTATTCCCCGATACTAGATGCTACCACGCTAAAGAAGGTAAGAGTTTATATATTTAGCTTATTCTGTAAAGGAAATAAACTGATTGCTAGGTCCCCTAAACAGTTTCCCGAATATAGATGCCGCTAATTGCGTTTCAGTTTGAGTGGAGTACGTAGTCTCCTCAATCGAGTCCGACTAGCCAATTACCAAGAGCTATACAATTTACTTTGTGAATTAGCGAAATGCCATCACTCAAACGTTTGCATTCGCAGCGAGCGCCGCTTTGCACTGTTTTGTGACTACATCATCAAGTATTCGGAACGCATTAGGGGTGACATGGGTGTGGAATTAAATTCATTATTTTTGAGGCTGGACGTGGGCGGTGCGTGGAAATATTATAAAAAAACTAGCTGACCCAGCGGACTTCGTAAGGCTTTGACAGTTTATATGTCAACAATACAATCAAATCGTTTCTATGACAACAAAACAAACAAATTATGTTTCACAGCTAGGAACATTTTGTATTGGAAATTAAACAAAAAATTGGGGTGGACCACCCTTATCTTACTTACGGGTATAAAAAATAGATTCCGACCGATCGACAGACCTACCGAATATACATATAAAATTTCATAAAAATCGATCGAGCCGTTTCGAAAGAGTATGGCAACTCACATATTGTGATGTGACACGAGAACTTTATATAAATAGATGACTGCGTACTTTTTTTGAAACATCGTTTACTAAGATATTGGTGTGCTGTGATTAATTTATACACTGAGTAATAAATTCACTTCTGTAGCTATGGATCGGTTTATAAATAAATAACTTTATTCTTTAAAAATAATTTGTTAAGTTTTTTTATATTGTTTTCTAAAGTTTACGCGAACACTACACATTGAAATGAACTTTTACGAATCTACTCGCGCTTATTTTTACACATTACTTATTTAATGCCTCCTTCTCGGAGCCTCCTCTAGACGACTCTAATTGTGTGCTGGCTGAAATCGCAGGCGTTTTCTCTCTCCTAGGTATCTACAGGTCGCCATCTTTCGTCAATGTCTCGCCTTTCTTAGATTCGCTTGAATATGTCGTATCAAAAGTGAAACAAGCTTCTCGGCTAATTATAGCTGGCGACCTCAATATCGACATTCAGGATCTTAGTCGAGGCAAAGATCAATACCAGGATTACCTATGTATCATGGCCCAATTGGGATATAATGCAGCTGTCACCAAACCGACCCGTCTTGACTCATGTCTTGACCACATTTTTGTGCCAAATACGGCAGTAGATGCATCAGTGGTGTGTCGAACAGAACTAACCGACCATCACCTAGTAATGGCTGGATTTACCATCGGTACTCAAAAACTTCCTTTGGCTAAGAACAGGCTCCGCACAAAAATTAATTACGAGAGTCTAATACAGGAGTTTTAGAATGTAGATTGGACCGATGTACTTCAATCTAATTGTCCTTCTAATGCGGCGGATATATTTGACACCGCTATTAAAAATGCTATCTCGCAATTTGACTTCAGAAGAAATAAATCCACGGAAGATGCTGTGTCTCTGTTAGTGGATTCTATTGCTTCACATCTCGATAACGGGCGGGCTTGCGTTGATGTCTTTTTAGACTTAGCAAAAGCCTTTGACACGGTTTCAATCCCGATACTATTGAGAAGGCTGGAGTCCTTTGGAGTGAGAGGCGTCGCATTGAATTGGTTTGCTAGCTACCTAAACACCTAAACGGAAGAACTCAATGTGTTAAGGTTGGTTCAGACATAAGCGGCCAAAAGACAATGTCCTACGGTGTCCCTCAGGGGAGTATACTAGGGCCCTCCTTATTCTTAGCTTATATCAATGGAATTGCATCTTTGCCATTACCCACGTCAGCATCCGTTATCTGTTACGCTGATGATACCGCTCTTCTCTTTCCGGGTAGCACTTGGCGCGAGTGTCGATGGAGTGTGGAGGAGGGTTTAGCAGTCATATCAGACTGGTTAAATATCAGTCTGCTAACCCTAAACGTAACAAAAACTAAATTACTCTGCTTCCACAAAACGGCTGCATCAGCTCCAACTGCATTTCCTCCTGTTAGGTTTCACTCCTGTGCAACGCATTACACCTTCGTTCCAACATCTGTTTCTTGCCACTTTGAGGAAATTTGTAGATCACCAACTATCCGCTACTTAGGGGTTACCTTGGACGAAAAGCTTTCCTTCGCTGCTCATCTTGAGATTACCGGTGCCAGGTTGCGCAAGTTGATCCACACCATGAAACTTCTTAGAGATGTTGCTGTCAAGCCGCTCTTAAAAACTGTCTATATGGCTTTGTGTGAATCTGTGATCACATACTGTATCGTAGTGTGGGGTAACTCTGCGTCCTGCCACTTGATCAAGCTTGAAAGAGCTCAAAGAGCTGTTTTAAAGGTGATGATACGGAGGCCTTTTTATTTCTCCACTGATTCGCTGTACAATGAGGCGCAGGTACTCAGCGTTCGCAAACTTTATATTCTAAAAGCGGCAACGACTATGCACAAAACTGTTATCAGTTCTCCAGAATATCAGGCGTTGCTTGACAGACGAGTATAAGGTACGATCGGTATTAGTTAAAACCACCTTTGCCCAACAGTTTAAATGCTTCGCTTTTCCATTCATCTACAACCGCATTTTGGAGCTATGCGAAATTAAGAAATGCTCTTTGAGAATTGCGAAGCTCAAGATTCGCTCACTTCTTTTGACGTGTAGCTATAAAACGGAGACTTTCATGGAGGTACTAAAGTAGATAAATGCGAATGTGATGCACCTTTTACAACAACTTATAACTCTATTTTTAATTTTAATTTTTATTTTATATTTTATTAATTACTGCTGGCACCCGTTTAACTTTTGAAAACGTCTTACTTGACCGCCACAGGTCAGGCAGTGCCTAGTGTGGGGTCATAGAAAATCTCAGCCTCCTTGAAAATAATGCTTATATTTACATAACACTATATTCCACTGTATTTTTAAGTTTGTAAGCATTTATCAAATAAATTTATTTGTATTGTATTTGTATGTTTATCCTGACGTTTCAAACCCTTTGCAGGGTCCGTGGTCACAGGGAGACTCCCAGTAAAGTAATGTGTAAAATAAACGCAAGTAGATCCGTAAAAGTTGTTTCAATCAAGTTTTTTTATTTTGTGTTGCGAGCGACCAACATAGGTTATTAAAGTATTTCATAGGTTATTAATACGTTCGTTGTCTATAATTTTAGTTATTTTATTTGTATCATTATTATCATTAAATGAAGGTAACGTTGGTAATGTCACGGATACTAAGAGCCAAACCAAGTTAAACAAATGTACCCTAATAGGAATAAAACAAAGGAACTCTGAGTCTGAAGCCGGTGACCTTACCTAGACCACAGAGGCTATCATAATATTGCAGTACAATTTAGCGGCATTGGCAACAAGTTTGCCAAATGTGGATTTTGTTAATAACAAAATCGAGCTAAGCGTTTAAAAATCTTAGACACACAATGCCCGATATGGGAATTAAACCAAGGACTTCCGGATTACGAGCTGGGCGTTCTTAGTCGCCATAGGTGACAGAAAATCATTGTCAATTTAAATTAAAGGTGGTAGCTACTAGTCTTGTGTAATGCAAATTAAGTTTTAATGAGATTCAAAAATGTTAATACAACACGAGTAATCACGTCATCGCAACGCATCCTTAGATTTGGTGCGTATTATTCTTCGGTATTATTCAAAGTTTCACTCGTTTTAAAACTTCTGTACATATTTATACACTCGTCTGCACATCACATTACCACATCACAAACTGTCAAATGTCCTCAATAGACTTTGAACTCTATGTGTATGCCATATGGTTGAACATTTATTGAAGAAGTTTGAGAGTTTTGGATAGTCTTATGAGGCGTCTGTATATAATAAATCTATGTATACATACATAGATTTATTAAACAAAATTTACAATGTATTCAAAAAAAATCAAAGTTCAAAATCATTTATTCAGTTTAGTCATTATGCCATCGGTTCAATTCAATCATTTATTAGTCTCTAGTTGTTACAATATTTGTTAGATAGGTTCGTAAGTTTACTCTGGGCGGGAGAACTTGTACTGAGAAGAACCGGCAAGAAACTCAGCAAGTGTCAAACTCTTTTCTCCCTTACAGCGTCGAAAATATTGGGAAATGCCCGATCATAAAAGGACACTTTCCATCACAAATAAAAACACAAAATATAAAAGACAATCACAACATGTTAAAAAAAAAGAAAAAAGAAAAAAAAACGCAAAACATTTAAAAAAAATTAAACCTTCCTCACCAGCCGTCGCGTCGTTAGCTGTTTCTGTTCTAGATATGTTCGGGTTGAATACGAGAAATCGTGGTTCAATTCATGGGATCGAAATCTATGGAGATTTAATATGTGCGCATAGCTCAGTGACTACTGAGGGGATCACCTAACACAAGAATATTAGTTTTCTAAGTGGATTACCAGGATTCATGTGTAAATACTACATTATTTTTTTTTTCTTTAACCAACCTTGGTACCCACTCCTGTTTGCACATACCTATTAAGAATTCAAAAAAATAGAGTAATTTCATAAACAGGCATGGATGGACGAACCGGTCGAGGTCAAAGTCAAATATTATGTATGTAAGACTACGGTTTTTGTTTATGGGCCATCGTAAACTGAATTATTATTAAACTACAACTTTACCCTCGTCTTTGTCTTCTCTATTTAGACGTTAAAACTCTATTTTACACATATTTATTTATTTATTTACAAGTTTATGTACACACATAAAAAGGTAACAAAATATGTTCTACGGGTAAATGTAGTACCTACAAGGGCGCTGCTTATTTCAGTTCTGAAATATCTTCCAGCAGGCCCGCGAAAGGAAACGTTATAAATAGAGGTAGAATGAATGTGTACCTCCTGCAAATTTAAATTAAACTTACTTAAATATTTATAATACACATACATACTAATAATTGCATAAACAAAGGAAATTTAATATACAAAACAAAAATAAAAGGTAAAAAAAACATTATACATAGGACGACAGAATCAACCGGACAGGTAGTGTTCCTTCAAACGCTTTTTAAAAAGGCTGATGTTAGAAGAGCCTTGAATATTATGCAGCAGCGCGTTCCACAACCTGACAGTACGCACGGAGAAGGACTAGGAGAAAAAAATCAGTTTTATGGGGTGGAGTTTTCAGTTGGTGTAGGTGGGACCTGCAGAGAGCACCAGGAAGATGAGAAAAGGAAAAACGATCTTGCAGATAGGATGGATAGGAGGGATTATAAAGGACATTAAAGAGGAGACATAAAAGCCTAGTATTCCTGCGTAGGCGAGTTGGGAGCCACTTAAGTTTCTCGCGGAATCTTGAAACATAATACAATATAGCCTAAGTTATCCGCAAGGAATGTAGCATTCTAACAGTGGATGAATTTATGGATTTGGACCAGCTGTTTCAGAGATTACTCACCTCAAACAAAAAAAAAAAACTTTCCTACACTCACACCAATTATCTAGCCCAAGAGAAGCTTCGTTATGAAACTCGTTAAATGGTTACTATACAACGGATAAACATACTTAAAATACTTAAATACATACTTTATTATACTCGTACATAGAAAACACCCAGACCCGAGACAATTTAGAAAAACAATAATTTCTAAATTGACCCGACCAAGGATCGAACCCGGGACCTCAAAGAAGGCGACACCATGAAGACCGGTGTTCAAACCACTCGACCAAGGAGGTCGTCTATAAACAAACAAACAAACAAACAAACTTTACCTCTTTATTATATTTATTTTTTAACCGCCTCTGCGTGGTCTAGTGGCTAAGACCACCGGCTTAGACCCAGAGGTCCCGGGTTCGATTCCCAGCGGGGGGTACATGTTTGTGTACTCGGTTTGGTTGGTGGTAGGGCTTGTGAGTCCGCCTGGCTAGCTACCACCATCTTATCTAAATATGTCGCCATAACATCAATGTTTGTAGCATTGTTGTGTTCCGGCAGCTAGAGATAAAATAGCCAGTGCCTCACTAGTTGAGGTTCCCGGGTGAAGTGCGCTTCCATCATTGGCCTTATCATCACTTTACATCAGGTGAGATCAAGGCACTGTGCTTACCCGTAAAATATAAAAAAAAATTAAATAGTAAAGATATACTCGTTGAATTTTAAATCCTCAGTCAACAAAATGTGCTGAAAAAATCCTAAGCTAAGTATATCCATAAGCGGGATTCGTACCGACTCGACGGCCTGATTTTTTTATTAAGACTATGGGGAAAATGAGAGAATCATTCTAATCATGGTGAGGGCCAGAAGTACCAGAGTTTCTGTTATATCTGGCTTTCACCAGGCCTAGTGCCATAGCACCTTCTAGGTACGGGTTCTGATCCTGCTCGTTATTATTTATTTATTTGTTATTTTTTATTTTAATCTCTGTACCTTTCACCTTTATTCCTACGTATTTTTATACCTATACCTTGTGATGAGAAATAAATAAATTTTGATTTGATTTGATATTTTTATCAAACCACCTATTTAGTAGGTATTACTTTAATAGGATCTTGAACTATAACCGCCTTTCGCATTTCCTTATTATTCCATTATTATTCAAGATATCTTCTTATAATAGGAAAATGATCAAATAATGTTTTTATAAGTAATAACATCAATTATTTGAGAACAATTTTTAATCAAATAGTACTTTTAAAAATAATTTGACCGACGAAAATGTAATTAAAAAGCCTTAATTTTTGAGTATTACCAAAAAATGCGCTTTATTTAATCGCCATTCTTTCCGCCCTCAGTCATTTTAGCAAAGAATATTTTCCTTATTTACGTCAACTTAATATTTAATTACACAATGTTAACAATTACAATCTTATTGTTTCACCAACATCTCATCCGACTATACTTTTCATTCTTAGAACGTAGTAATACCTAATCGCTCGAAACTAATGGACCAATCAGCAGATCGGCAGTATAATGAATGTAATTAGTGGCAAATACCCACAAACAGATTTCCTCCATTTTAACGATTACTCGATTATTTATCAATAGACGGTCACTCGTTGACATTGTGCACTGTGAACATGTTTAGATGAGTTGTGATTTCTTTTTAATCAGTTTTAAACATGGAAAATAGGTCGTATATGTGTTTTGGCTTGGTCATTTTGTATTCACTAATTGTTACGGCGAAAGGTAAGCGGTTTGGTATTTCTTTTTAATCAGTTTTAAACATGGAAAATAGGTCGTACGTATGTGTGTTTTGGCTTGGTGATTTTGTGTTCACTAATGGTTACGGCGAAAGGTAGCGGTTTGGTTTTTCTTTTTAATCAGTTTTAAACATGGAAAACCAAAACAGTGTGTGTTTTAGCTTGGTGATTTTGTGTTCACTAGTTGTCACGGCGAGAGATAAGCTGTTTGGGTCCGGGTGTAGTAAAGGGGCCCCAAAAAATAACACAGTTTCTTTTTTCACGAAATGCAAAAAAATATATAGGTAGCTAACGAGAAGAGATTTAATTTTTCTGATTTTTAATTTTTTTTTAAATTTTTTGTCTGGAGCTAGATTTCTGTTGTCTAATAAAAAAAAATACCTCGAAATTCAAGACAATTGCTACGCTGCGCTTCGCGATTGTCTTAAATATCTAACCTATCACGTGACCTACAGCAAAAAGTGAAAAATTTTACAAGTCCTAAAGCTCCATACAAAATATCATCGAAAATTCGGCTATGTTTCGGACCCCCTTTGCTAACCCTAACCGCTGTTTGGTTATCAAAGTTCGAGAGTAGTATAAGTAATACCGTGCTTGGAAGGCACGTAAAGCCGTTGGTCCCGGCTGTATTAGCAGTCGTTATCAACCTCCAATCCACACTGGGTCCGAATGGTGGATTGTGGCTCGTTCTCTCTGTTGCTATTCATAGAAAAGGCGCGTGCCCTTAACAATGGGGACATATTAATATGAGATGATGTGATGACTTGTTATTCTGCAGTTTGGGATGCCAAGTGTGTTTTATCCGCCATTCGATCACGTCCTACGAAAACGAGAATTTGTAAGACAATATTTTAACAAACCAACTTGTGTTAATTAAATAGATAGATAGATTAAATAGATTTTCCTACACTCACACCAATTATCTGGCCCAAGAGAAGCTTCGTTATGAAACTCGTTATATGGTTACTAGACAACGGATAAACATACTTAAAATACTTAAATAAATACTTATTATACATAGAAAACACCCAGACCCGAGACAATTTAGAAAAACAATTATTTCTAAATTGACCTGATCGGGGTTCGAACCCGGGACCTCAGAGATGGCGACACCATGAAAACCGGTGTACAAACCACTCGACCAAGGAGGTCGTCAATTAATTTTCCTTTGTAATAAATTAGAAAATAATTATATTGCTTATCCGCTTCTGTTCGCCATTGGGTAGACCGGTAACCAATCTCTGATGTCCCATGTTCGATTCCCAGCGACGGACCATCTTAATTTACTTACAGTATTCTTCCGTACGTATGTCACTGAAACGGCTGGACTGGTTTTGATTAAATTTTTATGTATGTTTGAGTGGGTCCCAGATTCACAATTATTGAACCCGGTAGATGGATAGGATTATTTTAAACCATCATGGGTCAAGGGTGTTGTTGTTGTGACCTCAAGCGGACGAAGTCGCGAGTATTGTATATATTTTTATTTGTCTTAGTTCATCACATCCAAGTCTACCGCCGCCGCCGTAATAACAATGTTGGTTGACACCAATTTTATCTTATCTTGCCTTACAAAAACATAACAATGACTTGTTGTGTTTTTGTAAGGCATAATAAACAGTTGCTCATTAGCTGGGGATTACGTACGGGGCGGAGCGCGCTTCCAGCTTCCACATTGTCGTCAATTACTATCAAATGGGAGGAACGCAAAGTAGTACGGTGTGTACTACAAAAAATACAATAAAGTGCTTTTGAGTTCACAGTTTTAAACCTTCGCGTTGCATTTTAAATAAACGAGTAGGTACACTAAGTACATAAATTTTGTCTGACTGAACCGAAAATCAAAACACCGATTTTTGAAGTGAAAACTTCTTTAGCGGCGTTGTACACTTTTTTTGTAATGGGTAAAAAAATTTAAATTCGCGTCAGGACACGTGGCCTGATCGAAAATTCGTAAGACGGATGGAGAGTAGACAGCCGGCGCGGCGTAGGAGAGGAACTATCCCCCTCTCTTTCTACGGAGCGGCGAAAATGTATGCCTGCTGTTTCGTTTAGGCGGCGCAGGGTGCTTGCGCGAATAAATTGTCATGTTTTTGTACGATAGCGCAATAAATAAATATTGTATTCTACCACATAAATGATAGTACTTTTATACTGATAATTGAAGCAATTCGTGCAAAATTATTCCCTAACCATTCCAAAATATCAAAAATGCACAACGTTAATATTCAAGTTTTCACTTCTGCCGGCACTCCCGGAGCGCAACCCGTCGTTTTTTTCTTAAAATTTCAATAACAAATTAAATCTCTTTGCTCATTCCGCTGAACGTGGTCACAGGACAGTCTAACATGTGATGACAACCGGTTTTATTATCATCATTTGAGGAGGTTAAGATCAAAACCGCAACATATCCACTTTTGGGAATTTCGTTTTTTTTTCTCGATTTGTACTCTAAACAATAAAATATACCATTTCGCAGGGACAGTTTAATTCAAAACAGCATTGTTTCCACAGTATTTCATTGTCTAAT
Organism: Eudonia lacustrata; assembly: GCA_947562085.1. Classification (NCBI taxonomy): domain Eukaryota; kingdom Metazoa; phylum Arthropoda; class Insecta; order Lepidoptera; family Crambidae; genus Eudonia; species Eudonia lacustrata. The sequence continues at coordinate 17,018,045 of OX387342.1, forward strand.
ATTAATGTTTCGTTCAAAACCGCAACATATCCATGGTTAAAAATAGATAATTTTGAAATTGATTCAAAACCACACATATCCGATAAGTATAATGATATGTTACTATAGTACAGGTCAATACCACACACATTCTGTTCTTTTTCGAATTATCGGGATTGCGTTGTGTTTACCTATTCAGTTTAAAAAAACTAGCTTATGTACCTACCAGCATCTGTGCATAGGTAGGTAGTGATTAAATTTTCTTTGCCTACCAGGTTGGCAAACTGGCAATAGGTACCTTATGTACCTACTGAAAAGCCTACTGAATGAAGTTGTCAATTGTCATATTTTTGATATTTCGCTCGCTTTTCGTGGTGTTTGCTCCTAGGTTTGCTCTTTAGATGTGTTTTTTAACAATAAAACAATAACATTTCACACATTTTGAGATGGAGAATAAGCAGATAAACTGTGGAGTTAAGAAAAAATTACGAAGAAGACGACCAAGGGATAAAAAATGTTAAGTGAGTCTTTTATTTTTTATCCGAAAATATTCTAATGTACCTAGGTATTTTACCTCCTACCTCTAAATGAGCTCATGAGACGTACTCTACATGTTTAAAGAGTATTTCTTTCTTTATTGCAGGTATAGCGACAAAGATCCTCTCGCATTGAACTTCACAAGGAATTGCACACACACGTCTGACAAAACATTCAAGTGTAACAAAGTTCAAATACGTTTAGTAGTGAAGAATAGAAACTTAAGGACACTGAAACATTATGACTGTAGGTAATTTAGAAATAAAAGATTTGATTTTGCTAAGGTTGTTTTTATTATTATTCAAAACAAAACGTCACATATCCAATCACGTTACGTTCAAAACAACACTTATCCAAATAGGTGGTACAAAACAGCACTTATCCTGATTTGTTTTCACAAAACCACACTTATCCATAGAAACTTCTCTGGATTGATTGATATCGGTGTAAGCAATTACATAACAAAAAATTGTTTTCAGTGACCTATGTCTCATATTCAAAAATGGCATACTTAACAAAATATATAAAAATAAGTACATAGAATTATTAAGTTTTTTTCGGTTTCTGCCTTTTTGACAAAAGTGGATATGTTGCGGTTTTGATCCTAACCTCCTCATTTAGAAACCACAGAATTAGTAATAGTGTAAAACTAAAGTTAACATAATGATTTCGATTAGGTTAAATCAGGTTCTAGGAAAGCATGTTACATCGTAGGCTACATCATCACTTACCATCAGATGAGATGTAGTCAAATGCAAGCCTATCGAATTATAAACAAAAAAAAGTTAATGTTATCTATTTATTCGGTACTTTAAACCCTAGAAAGCTAAATTTCGTCAAAACGACGAGCATCCAATAAATATAGCCCCCTTTTTCTTTTATTGTTTCACCTGCACACTCGCAAATTTCGTGCCAACTAAGTGACCGCTGGACTGCGTCGTATGGTAATCGCGTTTAGCCGGTAAGACAAAAAATTACTGCAATAGTTGCAAATTTGCTATTAGTGGCGAACATACAGTTTACTTTTGCCGAACTTGCACCAATAAAACTTAAGTAATTTGATAAGTTATTGTTGAATTTTACGGTTTTTTATAATATTATAGATGATTTTTTACCATTTATGCCATTTAAGAATTTTGATTTAGTACTTACTTAAAAGTTAAAAATATTTTTTTTTTCGTAATAATTATTTAATTCATGGCCCATATTCCTTATAATTATAATAAAACTGATCAGTGAAGTAGGCAAGCTAAGTATTTATAAAATGTTTTTGTTTTGTTTATATAATAATTTTGTTTGAACAAATTACAAAGACAAAGAAAATTTTTTCCAACATTTGTGTTTTTGTTAAAAATTATATAAACAAAACAAAAACTTTTTAGTGTGACTTTCATTTGACATTCGATCACGTTAATGAAAACGAAAAATAGTATGGCATTTAAGCTGAGCGACAACGTCATGGGACTAACGGTGTACACCTCTTATCACCGCATAACCCATGCACCGTCTTTAGGTAGTTTTAAGTGACGACTTAAACGCTTGAGATACGTTCTACAATTTTAATGAGGTTTTGAATCAATAATTATTATTTATTTTATTAATCAGATTAGTTAGGTTTATTTTCGGTTAGGTTTAATTTCAATTAATGCATTTCGTTTATATCTTTTTTGTGTAATTTTTTTTATTCTTTTACAATTATAGTTTTTTTACAATTTATTTTATATTAATTTCTTAATAGTCAGTTTGAATTATTACCAATAAATATGAATATGAAGCAGCGCCTCCGGGCGACATGCGAGAAGAGTTACAATTTTGCCATAGAAAATTTTGGGTACGTCCCGTTCGGACAACTTCCCGTTTCGTAACCCTAATAAAATACTTAAACAAAACAGCGTTTCGTAAAGTTTTTATATTCCATAAATTTAGTCGCGTTTGGACAACCATTATTTTAATAATAATTGTGTGTAGTACACTTAGCTCCAAAAGTTACCAAAAAATTTCTTTACCCAAACAAGTTAGTAAATATTTTAAAAAATATATCAAATGGTACTCATTTGAAAGTGCCATGAAAATCTTTAAAATAGGGAACAGATTTTTAGGTAGGTATTTAGCAAATGATTGCATTTTTTTTTATTTTTTTTTTGGAGAGAGACTGCTGGTTGCCGAGGGGCATTTCCAGCTTCACCGGGCTTGTTAAAGGGTACCTCAAGCCGTGTTGAAACGAATCACCTTCGGAGGATTTCTAGAGGGGTACGGCATCGCACACTTAAAAGTGCGCGTCCCCGTGCCCTTCCAGAGTCTCCGAAGGGTTCGGATCGGATCGGAAATGATTGCATGCACCTATGCGCAAGCGTCTCGTCGAACAGAAGCTGTGAATACGATAGTTCATCACGTTAATGTTAGTTTTAATTTTCAACTAATATTTTATAGCCTGTTAGGATGTTAGCTCATACATAAAGAGTAAGTAGCTACGAGTACTACAATTTAGTTCGTTTCCTGTTTTTGCTATACTTACAATGTTGTAATTAGTATAGCTTGTAGTTTATAGTAAACTAACAGCCCGTCCCGGCTTGGCACGGGTAGACATTTTCTTTAATATAGCCTATGTTACTCAACACTAATGTAGCATTCTAATGGTGAAAGATTTATTTAAATCGATCCAGTAGTTTTTGAGTTTATTCGTTGCAAACATACCTACATACATACAAAGATACAAAGGTTTCCTCTTTATAATATTAGTATAGATATAATCATAAATCATATTTTGTTACAATTTTAAGATTTTTAAAAATCTGTATTTTTGATTAGCAAAATCAGTAAACTGAGATTTTATTATAAAAACGTAGCTTATGCAACTGCTAAGCATCTGATCATTATCTAAGTAATACGATTTAGTGATTACTAGCCGTCATCGGCCCGCTTCGCTGTGAAAAAATTTTTGAATATTTTTTTTTTATAGCCTATCATTTGCACAATTTCATGTTCTTACTACATACAAATTCTCATCAAGATCGGTCAAGCCGTTCTTGAGTTATAAGAGGACATATAGACAGACAGACAAAAATTTCAAAAATCGTAGAATTGGTGTCAGTGAGTCATAAAACGAATATTTATCCCAAAATTTGTTAGAAAAATTGTATGTACAGACAGAGCCAGATTTATATAGTAGTAATATAGATATTTAAAAAAATAGCATCATTATGTGGCAAAATTAAAGCTAGGTATGTACACACGACTGCTTAGCAGACTACCACAAACGATCAAACTTCCTCAATAGACTTTAAACTTTATGTCTATGGCATAAGGTTGAACATTTATTGAAGAAATTTGTCAGTTTTGGCATAGGTTGATGTGCAGGCGTCCGTACACAACTATCATCAAACAATTTTTTTTAAATGTTTTAAAGTTAGATGTAATTCAAAAATTCAATTATTAGTTGATTAATACGTACACACCCCGCTACGCACGACTTTAAAGTTTATACTGACCCCCTCCCACCAACCTTACGGTTATAAAGTTAGGTGTCAGACATCCTTGCGCAAGCACAAGGGACCATCTACGTCAGGTCATAACGCCAGATCAGAACGTGCCAGTACGCATCCTTTATCCGGTACTTTTAAAACACAGAACAGTTAACCGTGCTTTTAAGACTGGTGTCTCGAGCTAGATGCCCCAAGGACACGTATAGTCTACCTTATATCCAGATAGGTTACCGGATAAATAAAATACCGGATTAATACGTACAACCCGCTATACACTACTTTAAAGTTTGTACTGACACCCCCTACCAACCTTCCGGTTACAAAGTAGGTGTCAGAATAACCTTGCGCAAGCACAAGGGACCATCTACATCAGGTCATAACGCCAGATCAGAACACGCCGGTACGCATCCTTCATCCAGTACTTTTAAGACTAGTGTCTCAAGCTAGTCGCCCCGTGGACACGTATAGTCCACTACCTAATATCCAGATAGGTCACCGGAGCTGTAAGCTCAATACATATGTGGATTAATACGTACAGTGTGTGACGTTTAAATGAGACTTTATTTGAATTAAATTGAGACAAAAGTAATGAAATACAATTAAATGAATGTTTTAAGTAAACGCCAGTAGATTCGTAAGTGTTGTTTTAATACTTAAGCAATATAACTCATGTTCTTTTGAAATTATAATTATAATTATCAATGGCAGTAAATTTATGACTAACGATAACTTAAGGTTTTTGATTAAGAAAGATACACTCGAACTGTGTGGTTCCACTATAAATGTTTGAAGTCGATCACTTATTTTTTAAATTATTTTCTAGTCACAATAACGTTTGTAATTTAATTAATTGTGGCTCAATTCAATCAGAAAAACAACATCTTGTGGTAAATCGAACCTGATGCCAATACAGCTTTTATTTAAAATATTCCATACTTTGATGGATGTGTTAGAGTTCCTTTTTCTCCCCGACTGTACTACTCGAATTATAGGTTGTCCAACCGCTACTTAAGGTATGGAATGTGAAAAGTTGTCCAAACGCGACTAAATGTATGAAATATAAAAAGTTTACGAAACGCTACTTTTGTATAGGTATTTCATTAGGGTTACGAAACGGGAAGTTGTCCATACGGGACGAACCCAAAATTTTGTTTTCGTTTTCTTAACGAATGAATACGGATAATAAACAAAAATCACAATAGGCACACTTGTGACAAAACGAGGTCAGCTAAAATTTTAAAACTTCGTTTCCGTCAATATTATCGAATAGCAAATAAAACTAACACTAGGTTTCTAGATAGGGTATTAAAACACTGTTGTCGAAGTTCTCGATAGATTTAACAGACACTCCTATCAAGAACTTGAGAAACCAGCCCTAATAATATTTTCTGACTGGTCACTTTCGAAACACACAACGATCAAAACAAATGTGTAGGGTACGTACATATACAAATGCCTGCACACCAACCTATTCAAAACTGTCAAAGGACATTTTTTTTTTGGGCATTTTCTGAAAGTGCCGGCCAAGAAAAAAAAATGGTACGTATTATTAGAACTAGCCATTTCGAGTAATAGTTAATAATAGTTATACAAGTTCGAAGATTCATAATTTTCATATAAGTACCTACTTATTGATTCCGAAAGTGCTGGCAAACATAAAATAATAATAGATATTGTTAGAACTAATGATCCGAAGCAATTGTCATTGTGAAGCGTCAAGCGACCGCTTTGAAGTTGATACGAAAAAAAATTAAAAAAATAAAAAATGTATGAAAATGATGAATCATCGAACTTGTATAACTTGGCTCAGAGCAATCCTACAACTTTTGTGCAGTATCTAGTAACTATTACTCCAAATAGCTAGTTCTAACAATACGTACTATTTTTTTTTTTGTAGGTTGGCACTTTCATATACGGCCCAAAAATGTATGGAGCCCGAATGATATCCTTTCTTCAATATATTTTCAACCATATAGTGATAAAGTTCAAATTCTATTGAGGAAAGACAGTTTATGGTAGGTTGAAGTGCAGGCGTGTGTACCTTGAAAAGACTTAAACAATAATTACGATAAAAACCATTTAACAACATATTTCATTAAAATCAAATTACTTTTAATGCATTTTGTTATCTTCTATCTATACTAACATTAAATTCAAACGTAACATAATCTAGAGTTAACTTATTTAAAGTAAAAATATGTATTGGCTAGGAGCAGTTTTTAGTTAAGCACCATTGTACATGTTACGTAAGTAATCTGCTGAGTCAGGTACCCCAAAAGAACGGAACATAATTAATGAACCATTCAATAACACCACAGAGAAATGTGACAATTGCATCGCCGCGGAGAACTGTCAAACCTACGGGAACCTTAACAACGAAGAACAAATAAAGTGGCAAGAAAGGTTTTCATGTCAATCAAACAGCAAAGACTCGAGCTCAATTGGTTCTGCCGGCTCTGTCGCCACTGATAAAGGAGATATTATTGTAAGTATATAATTAAAACCTTTCTATACGATATCAGATACATAGATACCACAGAACACAAGAAAGAGGATAGATTAGATACATAGTAACGCCTCGGTGGCCAAGTGGCAAAGCGCGCGGCCCGATACCCGAACTCGTGTAAATTGTTTGTAAACCCGTTAACAAAGAATTTAAACGGGGATTAACGCAAACTAATTAGTCAAAGGTTCACCTTCACGGGCTGACTAAGGCGCGACGCCCACATGAGAGTCGAGTCGAGGCGCGGGCGCGGCGCGTCTAGGTTTCCTTATGAAATAAACGCGCCGCCCGCCGCCGCGCCCGCGCCTCGACTCGACTCTCATGTGGGCTCACGCCCTAGTCAGTCAGCCCGTGACCACAGCCTTTGTAACGCGGACGAAATGTCAGGTATAAATAAGGTATGAAACCTTTTACTAATTTAATTAGTTTGCGTTTTAATTCTTTGTTAAGGTCGTCTTTCAGCTCATAAACGTCCCAGCTGGTCTAAAGACTTCGCACATAATCAATAGCCATAATACCCGATACACGAGTCCGATGTGGGTCAATTGATTTTAATCGACTGATAACGAATGAATATCTTACGACAACAACCGGAACCAACAACATAACATACTTATAATTAGGTTATATATAATTCACGCGAATTAATTGCTTTGCGAACAAAGGAAGTGTTGAAAAAAATATTCAGGAGCGGGATTCGAACCCGTACCCTCTGACATTCTGGGCCAGGTGCACTACCGTTAATTAATTACGTTATCACTACTCTGTCTGAAAAAAAAATTAATTATTATTTATTTTATAAAAAAATATATTTTATTTACACTTTACTTTGTAAGATATACCGCAGTGTCTCGAGACGAAAGTCTTTGACCAGTGTGTGTTGCCCGTGATGACATACGGGACTGAGACGTGGTCGCTCACTATGGGCCTCATAAAAGGCTCAAGGCTCAAGAGCAATGGAGAGGGCTATGCTCGGGGTTTCTCTGCGTGATCGAATCAGAAATGAGGAGATCCGCAGAAGAACAAAGGTAACCGACATAGCCCAAAGAGTTGCTAAGCTCAAGTGGCAGTGGGCAGGGCACATTACTCGCAGGACTGATGGCCGCTGGGGCGGGATAGTCCTGGAGTGGCGACCGCGTACCGGAAAGCGCAGTGTGGGCAGGCCTCCAACAAGGTGGATCGACGATCTAGTGAAGGTCGCGGGAAGCCGCTGGATGCGAGCAGCACAAAACCGGTCGTTGTGGAGATCCTTGGGGGAGGCCTTTGTCCAGCAGTGGACGTCTTTTGGCTGAGATGATGATGATGATGACTTTGTAAGCCAATGGACCCTTATTCAATGTGTACAACTACGTCACACATCCGGTCTTAATATTTTTAAAAATAAAAGAATTAGGCACGCTATGGTTACTTATCGTACTTTACAAAGTGCTGAGAATTATTGCATGATTGGTTAATTAGTTCCCTTTTATTGTAAGTGTAAAATAAACACTATTGAACAGACATTTTAACTATCAACAGTTTCATTAAATTCCTGTTTGCAATGTAAATTGCGCTTAAGCACTGTTTAATTTTGTGCAAACTTTTATTAAAACTGCAATTACATTGCCATACGATAATTTATCATGGAATGAACACGTCATTTATACATCGTTTGAGTGTGCAGCATGATAAACGAGTTCCATCATAATTGCGCTTGCTTTATTAACGTGTCTGTATTGAGGGTAAATACTAGAAATTGTGTACCAACTTAAATATAGTTACGATACCGAAATACAGTTAATTTATTTCCTATTTTAACACGTAACAATAATATTAACAAATACAAATACAAAAACTCCATATTTGACGTTAGTAGAAAAGAAAACTTTAAATTGTTTTTTGAAGCCTCCGGTGACAAGAAGGCTGGCAGCTACCTCTGCCAACGTATTAGCTTAGCTATCCAAAGAGGTAATGTTGCCAGCATTCTTGGGACCGTTCCCATGAGCCCACAGTTGGAAGTATTTTTTTATTTATAGGTTTTATTTTGTCTTTAGATAAGTTATCTTCATTTTTTCTTTTTTTTTTCTTTAACGTATGTTATGTTTTATTACTGTTAACTTTTTTAGTTTTTTTTAAATTGTAGACTTTCAACAAAAACATTTTCCAAAGCTCATTACGAATTTACACAATTTGTAGGTTTGCTGCCCAGAAAACGTTTGGGGGGTAGAAGACGCCAGTCAGGCTACTAACGAAGATGAGAACGATAAGAAAGATAAGAATCCAAACCTCAACAATAGAGGCAGTTTTGGATATCAACCGCATGATCAAAACTACAACAACGACCAAAACTTAAACAGTTACGAAAATAGTGAATCGGATGAAAGTGGCGGTGACGAAGTTGATGCTAATACTGATTATGAGGCAAGTAGAAGTCGCCAAGGGCACCGCCCTCGGAAACGACCTAACGTACGCAACCCCTATTTCTTACCTGCCAATGGATATACAAATGGGAATGGGAATGGAAATAGTAGAAATTATGGGAATGGTAATACATTAGACTACAGAGGGACTAATTCGAGACGACAATGCTCTGCAACAAGTACTCCTCCGGACCCGTCGTCTGGTTGTTGTGGATTTGAAGCGTCTGAGAATGACAGAATCAACTGTAAGTTTACAATAACTTAATGTTTTACTGTTAGCTTCGAGCATGTTGTAAACGTTTCAAGATTTTTCGGGAAGGCAGTCGTGAGCCCTAAACATTTTACGACTTCCTACAGAAATCCAATATAACTTTTAACTAAGTTTTGTTATTGGTAACAACACTTATGTGTACAATGTGGGTATTGTTTCCCAACTGCTCTTTTTAACTAAGAATCAAAAATATTTGCCAGAAGTATGCCTTACATATTTTATTTCAGCTTCACCAAATGCTCCCTACAACCCTTATCAAAATAGTGGTCAAAATAATTGGATGCCTCAGATGAATTTGCCATCGCCAGGAAAATGGCCCAACTGGATGTCTCAACCAGAATACAAGAGGAAAAAGAGGGATGACAATGTCAGTGTGACAATTGACAATCGCATTGCAGGTAAATGTAACAATTAGTTATTTATTCATATAAAGAACAAAACACATTCGGAACTGACACAAAAGTAAAATAAATGGTTAGTACATTTGACAAAACAGTATTCACTGCTAAATAAATAGTGTTGAGGATAATTAGTTCGGATACACGTTTGAAACAACATGGATTAATGTTTTTTTTTGGATGGCCCTTATGTCGCTACAGCCTATGTTAAACAAACGTTTACTTTAAACAATACTAGATGTAGATATTGTTTTTGATTAATTAATGGAAAAATGATAAATAAAATTCGAAAGGTTTTAATTAGTTTACATGGGCAATTTTAAAAAGTCAACCTCATAAGTAAAGAAGAAAATATCTCTATTTGAAACATAATGTTAATTTTGAATGATTTGGATGATCTATCTACACTTGTCCTAAATCTTATAACTACTTGATTTTAGACATACTTTTCAACATAAGCATCAGCCGCTTTAAAATTATGATTACCTAAATTATACTTCCATTTGATTCTTTCTCAAACCAATCGTTACATTAATTGTCAATATATTTATTTTCTTTTTTCATTTCGTAAAATCAAAAGTCTATTTGCGAAAGGATATTAACAAGTATTGGGTACAAGAAAAGTTGATTGTAGCTTATTCGGTTTGCCACTTCAAACGATTTATTACTTTACCGAATATCTAACCATTCCCCGTAGCTAGAAGGAAGTAACACAAATTTCGAAAGAGAATTGACTCTATAAATCAAATTTTCTCTAGGTATTTGTTATGCCTTAAGCTTGATAAAATGATAAATACATAATTTGCAGGTACACGTACAAGTTTTATAGATTTTACTTAAATCTCTTAATTCAGTTTTATATTACTACTAGTTATTTTTAAATTATCTATAGGTCTTTGTCCAGCAGTGGACGTCTTTGGCTAAGATGATGATGATGATGATAATGATAGGTACAGTCTAGTTCAATAATATCTCAACAGTAAACCTGTCGCTTTTTGTATTGATGGTCGCCATGGAATATGAGTTGACAGAATTTACTTTGACAAGATATAAAGTGCTTGCTCGTATATTTTATTGTATTCGACTCTGTATTGGTTCGACAATAAAATTAATTTGCTGTTGTTCTACAGATACAACAATACATTCACATACTTCACGTTCTATGATAGCTTTATCTCTAAATATGCCTTCGCAGGTGGAAAAGAGACAGACCTCGCGCAGTTCCCTTGGACCGCCCTTCTGAAGACCACTTTTGTGTACCCTACTAAGGAAGCCTCCTTCTCCTGTGGCGGCTCCCTTATCAGCTCACGTTACGTGTTGACTGCTGGACACTGCGTATTCGATTCCAACGGAAAAATTAAAGGGTAAGATCGTGGGGTTTTTTTTGGAGTTTGGTCATCACCAAGCCTCAAGTGACTTTTTTTAGCGTCACCGAATTTTTTTGGGGGCAGGCGGCGGGAAACTTAAAGGGTTCCTCAAGCCGTGTGATCGAAACATCGTCAGAGGTTTTTTAGGCTAAGGCTAAGGCTTGTAAATAATTATAAATATTTATAAAATGTAGTGAAATAATTAAATGCCTACCCGACCCAGCCAAGAAGCGAACGTGGGTCTTCCGCAATCCGGGCGGTTGCACTGACCATTATGCTACCGGGAAGGCTGACGTAAGCACTGAATTTTTTCACTACTTTGATTTTGACTGCTTTTTAGCGGCAGTGCTATCTATCCAACGGCTAACGGCAACGCGTTGCCGTCTATCTAAGGCTTGTAGTTACAGAGTTAAGGTGCTAGTCCGAACCGAGCTGCCAACTGCAACTGCCGACAACACGTGCAGCGACTGCATGAAGTCGGCCGCAGCTGCACTACTGGTTTGTATGTATTTATATGAAACGGCTTCCAAGCGCCGCGGCAGCAGCAAGTGAGTGCATCAAAGTGCCGCTGCACGTGCTGTCGGCAGTTACACTTGGCAGCTCAGTTCGGAATAGCACCTTAAGACACACAAATTCACTAAGTACAGCAAAGGTAACTGATGATTGGTCAAGTTTCAAAATATGAAATCAGTATGCAAATCAACACTTTTTAAACGCATATCGATAAACCTTCGAGTGTTTACTAGTACCTGCAGACTTTGACTGTAGATATATAGAAAATACAGACTTACACTATCGAAACTTAACTTTGAAATCTAGTAAACATCATCTACTTTTGCTGTTGACTGTACCTACCTTTTTTAATATCTTACGAGTAAGCAAATGGCCTTCATCTCACTTCATGTTATGTGATGATAAGGCCGAAAGTGGAAACGCACTTCACTCGGAATCCTCAACTACTTAGGTACTGGCTATCTTATCTCTAGCTGCAGGAACACAACAATGCTACGAACATTGATGTTATGGCGACATATTTAGATAAGATGGTGGTAGCTAGCCAGGTGTACAAAAAACTCCTACCAACGAAACCGAGTACACAAATATGTGCCCCCACTGGGAATCGACCTCTGGTCTCGGTGGGCTTCTTAACCTATAGATCACAGAGGCGGGTCACCTGTTTTTTACTAGTTTTATGGAGTTCACAGTTTTTAGTCCTTTTTTCAGTGTAATATCACAGTTTAGGTTACAATATTTAAAATCTATACGTATAATCTTTTATACCTACATATAATAAAGCTAAAGAGGGTCGAAACTTGAAAGTCTGTACATGGAAGATATTCGAAAAGAAATTGGCTGAGGATACTTAGAATCGATAACTGAACACGTTCCAACAGTTTTTAGAGTTTGTCTGTTTATTTGACCGCGCATCACGTGAAAATGGCTGAACAGATTTGGATGAAACTTTGCACATAGACAGACCATGACCCGGATTAGGATATAGGATACTTCTTATCCCGGTAACAGGTTCCTGTGGGATAGTGTAGTCTTCGCGAACGAAGTCGCGGGCGACAACTAGTTTAATAATAAAGTCTCTTATTCAAAGTCACGGTAAAGTGTACAAATCATTGTATACGAACAACTTTCTGTCCTACTGGGAGCTGTCAGAATATTTTCTTGTTTTAATTCTAATAATTCTGAGTGGAAGTCTCCTGGGGACAGATTGTATGAATCATTCAACTAAGCAAGCTACTCGTAACTTTTATACGTTTAAAATTGTATTAACATTGGCAGCAATTATTAATATTTTAATAAATTTCTTTTTCTTCATAATTTTGAAAAAAATATACTATTTACAAATATCTATTTATAAATTCATGTCACATATTCTTTTTTGTTCGTAATTTTTTTAGCCAAAAATAACAAGAAACTGTTAGTTTATAGTTTCTTGTTATTTTACACAACACAAAATACTGTTATTATGGTTATATAAAATTTTACGCAAATGTTGAAAAGAAATTACAATTTAAAAAAATCCGCCATAACTAATTATTTGGCCAAAGTTGGAATACAGTCTAAACAATCAAAAACTGTTTTTTTTTTCAACAAAGTCTTTGACAATGTCCAATTTATGTAATTATTTATATAATTTATGTAAATACTGGTTTACCGCATGATAGATATAGTTATATATTGATAATTCCGACGAAACAAGAATACGATGAATCAGGAATCCGACGAAACAGGAATACGACGAATCAGTGGCGGTAGCCAAAGTAACAAGAAAACGATAGCATGACATAAGATTGACCACGTGATTTAGCGCGGCTTATGTCAATCCTATACATTTTATTCTTTTCGAGCTTCGTTTACTATCGTTTTCTTAATTGGCTAAGCCTACTGACAGACTCAAATCACAATCGCATAAAGGAATTTCACCTGACCCGCTATGTTATAAAGTCAAAAAAAAAAATTAACCGGCCTCAGGAAGCTCGAGTGCTCAGCTGTCAGAGCTTCCTGAGGCTGCTTGATTTTTTTCTAGTAAAATTGTATCTTGTAAGATATGGTAATTTGTTCGTAGGATGATTTTGACATAGTTGTAGTCGATGCATATTGCAAATTAAAAAAACTAATACTTATATAATAAATTTATGAAATTAGAATGTTCATAAAACGAATTTCCATATCTCTTTAAGCTTCTGACTTTCCTATATCTACTGTTTAGATTGCACATCCTGTATTTTCCAACAGGCGGGCTATGCTCGTCGTTGTGTGCTCTGTAAATCTTTTAACCTTATTTTTAGTATAATAATTTCAACGTTATTTTTAGTTTACACAAAACCTGAAAACCGTTTATTCAGTTTCGGGAACAAAGCCGTATTCGCTTGTCAGATTAACGTATACTTACTGAAATAACGTATAAAAATATTTATTACAAGTTGTCACCCCCGACTTTGCTCGCGAAGACTACACTCTCCCAAAGGAACCTGATACCGGGATAAAAAGTATTCTATATCCTAGTCCGGGTTATGGGTCTGTCTATGTGCAAAGTTTCATCCAAATCCGTTCAGCCATTTTCACGTGATGCGCGGTCAAATAAACAGACAAACAGATTAACAGACAAAAAATCTAAAAACTGTTGTGAACGCGTTCTGTTATCGATTCTAAGTATCCCCAGCCAACTTTTTTTCGAATATCTTCCATGTACAGACTTTCGACCCTCTTTAGCTTTATTATATGTAAAAGTTATCATCCTACTAATATTATAAACGCGAAAGTTTGTTTGGATGTTTGTTACTCTTTCACGTAAAAACTACTAAATGGATTTGGATGAAATTCGGCATACAGATAGTTTATAACCTGGATTAACACATAGAATACTTTTATCCCGATATTCCCACGGGAACGGGAACCACGCGGGTGAAACCGCGAGTGGCCACTAGTTATCAATATATTCAAGTTCATATCTGTTACAGTATCGAAGTAACCCTAGCCGAATACGACAAGCGGACCTTTCCACAAGACTGCAAGGTGGTTCTTGGCAGAGGAGAGGTTTGCGTAGAGAACATCGTCATGCAAGCAGAGAATTACGCACTGCACCCTGAATACGACGACAGCAGACTTTACAACGACATAGCTCTTGTGAGGCTTCAGGGATTCGCACCTTACACTGGTGAGTTTAAGGCTTCTTATTACATGTACTTAAAAATATATAATGAGATTAGTTAAACACCACAATATGTAGGTTAGCGGAGTCGACAAAATGAGTACCAAACTGTGAACTCCAAAGTAACGTGATAATACAATTATGTATAGGCAATCACTATGTACAAATAAGAAACCGTCTAGAAACATAAAAGACGTTATATTGAAAATTCCCTTGTTTTCACTGTATAGAGGTTTTTTCGTATAGAAGTAAAGTGGCTGACGAGCCTCTGGTAGGCTAGGATAAAGCATATTTAAGTCTAAGCTTACATTAATAACAGCAATCACTGCTTACGGAAATGGTCGTTTCCCAGTACTTCTGAAGCTGTAAAAGAAATGCCTTTGTTGAGTTTCTTACTGGTTCTTCTCAGAACAAGATATTATATACAAACTGATGGCATAGTGACGTTTTTAGGAGCTCAAATGTAGCATAAAGATTAAAGAATATTTTATTTTACGGACAGACGGCAAAACAAGTGCTACAGTTGTACTGCAAAAAGTGACACTATCTGTCATCTCAGCCAAAAGACGTCCACTGCTGGACAAAGGCCTCCCCCAAGGATATGAGGGGTATTTGCCGTAATCGCCACGCTTGGCAGGCGGGTTGGCGATCGCAGTAGATTGAGGGTAACCTCAGAGAGATGCTGCTGCCCGTCCTCTGGAATGGTCCCTTAGTCGGCTTTTACGACACCCACGGGAAGAGATGGGGTGGTGCAATTCTTTATCCCCGGCACCACACAGGGAACACTATCTGTAAAAACAAGTAAATATTTATTATCTTCACTACATAATATAAAACAAAGTCGCTTCCCGCTGTCTATCTGTCCGTATGTATGTATGTATGCTTAGATCTTCAAAACTACACAACAGATTTTGATGCGGTTTTTTTTAATAGATAGAGTGATTAAAGAGGAAGGTTTATATGTATAAAACATGCATATAATTGGTAACATGCATACATCTGTAGGATACGGGTGTTCACTCAAGCAGACGAAGTCGCGAGCGGGCTGCTAGTTATCTATATCATCTATATTATATTAATATTATAAAGCTGAAGAGTTTGTTTGTTTGAACGCGCTAATCTCAGGAACTACTGGTTCGAATTGAATTTTTTTTTTGTGTTGGATAGTCCATTTATCGAGGAAGGCTTTAGGTTATATAACATCACGCTGCGACCAATAGGAGCGAAGCATCAGTGAAAAATGTTGCAAAAACGGGAACAAGAGCCTAAAAAATTAAAAATGCTGCCGAAAGTCACTATTCCACGCGGACGAAGTCGCGAGAACAGCTAGTTTAATATAAATCTTCTGTGCGTGTATGTTACTAATTTCCTTCTAAACAGCTGGACCGATTTAGATGAAATTTTTTGTATGTGTTTAAGTGGATTCGAGAATGGTTTCGATTTACAATTGGACCTGGTAGGTGGCGCTGCTATAGGGATCCATCATGGGATACGGGTGTTCTTAAGCAAACGAATGATTTGTTTGTTTTGTTGTCATGGAAACTGTCAAAGCGGTACGAAGTCTGCCGGTCAGCTAGTATGTTATAAATAAAACAAGACAACATGGCCACCTTCATTGTACCCACAGCCAGTTGTATGGCTTCTAGAAAAAGCAAGTCCTTTATAACAAGTTCGAACATAAAAAGCCAATTATGGTACAACAAGAAGTGGTTTACTCTAAGCGTATGTTTAACTGGATTTACGGTCTCGCCACAGCTTTTGTGAAGCTCCTCCTTACTCATAGGTGACAATAATCCAGCTGATTATAAAGTAACGTATAAGCAATGCTGGTAGACCACGTAATTGCGAACGTAGTCACCTAAACGTATACATAACGTAGTCCGTAGTAAAGGCGTATAGTAACAATACCTACAGCATAACGCTAGCATATTGCCTATATGTATATGCAGCAATAATAAACATAACGTAATGTTAAGTAATTAGTTATTTACTTACCTTTGTATCAAGTGAAAAAGAGAAATGCCTTTGTTGAGTTTATAGCTGATAAAAGTATTCCGGTGAATGAATAAGGAACGTTCAGGCGACATAACAAGCGTAACAGTTGCATTGCAAAAACTGTCACTATCCCTAAAGAGTCTTCCGCTGTAGGCTTACCGATGACGTTGTGGCTTTCATAAGACTTCAACCACTTCAAACGTACAGGCGACAGAACAACAGTCGCATTGCAAAATGTTTTATTATAACAAATGAGACACAAGCGGCATATTAAGCTTGCTGAAATGGGTATTCCTTGCGTAAGAGGTGTCTCTTGTCTGAGTTCAGGGAGACTAGTGCGAGTTCCGTCCGCCATTCAATCACGTTAACGACAACGAGAATTTGTATGGCAAAATTTTAACTCGCCTCGTATTTTTTTGAAGTGAAAACTTCTTTAGCGGCGTTGTACACTTTTTTTGTAATGGGTAAAAAATGTTAAATTCGCGTCAGGACACGTGACTCGCGTCAGGCGTCAGGACACGTGGCCTGATCGAAAATTCGTAAGATGGATGGAGAGTAGACAGCCGGCGCGGCGTAGGAGAGGAAGTATCCCCCTCTCTTTCTACGGCGCGGCGAAAATGTATGCCTGCTGTTTCGTGTAGGCGGCGCAGGGCGCTTGCGCGAATGTTCGAGTGCATTTTAATGTAATATAAATTGTCATGTTTGTGTACGATAGTGCAATAAATAAATATTGTATTCTACCACATAAATGATAGTACTTTTAAACTGATAATTGAAGCAATTCGTGCAAAATTATTCCTTAATCATTCCAAAATATCAAAAATGCACAACGTTAATATTCAAGTTTTCACTTCTGCCGGCACTCCCGGAGTGCAACCCGTCGTTTTTTTTTTTTTCAATCTGATCCGAATCCTTCGAATATCCGAATCCTTAGAATCTAGCAGGGCACGGGATACGCACTTTTAAGTGTGTGATGCCGTTCCCTCTAGAAAACCTCAGAAGGTGATTCGTTTCACACGGCTTGAGGTACCCTTTACGTAGGTACCTCGCCGCCCCCAATAAAGCCCGGTGACGCTGAAAATGTTGTTTGAGACAATCAGCAAGCAGCAGCTTCAATGTCATACTAATTTTCGTTTTCGTAAACGCATTCGAATGAATACGGATATTAGGTAAACAAAACACACTCATAGGCAATCATACTGTAGTTTTACATGTAAAAGACATCTGTTAATAAGAAACTATGATTCGTGTTAAACTTGAGTCTCTTGAACATAAGCAATATATAAATTAAACGCGCGTAGATGAAAAAATTTGTTAAAACTGTTCAATAAATTCCAATTCTTAAGGCCACGTAACGTTTCTGTTATTACGAGTTCTTCTCCGAATCAAGAAAACAAAATAATTTATTCTGTTCTAATAACTTTATGAAGTGGTAGATTAAATTATTGATAAGTATTATTTTCGTTTTTTATACTATTTTATACTATAATGCTAATTGATCGAAGATTTAACGGGAAAATGCTAACAAAACAAACAACTAAGTAATTTCAAAACATTAAAAGTACAAAGAGATGTACTTAATAGGTTTGCATGCATACCTACTCGTCTTCATGAGGCCATAAGATCGATTTTTGACCAGCTAACAACACAGTGCTCTACAGGAACCAAAGAGTGGTCAAGACCACCGGTTTAGACCCAGAGGTCCCGGGTTCGATTCCCAGCGGGGAGTACATGTTTATGTACTCGGTTTGGTTGGTGGTAGGGCTTGTTTGTCCGCCTGGCTAGCTACCACCATCTTATCTAAATATGTCGCCATAACATCAATGTTTGTAGCATTGTTGTGTTACGGCAGCTAAAGATAAGATAGCCAGTGCCTCACTAGTTGAGGATACCAAGTGAAGTGTGCTTCCATCCTTGGCCTTATCATCACTTAACCTCAGGTGAGATCAAGGCACTGTGCTTAAAAAAAACTTCGTAAAGTATTAAAGAGTCCCGTACATAAAATTTCAATGAAAACCATTATGTTGTAGCGACGAAAAATGTGTAGAACACTGGCCTTAAAGTGTTGAACACTGGTGCTTACTACCTTATCATTATCATCATCATCAGCTCATTTTATGTCCCCACTGCTGGGGCACGAGCTTTCCCTTTGAATGGATAGGGAGAACGGGCCATAAGTCACCACGCGGGCCCAGTGCGGGTTGATGGTTGTTAACGACAGCAGCCGGGACCAACGGCTTTACGCGCCTTCCGAAGCACAGAGGAGCTCGAGATGATACATTTTTGGTCACCCATCCGATGACCGGCCTTTGTGAAAGTTGCTTAACCTCAGTACTCGCAGACCGGGCGCATTAACCACTGCGCCATCGAGCTCCTCTAACCTTAATAACACAAAACATGTTTAAACATTTTTTTTTATTATTTCGCAGACTACATCCGCCCTATATGCCTGCCGCCTATCGACATCGACAGCCCTGAACTCTCCAACCTGCGGCTCGCTGTCGCTGGCTGGGGCCGCAACGGTGCCGCCAGATCCAACACCAAACAGTCGACAGTCGTCAACTTAGTACCACAAGAGGACTGCAAGAGCTCATACCCGAATCTGGCTAGGGGGCAGGTGTGTGCGGCCGGGTACAATGGTGAAGATACGTGCAAAGGCGACTCGGGAGGGCCCCTAATGATGTCATACAATGGGAAGTACTACGTATCCGGCGTAGTCAGCGGAAAGAGGTCGGATGCGCCGTGCGGGACGTCCGTGCCGTCGCTGTACACAAACGTGTACCACTACGTACCATGGATACGTAGCGTCATTAGGGATTAGGTGTCAGTAGTTTGTATGTACTTTAAAGTAATAGAGTAAATACTGTAAGTTTAGGATAATTAGACACATTGAAATGAAACTCTTTCTACGGATCTTAGTGTTTTTTTTACATATTAGTTTGTTCAGTCGTTTCATACCCTTTTTAGTCTCTTTCGGCAATTTGTTTTACAAGAGGGCAGCAGGAGCTAGTACCTGAATCTGGCTAGAGGGCAGGTGTGTGCGGCCGGGTACAATGGTGAAGACACGTGCAAAGGCGACTCGAGAGGGCCCCTAATGATATTCTACAATGGGAAGTATTCGGCGTAGTCAGCGGAAAGAGCTCGGATGCGCCGTGCGGGACGTCCGTGCCGTCACTGTACACAAACGTGTACCACTACGTACCTTGGATATGTAGCGTCATACTCATTAGAGATTAGACGTCAGTACTTTGTATGTACTTTTACAGTAAATATCGTTTACTTACGATAATAAGACACGTATAAATTGCTTCATTTCAATCACGAATACGAGACGGGATATATATTCATATTAAATAGACGATAGTCTATGATTTGTGGACCTTCCTTAACACATTGTAACGGTCAATTAACATGTTACGATGTTAGTACCTAGTGTTAATTTTTTAATTAAAATTTTTAATCCATGTCGTTTAATTGATTTGCCTTCTTCTCTTTCTAATTCCTTTATTCCTTTTACCTGATGGTAAGTGACAATAAAGCCGAAAATGGAAGAGTACTTCACGTGAAACCCTCAACTACTGAGGGGTTAGCTATTTAGCTTAATTGCCTGTAACTAATGGAAAACAACAATGCTACAAACACTTTTATTGTCGGAACGGACTTAGACACGGTGATGGTAGCTAGCCAGCTGACCGCTAGCTTTAAATTACCTAAGTCCGACTTACAAACCAAATCGAGCACAATTATGTACGTATCCCTCCGTTGGAATACAGAACTGAGAGCTCTGTACCTAATACCGTGGTATGGCCACAGAGGTTAACACACACGTGAACAAAAGTTTTAACTGAAGCATCTTGAAACCTTGAAACTCGGTACAGTGCACTGTGCAGTTCTACACAAAACACATTTGAAACATGAAACGCGGAACGTTCTATGTAATCATGGCAAAATAAAAAGGGTGCTCAGATTAAAGCGTTTGCAAGTTATCCAACCGCAGTTTTGAGTGGCCGGCTGTATTTACATACTGTGCGACTAAACTTTTTACATTGAACGTTTTAAATGCGACGCTGCTGACGATATTTTTCAAGTTTTTCAAGTGTTGCGCTGCCTGATGCGCAGTCGTGTTGGCACTGTTTAATTTCTCTTAAACTTTCGTGTTTAACAAGAAGTTGTAATCACATAGCAAGCGCATTAACATAGTCTCAAGTCTAATGCAATAACTAGTCAATAGAATGTCGGTAGCAATATTGTCACAGTCAGGCTACCGACACACGATTGTGAACGTTTTAAATAGCAGATTTGAGGCTTGATCTACTGTATTGACATGCCTCCAATTTCCGCACACTAAATAGGTATGCAGCTCTAATGATCCTAATAGTTTTAAGAGTATGTATAATGCCAAAGTACAAATGTACAATTTCATTATCATCATCATCATCATCATCGGCCTATATTAGTCCACTGCTGGACATAGGCCTCCCCTAATGAGCGCCATAGCGCCCTGTTCTCGGCTTGACGCATCCAGCATCTGCCTGCAGTCTTTCGCAGGTCATCCTCCCACCTGGCCGGAGGGCGTCCTACACTACGTTTACCGAGTCGTGGTCTCCACTCAAGAACACGTTTACCCCAGCGGTTGTCAGTTCTTCGCCAGATATGGCCGGCCCACTGCCACTTCAACTTGCTAATTTACAATCTCATTATAGAGCAGTTTTATTTTACCAAATGTTAATAAGCTTAGATTTAACAGGTTCACTGTCCATAATGTATAACAATGGTCAAATCAATTGCTACGTACCATAATATGGCATTTGGGCAGACTAGGGGATAAGTGTTATTTGCATTTTTATTAGAAAGGAGCAATTATCCAGTTACTGTGGGGTACTTTGCGATAGATGACAGCGTTCCAAACCGAACTAAACAACACGGCTATTTAAAACATGTTATTTTACTCAATTTAAAAATTTAAACAAAATATACTAAGCGCAAAGCTTTCCTTTGTTTAATTATTTAATTAATTTACTACCTTCTTTTCAGATTGTTTGGTTAGTAGATGTACTTAAGATGTTAATATAAACATAGGGTTCTATCCCAACAATTAACAGTGACAATAAAAGTACATCTACATAAGAAACCACTCCCGAATCCAAAGCAGCCATAGCATGATTCTGACATAGTAATTAATTGATGAACTTCCACACAATTAACGCGATCAACAATGTAACATCACAAGCGTTGGACATCGTTGACGCTTTGATTGACCGTAGGAAATTGAATACTGACCAATTCAGGTATAGACATCCATAGGATGATATAGCCTCCTGACCGCCCTCGTACTACTCATAGTACATCAAAAAATAAATAATAATTGGCGGTTATTAGTCTTTATTGCGGTGAAAATACCTTGGAGCAGCGACATCTACCTACCTTTTGCCCACACCGTACAAACTAAAAAAGAAATTAAACTTTTTTTATTTTTTTCATATACTAGGGTCTTTATTTACAATATATCAAAATTTTACGGTGAAATTTAAAAAAAAGTACTTGAAATAGTCAGGAGGATAGAACAGACCAGATAGATATGGTTAAAGAAACTTTATTTCTCATAAGAATACATAAGATTCACTTACTGAGAAAGATACATTTTGTTTTATCACGCACGCACTGAGAAGACAACAATATTGACAATATTTAAGGTCCTTAGGTAGTTTGCATAGATGGATATTATTAACGCAATATTATTATTAACACCTCAATGACCCATTGGCAAAACACTCGGCCCGATAAACGAAGGTGCCGGTCATTACAGCATCAAAAGCTTTCAATTCAAAATACAATACAATTTTTCGACACCGGTCTTCCCAGCGGAAGGGCTTGTTTGTTCGCCTGGCTGCTACCACCATCTTATCTATGACATCATTGTCTGAAGCATTGTTGTTTTCCGGCAGCTAGAGATAAGATAGCCAGTTGCTCAGTAGTAGAGGATTCCGCGTGAAGTGCGCTTCATACAGCGAAAAAATTAAATGCCTACCCGACCCAGCCAGGAATCGAACCTGGATCTTCTGCAACAGCTTTTTTTTTAAAAAAAAAGAAGTGTAAAACGTCAGTGCTTACTTTTTTTTCAAAAATGGACGTTTAAAAATTCAGTGCTTACGTCAGCCTTCCCGGTAGCATAATGGTCAGTGCAGCTGCCCGGATTGCGGAAGACCCAGGTTCGATTCCTGGCTGGGTCGGGTGGGTTCACTACGCCAGTTCTAATCACGTTATATCTTGTTACACTTTAACTATGACTACTGTTCGACCACTTGTTTGAGCGAGTCTTCTACGAGTATTAAACAATTTACATTGCACCGGTGGTTCATTTCAACTAAAGTCATTACTTATATCCAAAAATTATGTTGTGTAAAACTCTTTGGTCAAAAACCAATATCTACGCTACATTTCATCAAGGTTCGTTATACCTAGTATATTTCTATTTCATTAATATTACTATATTTCCTAACCTGCTTGCTAAGCATGTATCATGCAAACTTATAAAACAGCAAGAGAATAACTGTTAACGGGTGAAAGCAAAAAAAGTGTTGACGTCAACTTTCTTTTTAAATATACTAGATTATGCCCGTGACATCATCCGCGTATCTTTATTATTACTAGCGTTCCGGGCGATGGTTTTGGTATATAAAAACGAAACATCCATCCATCTATCTATCCATACATCCGTCCATACATCGATCCATACAAACATTCATACGAACCCATACATACATCTATACAAACTTCGACGATCTTTTAAGGATTACGTTTTCTACAGTAATAAAATAGCTGACAAATAAATAAATAAAAATTTCAAAGATTAATCACGGCTATGAACTGAACCTAACTAAATAAAAACAACGTAAACGCAGATCACCGTCCTGTTGCGTACTCTAATATTTTATTTTACAAATACTCACCTTTACCGTATGTTAACCCACCACGAAGCGCCTGACATATTGAACATTGATTACGTTCATTCATTCATTAGTTAAAAATATTCCCCAGGCTAATTCGTTTAAAGGAATCGAAGCAAGAGAAAATGTACTTAAAAGTTAGTGTTTATGTAAAACGATGCATGGGAGTAATATTTTTCGTCATATCAAACATTTTGAGAATTGAACTACCGATAAAAGTAATAATTTATGAGTTGTCATAGGATGTAACGTTATTTGATTTGGCGTAGTGAACCCGGGTCGGGTAGGCATTTCATTTTTTCACTGTATTTTATAAATATTTAATTCAGCTTCAGTGCAGCAATTAGCACTTAAAAATAAAAAGTTAAATTGACCTCAATAGATTTTGAACTCTACGTATATGACATATGGTTGAACATATATTAAAGAAATTTGACAGTTTGGATAGGTTTGATGTGTAGGCGTCTGTACAACATGGATTTATTTAGGATAGGGGCGACATACTCGGAATTGAAACGTTAAACGTTTGAAGTCAGCTCGGAATCCCTTTACGCATAGCGAATGATATTTAATTACAACATCTGCCATTTGTGTAATGTAACCCGTATTACTGCGGTGCCGTCGCGTCGTCTAAACGACTCAAGTCAGGCTATACGATGCACCAAATTTGTGGAGCGTTCAAGTTATGCTACTTGCTAGCACGGGCAAAGAAATACTGCAGCGTTTGCCGTATTTTTACCAGACTGCGTCAGAAGGAGGGTAATGTTTTTTGAGTGTATGAATGTATGTTTGTATGTATGTATGGATGGATGTATTTATGTATGTATGTATGTATGTATGTATGTATGTATGTATGTATGTATGTATGTATGTATGTATGTATGTATGTATGTATGTATGTTTGTATGTATGTATGTATGTATGTATGTATGTATGTATGTATGTATGTATGTATGTATGTATGTATGTATGTATGTATGTATATATGTATGTATGTATGTATGTATGTATGTATGTATATATGTATGTATGTATGTATGTATGTATGTATGTATAGATGTATGTATGTATGTCTGTTTCTTTGGCACGCCCTACAGCCCAAACGGCATGGTGGATTTTAACATATGTGGTGTTGTTAGATTAGTTTTGACTGTGAGAATGACATAGGATATAAAAAAATTAAAAAAAAAACTAAAAAAAAAGCAAAAACATTGGTCGGGTTAGCTAATTCGGGAATATTAGCAGATTTTATTCTCATGTTTAAAAAAACTCAAAAAACTTGTCAGTCAAAGAACTAGACGTCAAGAGTTTCGTTTTTACGCCAATTGGTGTATGCGCATAACTTTGCTATTTGTTGCAGGCTTCATAGTTAAATAATAACACAACTGGTTAATGTATCGGAGTACAATTTCTGACTAGTTTTAATATATGAAAATACAAGTATATATAACAATCTATAAACAAAAAAATTGGCGAGGGAGATTTGTTGATTGTAGAAAAATCACGAAACAGAAACTAATGTATTTTGCTTAATTTACATAACATGTTTCTCTATTACATCGCGTTATTAATTATTTACCACGAACGTTACGTGCTATGAATATTGTGCTGACGGCACACTATTTAAAAGAATAAGGCGTTTTAATATAATTGTTTTATGTAGGTTTTGAAACGTTTGTTTATTTAATTTACAAAACTAAAAAATTAGAAATAAAATATATTATTAAAATAAAACAAAAAACCCGACTGCTAAAACAACTATATCAAAAATAACTGCAAAGAGAAAAAACTGAAAAGAAAAAAACAAGCTCTAAGATCCCAGGATTCAATTTTAGCAATGTTGAATGCAACGTAATATATTTCTAAATACATTGAATATTGATAGAATTGTCGCGTAGGCGGGGACAAACATCTCAGAATAATAACTAAAACAATCACCAACCAAAGAGAGTGCGGATTTAATTGAGCTAGCCATGGCCGCTTGGTTGATGATTGTCCCCATCTGCGACAACTATCAATAGTCAATGTATTTAGATTAAATATAATTTCACGTTGTATTCAACATTGCTCAAATTGAATTCGGGGATCTTAGAGCTTGTTTTTTCTTTTCAGTTTTTTTTCTATGCAGTTATTTTTGATATAAGTAGTTGTTTTAGCAGTCGGGTTTTTTTATTATCAATTACAGTGTAAACTATATACCTATTTACATTACTTTACTATTTATTTAAGTAGGCACTCTTACAAACTAAGAAATGAAAAGTCTTATCACAAACAATTAAAATATTATTTTAGAAATTACAGGGAAACAATAAAATTGTATTTCATTTACAACAAGAAAGAGTCGTTATTCTTCCAAAATAGTGGTCATGTCATCTAAACTTATCTTAGTGGGCCTTGCCGAGGTTTGCAAGCTTGCACATTCAGAACGCGGCTCCCCCACGCCATTAACCGCCTTCTACAATCCGGCAGAAGAACACTCAAATGAGCAAACACTATTATCAGAGGGAGGGTGTGCAGATTTCCCCCGAGTGCCCTTCTCCTTAAAAGTGTCGGCCGAATGACCGCCATTCCCTGCACGAACCAACAGATTTTTTTCCCTTAAAAAGATGTGACAGGAAAGACTAAAAGAGATGGCTTGATATAAACATACGTCTGTTTACCCCTTAGGGCTTAGCAGTTGACTTCATAATGCTTTTAACCTTTCGAATCCTTACGTTCGAATAGAGACTTTAATCTTAACACACATGTACCAATGTACGTTGACAACAAAGATGTAGATAAGTTACTTTTACGTTGATATTGTGGAACTCCCAATTGGAAGCCTTTTGACGATTTTTAACCGTTTTGTCTCCGTGATCTAGTGGTTATAAGCAGTAGAAGTAATGTACACGGTTCGGTAGCTGATAGGGCTTGCTCTAAGTTCGCCTGGCTTGTTAAGCCTGATGGCAAATCTATTGGTATGGCGAATACTGTTATATTGATAACAATTTGTATTACAACAACTAGAATTAAGATAGCCAGTTTCTTAGTAGTTGAGGATTACAGGAATACAGGCTGGAATCCTTTATGGAATCCTGGAATTTCCAGGTGAGTTATAGCCGAACGGATAAAGGCTCGGTTTGAATGCAAGAAATCGAGATTCAATCCCGATAACTCCGTTAGACTTTGATGTGAACCCATGACTAACATAAGCATATTAATACTTTAGGTGGGATAACGTGGCTGTTATTAGCTCATTTATAAGCTAAGCAAATTTCGAAAAGGCCAGTCATCAGATGGGTGACCAAAAATGTGTCATCTCGAGCTTCTTGAGCTTCGGAAGGCTCGTAAGGCCGTTGGTATCGGCTGCATCACCTGTCGTTAACAACCACCAAGCCGCACTGAGCCCGCGTAGTAGTATTAAATAAGCTGGTAATGAATAATCTTAATTAAAAAATATATATTATTAAATAACTTGCAAGGCAGCAGCAATAGTAGATCTGTGGCAGCACCCATTTAATCCTGGCAAAAGCCTGGCAAATACAAAAACAATGTTGGCACTATCTCAAAAAAATAATGGGATAACATATCAGCACTTTCGCCGCTGATCCCCGGATCCCCATATCGCTATAATGTATGCTCCGTCGGGACGAGGATTTATGTAAAATCAATGCAACAAATGTAGTGGAGCGATGCGGCGATGATGGCGGTAAATACGTGCTTGTCACAATTAGCCCTGTCAATGACATTAAATGAAAACAATTGATGAAAAGAAACTATAAAAAATAAAATAAAAAACTTTTCTAATGCATAATTCTGGGTTATTACTACTATAAGTACTACTATTATTGTCTAAATAGAGTCCACCCTTATGTTTATAAGCACACAAAGAATCATTGAGATTTGTCTGTCGTGCTAGGGTGGTGTAAAATATAACACTGCATACTGTAAATAAATATTATAATATACACGCACTAATTGCAATAACATAGTTAATTCTTTGACCACATGAATTCCCCAAGCACCCATGGACGATGCTAAAGTAAAGAAAATGCTAAAGCTATAGAGCGCGTGTTAACCGGTTCGTCATACCCTTGTTCTACGAGTACGGTGTCTTGGGCCTAAACTAGTGTGCATGTTTAGTGTATTCTGTGTGTATTCTTATGTGTAGTGGCATTTAGAGGATCGGGTGGCGACGGCAATGCAGCTCCCGGCCCCTTATAAAACGCCATCGTTTGACATTTGTGACGTAGGTACTACCCGCGACAATACGTACCAAGTACGTACATAATAATGGGGATGAAATTCCAACACACACAACCGAAAGCTTTTATTACAAACATGCAAAATATTATAACTGCTATTGTCGCATAACGAATGGCCGGTATCAATTAACCCCCTTAATCATAATAGTAGTTTATGCAACTGTCATATAATGAAGGGTATTAAAACACGAGTGTGAGTTTATGAAACGAGCGCAGCGAGTTTCATAATAGTAACGAGTGTTTTAATACCCGTGTTATATGCAGTTGCATACACTACTTTATCTTCACTAATGCAATTAGTCAAACAACAAGAGTAAAAGCTGACAATAGTTTATTTATAATAATTGTTCAAATTTTGGATGGTACAATTTTGAAAGTTAATGTTAATTATTGATTCAGCAGCTGTAGCGGTCGCGGGGCAAGCAGTAGAGCTCGTAGACGGAGTTGGAATATTTATAATTACTTCATTCGTCTTGTTTTCTATACTGTTCAAGATCGTATTTGAGACTTGATTTTTATTCATTAAAGACTCATCAATGTAGCTTTCAGCCACAGTAGAAGACTTCCACCCCCCGTGTCGTTTCAGTGCGGTCAAATCACCACCGCTATCTATGAGAAGGGTCGCCGAGGTGCGCCGGAAGCAATGCCCCGTGTACAACGCTGGGTTAGGCAGATTCAAAAAACTTGCGATAGTTTTTCCCAGAGCACCAAATTTATTAATACCAGTTCTTTGATCGACGCACTTCCCCGATCTATAGCTCAAGAAAAAGGCAGGGTTTCGACAGGGGGTGGGTCGAAGTTCCATGTATTTTTTACATACGTACGACGATCTATTTTCGTTTTTGTTTTCGAAACTTTCACCATGATTGTACTGTCGTCTATGTTAGAGAACTGGATGTTGTATAGCTCTTGCCTTCGGCATGCCCCCATTATGCCGAAGATTAGTGCAACCTGTAACAATAAACGATATAATAAGCTTGAGGTACATAGCCAAGGCAAAAACTATGATTTATGAAGTAGTAAAGTGTAGGTACCTACTACCTAATTTATACACAAAGCGCTTAAACGGAGTGTCTAGATAACTTGCGTGTGTAGTACGTAAGTACTAGGTAGATTAAATAACAGAACTAAAATACACTTACCTTTTCAAAAAGATACAAAATATCTGGTGAATCTTTCAGGAACATCTTTATTTGACCTGATGTAAACGTCAAGGACTTTTTTTCCTTGTGTCCTTCTGAACTGCGTTTCAGGAACGCTATGACTTTTGAATACTTCGTGATATCAATATTGTTGTAAATACTCAGTGTGGACTTGAGCATAGAATATTTAGCCCACATAGAAGATGGCTTGAATTTGTCGGAGAGGTCTTTGAGATACACAAGAATGACATTTTCAGAAAATGATGTAGTTTTCTTTTCGATCTTCCATGCCAAAAAGTTATTATATTCTTTTTCATATAATTTTCTAGATTTTTCTGGCAAAAGATTGTGAGTTACTTTTGTTGCCAATTCTAGAATATCCGGAGGCGTACAAATATCATCGTCGCTGTCCATTTTTAACTTTTAATTTGTATTTTAAAAACAACACATTGCGAAACATTAAATTCACGCGTACGTGTATTGTCACAGTGAACTTGCCGCCATTAAAATCTAACCAATGAGAGCGCAGCTGCACGCGTAGGGCCAATCAGGAGCGAGCGCGCGCTGTTCTTTTTTTGTTTAATTGGCACAAGATCTTACCAAATAGTTTTGTGTATGTAAGTTTAGTAGTTTCGACGAAGTTTTCACGTATAACCCAACTGTTTTCAAAAGCCAGCCTAATATCAAAATTTTATACAACTTGTATGAGGATTTTGACATCAGGCTCGCCAGGTTAATTGGTCGCGTTTTATTGATGTTATAATGAGATTTTACGATATCGATGTGGATATTATACCATCATGTGAAATTGCTTAAATTGAGTGTTTTGTTGTCTGCGCTATTAACAGTAGTAATTATAAGTCAAGTATTGGAAACATAAGTAGAATGTTACAACATTAGTGTAGATAAAATCTCATTATAACATCAATAAAACGCGACAATTAACCTGGCGAGCCTTATGTCAATATCCTCATACAAGTTGTATAAAATTTTGATATTAGGCTGGCTTTTGAAACAGTTGGGTTATACGTGAAAAACTTCGTCGAAACTACTAAACTTACATACACAAAACTATTTGGTAAGATCTTGTGCCAATTAAACAAAAAAAGAACAGCGCGCGCTCGCTCCTGATTGGCCCTACGCGTGCAGCTGCGCTCTCATTGGTTAGATTTTAATGGCGGCAAGTTCACTGTGACAATACACGTACGCGTGAATTTAATGTTTCGCAATGTGTTGTTTTTAAAATACAAATTAAAAGTTAAAAATGGACAGCGACGATGATATTTGTACGCCTCCGGATATTCTAGAATTGGCAACAAAAGTAACTCACAATCTTTTGCCAGAAAAATCTAGAAAATTATATGAAAAAGAATATAATAACTTTTTGGCATGGAAGATCGAAAAGAAAACTACATCATTTTCTGAAAATGTCATTCTTGTGTATCTCAAAGACCTCTCCGACAAATTCAAGCCATCTTCTATGTGGGCTAAATATTCTATGCTCAAGTCCACACTGAGTATTTACAACAATATTGATATCACGAAGTATTCAAAAGTCATAGCGTTCCTGAAACGCAGTTCAGAAGGACACAAGGAAAAAAAGTCCTTGACGTTTACATCAGGTCAAATAAAGATGTTCCTGAAAGATTCACCAGATATTTTGTATCTTTTTGAAAAGGTAAGTGTATTTTAGTTCTGTTATTTAATCTACCTAGTACTTACGTACTACACACGCAAGTTATCTAGACACTCCGTTTAAGCGCTTTGTGTATAAATTAGGTAGTAGGTACCTACACTTTACTACTTCATAAATCATAGTTTTTGCCTTGGCTATGTACCTCAAGCTTATTATATCGTTTATTGTTACAGGTTGCACTAATCTTCGGCATAATGGGGGCATGCCGAAGGCAAGAGCTATACAACATCCAGTTCTCTAACATAGACGACAGTACAATCATGGTGAAAGTTTCGAAAACAAAAACGAAAATAGATCGTCGTACGTATGTAAAAAATACATGGAACTTCGACCCACCCCCTGTCGACCTCTCCGACAAATTCAACCATCTTCTATGTGGGCTACATATTCTATGCTCAAGTCCACACTGAGTATCTACAACAATATTGATATCACGAAATATTCAAAAGTCATAGCGTTCCTGAAACGCAGTTCAGAAGGACACAAGGAAAAAAGTCCTTGACGTTTACATCAGGTCAAATAAAGATGTTCCTGAAAGATTCACCAGATATTTTGTATCTTTTTGAAAAGGTAAGGGTATTTTAGTTCTGTTATTTAATCTACCGAGTACTTACGTACTACACACGGTAATAGGTACCTACACTTTATTACTTCATAAATCATAGTTTTTGCCTTGGCTATGTACCTCAAGCTTATTATATCGTTTATTGTTACAGGTTGCACTAATCTTCGGCATAATGGGGGCATGCCGAAGGCAAGAGCTATACAACATCCAGTTCGATGAAGTCTCTAACATAGACGACAGTACAATCATGGTGAAAGTTTCGAAAACAAAAACGAAAATAGATCGTTCTTTCGTTGTGACGGGCAACTGCTATGCCGTATGTAAAAAATACATGGAACTTCGACCCACCCCCTGTCGAAACCCTGCCTTTTTCTTGAGCTATAGATCGGGGAAGTGCGTCGATCAAAGAACTGGTATTAATAAATTTGGTGCTCTGGGAAAAACTATCGCAAGTTTTTTGAATCTGCCTAACCCAGCGTTGTACACGGGGCATTGCTTCCGGCGCACCTCGGCGACCCTTCTCATAGATAGTTGTGGTGATTTGACCGCACTGAAACGACACGGGGGGTGGAAGTCTTCTACTGTGGCTGAAAGCTACATTGATGAGTCTTTAATGAATAAAATTCAAGTCTCAAATACGATCTTGAACAGTATAGAAAACAAGACGAATGAAGTAATTATAAATATTCCAACTCCGTGTACGAGCTCTACTGCTTGCCCCGCGACCGCTACAGCTGCTGGATCAATAATTAACATTAACTTTCAAAATTGTACCATCCAAAATTTGAACAATTATTATAAATAAACTATTGTCAGCTTTTACTCTTGTTGTTTGACTAATTGCATTAGTGAAGATAAAGTAGTGTATGCAACTGCATATAACACGGGTATTAAAACACTCGTTACTATTATGAAACTCGCTGCGCTCGTTTCATAAACTCACACTCGTGTTTTAATACCCTTCATTATATGACAGTTGCATAAACTACTATTACGATATCGATGTGGATATTATACCATCATGTGAAATTGCTTAAATTGAGTGTTTTGTTGTCTGCGCTATAACAGTAGTAATTATAAGTCAAGTATTGGAAACATAAGTAGAATGTTACAACATTAGTGTAGATAAAAAATCATTGTTTTGTCTCTTTTTCTCAAATTCAAAATGACGTTTGTGTGACTTTGACAGTTAGGTGACAAGAAGTGGCGGGGATAGTTGTAAAGGTACCTATGTGTGGGTTAGCGATAGATTTGGAAATCTAGTTTATTATTAACTCGTTGAAAAGTTTAAAAAGTTGAGGCACTTGTTGGACTTTAGTTCTAATTTAAATTTAATTTTTGGAACTTTTTTGACAAACCGGTCTAGCAAATAATTACGTCATCGACATAACGATAATAGAACTGAATATTGGGTTCGTTCACTATTATGTTTACGTTCAAAATAATCCATAAAAATATCCGCCATTGTGGACTTAAAGGTGAACCCATTGCCAGACCTTCCATTTGACGATAGTGTTGGTGTAATCTTAAAATAATTTTATGTTTCATGCATATTCTATAGTAAGGTTAAGTAAATCATATACTTCTCCAGTGTCTAACCTTTGTCTCTCAAAACGGATACTTAAACACTCTTCATAGGGAACGTTGGTAAATAAACTATCAACATCCAGAGATAATAATTTGGATTAGGGGGAGATGTTGATGTCTTTAACTTTCTCAATTAAATCTAAACTATTTTTTAATCTATAATGAGGTTTAAAAGAGGACTTTGTTCTTTTAAGGTTGTTAAAGTTTTAAAGATTCAATTCGCATCACACTATGGCGCCTTTAAAAAATATTATTCTACGTATATTCACGCCACCGTTATTATCATGAATCTATCACCATATTCAGCGAGCAATTTATGCGTAATTGGAAAACTTTTTCGTGCCAATGATTGGATTCTATTTTAATGAATGAATTCTCCATCTGAAAACGGGATTGTCCATATTTTAATGGGCAACACGGAGTCAGTCAGATAGAATCAAGTCCATAAATCCATATGCGGCTAACAGCAAACTCTCTTCAAAAAAAGCAGACATACCTAGCATAGTTCAGATTCTGGAAAGATCGCATCGTATGCAATGACATTAACTAAGTAAAAAGGTATTAAGAAATAAACGTTACTAGCGCTAGCGTCCTGGAGACACTCCGAAGCCCGAACAAAAGAAGGCAACCGTATGCTATGCGTATCATAAAAATCCCATATTTGGATCGTGTACGTTAGAAAAATGGCAAATAATTACTTTTCCGTTCTTAACTATCCTACTAATATTATAAACGCGAAAGTTTGTAAGTATGGATGGATGTTTGTTACTCTTTCACGTAAAAACTGCTGAATGGATTTGGATGAGATAGTTTATAACCTAGATTAACAGTTAGGATACTTTAGGTAGATAGGAACGGGAACCACACTGGTGAAACCGCGTGCGGCCGCTAGTATATTCATACGTGAAGCAAATTCTTTGGATCCCTTTTTAAGCAAATTGCGCTCATGGAGGAGTGTGGGATTTGGTATAGTTAAAGTTTATATGGAGTAGATCTCACAGACGTTAAAATATTATAAAATATACCATTTTACCTATACTACAACAAGTAAGTAAGAACAAACAAGTATGGCGTGGCGCGAACTGACGTGAAATTCTTCAAAATAACTTTTTTTGAGATATTGGTGTTTCCAAATTTATAATCTAAATTACCCAAGAGGTTTTGGTGTGGCCGCATACAAAAAAAAACATTCGTTACAAAATTCAAGATGGTGGACGTGACATAATAAAAAAGTTAATATGAGTATGTATCGTTTTTAAGGTTTTCGTAGGTTCCAATTTATTATGATTATGACATCTATTTCGAGATCGAAGATGGCGGATGTGATCTTTTTAAAAAAGTCAATATGGGTATCGTTTTTATAGTTTTCTTGGGTGCCAATTAAGAATAAGATAGCTGGCGTTTTTTTTTTTCAAAAGTCAATACGGGTAGGATCGTTTTTAAGGTTTCCGTGGGTGCCAATTATGAATACATTATTATTATTATACTCTTTATATTTTTTTTTCCTTATAACTAGTTTTTTACAATATTTTAATATAAAATCAATAAAACATTATAAAAACCTAATCCTAGAGTACCGCCAGCAGCGAGGCAGGGCCCAAACTACCGGTGGTCAGGGCTGCAGAGTGAGGAACCTCCTGACAAAACGTGCCGTGTCAAGGAGTACTGCTTTTTGCATCTGACCCTTGACCCAACCTTTCAGCGAGAGCCTCTCTAGGTGTTGATCGAGGCTCTTGGCTAAAAGACCGTTTGCCGAAACGACTATCGGTACAATAATGGTTGAATCTATTATTATTATTATTTTATTTACAAGTCGAGCGAGCAAAAACATCACCATTTTAGTTCAAAAGAAAGTCGATGTGCAAATCTGAGACAGTAATTTTGACAGACATGTTCTTTTGGCGTGAAGAGACTCCATATTGGCCTGTGGTTAAACAGTCGCCTAGAGTAGAGATTGTCTTAAAGGACAATTATCCCATTTCACGAAATCACTCCCACAATGCTAGAAAGCGAGCGGATAGATGACACACATCAAAAATGCTGATGATTTTAACTGTAAAATGTCAAACACATATTTTTTTTAATTGTCATGGCCATTGGTACATACAAACCCTTCAGCCGAAATAGTAAACATCTTTTAATAAAAATTACGGTCGAATATTGACCACTCTGGGCGACCACTACTTGCTTTAATTACGCTATATCCCTATAGCATCATTTGACAATATTTTAAAATAAATATTAGTTGAAATTAATGTATCTGTGCTGCCGTGCCGCTGCGTTCGAAATACGAACAAAAAAATCAAATAATTTTTTACATGTGTTTTGTATGCATAATAATTAATAAATAACGTATACCTTTATAACATCATTGATCGTTAGAGTAATTATTAACGGGTATTTTACCATGTTTATTATAAGTGAGTATCCGATCTATCGGCACAGTTGCAAGCGCCATGACCACGGAATTACTTCCGTGCAACTGTACCGAAATATCGGATCATCATCATCATCATCATCAGCCTATACTAGTCCACTGCTGGACATAGGCCTCTTCAAGTGCCAAATATCGGATACTCACTTATAATAAACATGGTCCGTTAATAATTACTCTAATGCAAGTGACCATGATAGTTTAAATAGTTATTTCAGTAAGTAGGTAATAAGTTAACAATTGAACATCGTTTTTCAATCACTTTTCCAAAACAAGAAGATTTTCGAAACACTTTGGGTCCCCGCAGGTCGGATCCTGAATTAAGTCAACCAGAAATACAAGATTGTTTCCGACCAATAGGCCTAATCTCTCAGATGGGTATTCGTGCTGAAACGATTCTCTTTTATTGGTGTCTCTTTGTTGAAGTATTCGACATTTTGATCGTGACGCTTGGTAAATTTTAATAATCGGCGTTACGTAGAATTTTGCTACTTTACTATTTGTGTCCAGGTAAGAAAAATAATTGTATATGGTTTTAAAAAACAAAATTCAATTCAATTTAAAGTTGCCATCTTTGGAAGTTTCTTAGTGACGGACTTTTTAATGATTTGAAAATAAAAATGTGACGAGTAGCAATAAATAAAGTTTGCCTTTTCTCAATTTGATGATTGATCGTTTAAAAATCGGCCATCGGGGACGTATTATTGTCATTGAGCATGGACTAATAATAATTTATTAGGGTTTATGTTCAAATCACGTGGGGTATATTTTTCAGCACTTAAGTACTCTGATTTGTGAATCATTATTATTTATCTTCGGATTTACGTAAAAACAGCGGTGATTTGTAAAAAGCATTAAAGTTCAAATAGCTTCAAAAGAAACATTCACTTTTTAAGTACCCATGCCAATTTGAAAAAAAAATCTACATAATGTATTAGCACCTACGATTTTTTTTATCAGATAAGAATATCCTCATAATAATCTAAGATTTCTTGAAAAAACATTATTCCTTAGATCTTTTCTTAGAAAAACATTTGATTTCATTCAGAGAAAACTCTTTCATATTCCAATAGCCTTTTACTGCTCAACAAATTGCTACAGATCAATATGTTTCTAATCTCACCGGTAAAAGTACACACGCCTGAACGTCAGATTACCACAAACTTTCAAATTCCCTCAATAGACTTTGAACTTTATGGCTTAGTGATATGGTTGAAAATGTATTGAAGAAATTTGACAGTTTTGGATAGGTTGATGTCCAGGCGTGTGTACTATATTTTTTTTATAAGTCAATTACTTTAGTACTGTCACTGTGTGACAATGTCAGCCCTTATTATATGTAGTTACTATGAAGAATAATTATGTTTGCATTCTTTACAAATTTTTTATTCATGTTTATACCGTTTTCGAGAATTTTAGTCTCAAAACTGTCACCGGTGACGGCGTTGACGGTGACTTGGAATGAATGAATGAATGAATAGATTATCATAGTGTGAACTGTGAGACAGAGATATTTGTATTTAAGGAGAGTTTATAGGACCAACAATAAAAT
Organism: Eudonia lacustrata; assembly: GCA_947562085.1. Taxonomy (NCBI): domain Eukaryota; kingdom Metazoa; phylum Arthropoda; class Insecta; order Lepidoptera; family Crambidae; genus Eudonia; species Eudonia lacustrata. Next base: position 17,054,807 of record OX387342.1, read on the forward strand.
GCCTTACAAATAAACAAAGAATAAGGTCCGAATAGTTATTCCGTGTTTTGTCTCTTTTACTCTTATTTGAAATGACGTTTACATGACAGAAACAAAACACGGAATAACTATTCGGACCTTATTATTTGTTTATTTGTAAGGCGCCTAGTGTCAGAGTGGCAATTGCCTAGGCTTTAAATTGCTAGTCATTACATTCAGATGTCCTAGGTCTCTGTTCCTGGGTTGGGCAAAGTGTGTTTCGGATTTTGATGCATAGCCCGGTTTTTTTATATCTTACGGGTGAGCACTGGCCCTTCATCTTACCTGATGTTAGTGATGATAAAGGCCAATGATGGAAGCGCACTTCACCCGGAATCCTCAAATACTGAGTCACTGGCTTTTTTTTGGAGAGATATTGCTGATGATTGCCTCGAACGGCATTTTCAGCTTCACCGGGGCTTTTGGGGGCGGCGAGGTACGTAAAGGGTAAGTCAAGCCGTGTGAAACGAATCACCTTCGGAGGATTTCTAGAGGGAACGGCATCGCACACTTAAAAGTGCGCGTCCCCGTGCCCTACCAGAGTCTCCGAAGGTTTCGGATCGGAGAACACATAACATGTAATGTCTACTGGGAATCAAACCAGAGACCTCTAGGTCTAAACTGGTGGTCTTAACCACTAGACCACAGGCGGTTAGCACCTACTCGCATTTGGCAATCGTAGCGATTAAGCTAATACCCATCAATTGTATAGTCGACCATGAAATTGCTTTATCACTTTTGACAAAAACTTCCATTACAATAAAATGTCGCTAAGACTCATTGTCAATAATGACAACGTATATGTCACTTGGTCTTTTAAACAAAAATAGAACTTGTTGTTTTATTATATGCAAACAAAATTCACTTCTAAGGTGGTAAAGCAATTTCGTTGTCGACTATACTGATGACTTGAATTCAATGAGGCTTTTGTCCGGCAGAGGGACAGTGTTAGGTTATATTTCTATATTTTGGTGATTAAGTAAAGGGTGTTACTACTCGTAAGCCGAGTGTCATCAACGTAGCCAGTCACGGTTTGCAGCAAACCGTCGCCAAGGAGTGGGACAATATACGCGCTGTATTTTGATATCTTTCGCCTTTAATATTTACGACGATGCCTAGTTAAGGAAGACACCGCAGAAACAGAAAAAAACCTTTATTCGGATTAAAATACAATTTATAAAATAAGGACGCGCGTACGCGATGAAATCACGTTGAAAAATGTCATTGTCCGGCCGTCGCCGGTGTCGCTGGTGTCAATGCGTCGTCCTTGCTCTCCCCGGTCACATGTCGCACCCCGTACCGTACCTAAACAGTGTTAAAAATAAACATGAAATTCGTCGTAAATATGCAACGAAATTCGAAACCCGTTTCATATGCAACGCAGACGGGACCACAAAATAAGGACACAGCAGTAGATGAGCTTCATACAAACACGGTCGGAGCAACGCACACATACACTACCTGCTCCCCGATCCGATCCGAACCCTTCGGAGAATCTAGTAGGGCACGGCATTGGTGCCAGATCTACGGATTTGTCCATATATCTACGGACTGTAGGTCTTGTCTACGGACATACGGATTTTAGTCGCAAATCTACGGATTTTTTTTAGATTTCATCCACCCGACCTAAGCAATAGTATAAATATTCAAATTAAATAAAATTTTGCGTAAAACGAAACTAAACTCCTAAAAAAGGAAGGCCTGCGACTTATGCGTTTCGTTTTTTGTTATTTTGTCTGTAATGATTTTTCTGGCTGTATGACTCTGTACCATTCCCTTTCCCTTCGTATATTACAACTACTACTGTCAATGTCAACTTATTTTAAGTTGTACAATATATAAAAAAAAAACTATTATTAAAAATTGTCTTTTTCTTTGTATTAGCGATTTTTCTATAATTTTTTTCAATTTCTTAACCGGCAAGGAACTTGGTTTAAAGTCAGTCCATCTCTTATTAGTCAGGTTTAGCTTTAAAAAATGTCTGTAGATCTACAGATTTTTGTAGAGGCAATCTACGGACTTCTACGGATTTTTAAAAATTGGATCTGGCCATACTGGGGCACGGGGGACACGCACTACACTAGTGCGTGATGTCGTTCCCTCTAGAAAACCTCCGAAGATGATTCGTTTCACACGGCTTGAGGAACCCTTTTAGTTTCTCACCGCCCCCAAACAAGCCCGGTGAAGCTGAAAATGCCGTTTGAGGCAATTTTTCATATTGTACGGGTAAGCACAGTGCCTTGATCTCACCTGATGTAGAGTGATGATAAGGCCAATGATGGAAGCGCACTTCACCCGGGAACCTCTACTAGTGAGGCACTGACTATCTTAACTTTATAGCTGCCGGAACACAACAATGCTACAAACATTGATGTTATGGCGACATATTTAGAGAAGATGGTGGTAGTTAGCCAGGCGGACTAACAAGCCCTACCACCAACCAAACCGAGTACACAAACATGTACCCCCCGCTGGGAATCGAAACCGGGACCTCTGGGTCTAAACCGGTGGTCTTAGCCACTAGACCACAGAGGCGGTGTTCCGAGCTGTTCTAAGATCCACTTTAAGCTTACCTTCTGGTTCTCCTTTTTTTGTGACGGCACTAAGAGACCCATTCGCACCGGTCAGTATCTCACTGAAGCTCTTGGAACACGCTAGTTGAAATAGTGCATCTTCCTTTGCTACCATGAGGTAAGTTTCTAACTAATTATGATAAAAATAGGATAAATACTTATTCGTTTTTAAAGATATTTAGAGCAAAAACGCTACAATTTGCCGGCATTTTTGCTTGAAAGCGATTTCTTCCAGTCAAACAGACGTATGGAGAAAACTTAGACATTATATCTGGTAACTACTTCAAAATCGCAAGCGTAATATAATATACCTACTAGAAGTTATAAATATACCGGGTAATCATGGTGAATAGGTATAATCAATGCAGTGATAGAATAAAAACTCTTAATATATGTTAGCTTTATTAAAAAATAGCCGTTTTATTGTTGAATAAATAAAGGTATACTTACATATTCATACAGTCTACTACCTGAGTCTAAAGCAACGGGAATAGCCGTTCGATCAGGACAGTTAATCGGAAAGATATATATCTTTCACGAACTTCTCTTTGTATGAATTGGATTTAAAACTTCATAGAATGATAGGGGTTGTCCAGATGAGTGCTTAGTCTAACACTTCAAACGGATCTTTACGAGTATATTTCACATTTTATTATTTGATCAGGTAGAACCCTTTTCAGGGTCCATGGTGGTAATGGTGTTACCATAAAGTGTTTAATTTCAACCTGCCACATAAATGCCATTTTACGTATTGTTTTCTAAAGTTTACGCGAACACTACACATTGAAATGAAACAACTTTTACGGATCTACTCGCGTTTATTTTACACATTACTTATTTAATGTTTATCCTGACGTTTCGAACCCTTTGCAGGGTCCGTGGTCACAGGGAGACTGAGGTGTTGGTCATCTCATAATTAGTTGGTAGCTTGTATACCCTCATTTAAATTTAATCAGGTGCGTTCCGTTTTACGCAGAAAGAGCTTACAGTATCTTTTGGTCTGGCAGTATGGTGTCGGGGCTGGGATTTAATATTTTGTATGATGGGATCCCAGGCTGGTGGTAGATTCCAACCATCTTCTCTATTAAAATTAGGATGTTTTTTAATTTCAATAGCCTCGCGTATCATCCTAGGGATGAATCGTTGTTCTTTAACGAGTATTTGTGGTTTATCAAATCTGATGTAATAGTAGTGTGTAGTATGCGAACATTCCCTAGAGGGGCCCAACCATTACATCAGATTTGCTAAACCACAAATCATCATCATCATCATCAATCATCATCCCTAGGATGATACGCGAGGCTATTGAAATTAAAAAACATCCTAATTTTAATAGAGAAGATGGTTGAAATCTACCACCAGCCTGGGATCCCATCATACAAAATATTAAATCCCAGACCCGACACCATACTGCCAGACCAAAAGATACTGTAAGCTCTTTCTGCGTAAAACGGAACGCACCTGATTAAGTTTAAATGAGGGTATACAAGCTACCAACTAATTATGAGATGACCAACACCTCAGTCTCCCAGTGACCACGGACTCTGCAAAGGGTTCGAAACGTCAGGATAAACATTAAATAAGTAATGTGTAAAATAAACGCGAGTAGATCCGTAAAAGTTGTTTCATTTCAATGCCATTTTACGGTTTAAATGTAGGAATAAATTATAATAGCAGCTATAACTGCACCAGATCTTAGAAGATTCGTAGTCCCATCTGAATGCACCTTTAGCTAAATTCTTAATCTAATAAAGTCGTGATTTAGTAATTCCTATTACAGCAGTCATATTTGAAAACTGCTAGATAGGTAAGTTTGTTGACTTCAACCTTAGAATAACATGCTTTGGTTACCAAAACAGAACAGAATAAATAAATAAAATACATAAATATCAGAGTAGAATAACAATTTCGCGCTAGGATAATTTGAATGACTTCAAGAAATACTTACCATGATCATTCGAAGTTAAGAGCGTTTACGCCGCACACTAGCGCCACTAATGAAAAAAAATCATATCTAGTAATTAGAGATAAAAAATCAAATTATGCTGAACAAACTATTTGAATGAAGTAATTTAGCATTTTTACGTCACCTAATGAACACCTCACATGTTATGGTTTAGTTAAATAAGACGTTACGGCCACTTTTAACTATAACGCCATATTTAACTAAACCATAACATGTCAGGTGTTCATTAGGTGACGTAAAAATGCTAAATTACTTCATTCAGATAGTTTGTTGAGCATAATTTGATTTTCTATCTCTAATTACTAGATATGTTTTTTTTTTCATTGGCGACGCTATTGTGCGGCGTAAATGCTCTTAAACTTCAAAAGCAGTCATCGTACCGTGAGAGAGTGAAGACTTGTATTTCAACATGAGATGAATGAACTGATATTGAATCTATAATAAGCTCACTGCAACTACAGGGTGCCTAGTGTGAATTTTCCGTATTTATTTGATTACGTTTACGAAAACGCAAATTAGTATGGCATTGAAGAAGCGCCTCCTGGCGACATAGAGTTAAAATTTTGCCATACAAATTTTCGTTTTCGTTAACGTAAACGACGATTGGCGAATGAAACTTGCACTTGGCACCCATGTGTACCCATGTGTGTGTTTATGTGATTGATTTAGGAAAAATTACGATGTCAAATTGACAATAAGGCCGCCATCACACGGACTGCACCACAACAACCGCACCAACTCGCATCATTAACCGCACGCAGTCGCTATATTCAACTGCATGCAGTTGTCTGCAGTCGGATCTGACTTCACGCAGTAGCCCAATCATTATTGCGCTTTATTTTGTCACTATATTCTGGAGTTTTATAATTCCATATGTTGACTTTACTTTTTACTAAAGAAATTAAGAACTCTGTGTCGAAATCCATTTTGAAAAGACTAACTGCAGTCTAATTGCATCAACTGCATGCGAACGGCGGTGGACAGCATGCGGCGACACTACACAACTGTAGCCTACCGCGCGAAGTTGAAGGCAAGACTGCATACAGTTGATATTGACTTCACTCGACTGCAGCCGACCGCGTACAGTTGATATCATGACTGCACGAAGTCGAACGTACAACTGCATGCAGTTAAATATATCGACTGCGCGCGGTAGCTGTGATGCAGTACGTCTGATGTCAGCCTAACATCAATCTGTCCTTATTTTTTCATTTCTTCTTTCTTTCATTGTTTTTTAAACAATACACTCCCGTTTACAATTGTGTCTCAGACTCTCAGTAGCATTGCGAAAGATTCTAAACTTGTAAGATCGATACCCTTACTCAATATAAGCTCGCGAAATCATTATGACGAAAACAATCTTCGAAACAGGGACTGCATATCGGCACAGTATTACTGTGATATCGGTACAAAATATCTGTATGGTACTAGTAAAAATATGAGTACATAAATACGGTACCGGACGAATTTCTGTAAGTACTCATATTTCTCTTTTCAACAGTTATTTAAATATTTTATAAAATTTCTGTATTGATATTATGACTGACTTATGACTACTGCAAAAATAACTGTAAGTAAAATTTTAATACAGATGTGTAAAACACATCTGTGTTAAAATTTTCTTTCTCTATACAGTAAAAGTATCTGTACTAGAATTTAATGCTACTCAAATTTAAATGTATAACGTCATACAGAAAAAATAATATACTCATATTCATACCGGTATACAGCCCCTTCTTCGAAATTATTAAATCATTGCAATGGGCTCCATGAGTGATTAATATTACTATTTTTACCTGAGATCGCATAAGTGTCACGTATTTAAAAAAAATATCTTGTGTTAACCTTCCGTTGGTTTAAATAAACTTTATGGTTAACCCGCCATTCAACAAACATAGGGATCATCGCATAAACCATGCAGGTACTACATTTTAACAGGTAACATTTTGTTTTTGTATAACTAATAAATAACTAATATAAGTAGTTAAGGAAATTAAACAGAATGCTTTGCTAATTATATTCTGATGTGTAGAAAAACAAAGTTGTTACTTATTTCAATGAAATAAGACATGAGAATGTAAAGTTGTTAACATTAGGACCTTAACTTTTTGTGCTGTATTTATGTCCGCTAAGAGACGCCATTTTTGTCACATTTTTGTAGAGAAGAGGTACATTCAGCCACAAAAGTCTCTGAACACTTTGTCAATGCCAATCTTTTAGGTTAGCGACCTTCTCAAATATGTGCAGACCTGCTGCAGGCTAGCATTTGATCGGTTCTTTTTATCACCTACAGCAAAGTAATGTCGTTGACCCGTGTGGTAGCTATCACTGGATGCGACAGTGGTCTAGGCTGGGCCATCGCAGCCCGCGCAGCCCGCGAAGGCCACGTCACGGTAGCTGGAATGTATCACGGAGCTGATACTAAGGCCGCTAAGGCACTTGAGGAGCTGAGCGTCCGCCCTTACGCGCTGGACGTCACAGATCTGAAAAGCGTCTCCGCTTTCAAGGAGTTCGTGAATACACTGTTAAAAGAGAATCCAAATTATAGTAAGTTTAAATTTATGATCTGCAAAGTAACGTAAAGAAATTTTTTTATATGTATAAATTAAAATAATATTTTTAAAATGTATTTCGTTAAAAAGGTTGTCGATGTTAGTTGTTGGCATCATAATATTTTATACATATAAAAATGTAAATAAGCTACCTACACAATCGCTTAATCTTTATTATTTTCTAGCTTTGTACGCCGTTGTAAATAACGCCGGTGTGATGACAGTGGGTGATTACGAATGGCAAACCTTAAGTATCATAGAGAACACTGTGAACATAAACCTCTTGGGAGCCATGAGGGTAGTCTCCGAGTTTTTGCCAGATCTGAGGAGAGCAGCTTTACAGGTAAATTACAGCTATATTGGGTTCTGACGTTTCTAGATACACAGCAACCCTTTTTAATTTAAATTAGCTGTCAATAACTCGCCGAAGGCCCCCATTTATGATGATGGTAAATTGGTTAACAGCCAATTGATGACAGTAACACCAAACTCTTCAGTCAATATCTCCGGCCTAAGAGTGTAACGTTACTTAGATAGGCCTCCAAAAAAGATAGACTGATGATCAGGAAAAGATTACTGGAAACTAGTAGATGAAGGCAGGGCACGACTGGTCTTTGTTAAAATCCGTGGGAGAGGCCATTAGACGTCCTTCGGCTGAAATAAAGTTTGATAAACAACGATTGGAAGCTACGGACAAGAACAAGAAATTGACTACACTAGCATTTTTTTGGGGCAGATCATAAGCCTCCCCAGTAACTTTGGCTAACAGGAAAAACACCAAACTTTCCGCAAAATGAAAACAGCGCAACAAAATCAGTTTACTCGGCCACTGATTGAAAAGTTTCTGTAGAGAAACGGAAACTTCTTTGTGTTTCAGCCAACGATTTCCTAAAACAATATAATTTGAAGACATTCAACGGAACCTGAATGGTGGAATCTTTTTAAATTTTATATCGATGAGGGAGTAGAAATATATTTTAAAGATATTTTTACTATTGAAATGTAATAGGATACATTTAACGACTAACAAGTTCAGCCCGAGATTTGAAGGTTCAATTTCTAGGCCGGGTAAAATATGTTTCACATTTTTCTTGCAAACGTGGTGATTGAGCCATCCCTACCATTATCAATTAAGACTAGATTTCATTGAGGCCTTTGCCAGCAGTGTCTATAAACTACTGCTACTTAATTATTCATTATTATCTTTAGGGTGTTACTAAGCCGCATGTAATCAATGTGGCCAGACACTGCGGTCTTCAGCTGTTGCCGGGCTTCGATGCGTACAGCGCGAGCAAGCCTGGCCTGCTAGGATGGACGCAAGGCTTTTACTTTTAAATGTTGATTATATCTATAGGGTGTGGTTAAGCCTCGTGTCATCAACGTGGCCAGCCACTGCGGTCTGCAGCCGTTGCCGGGCTTTGCTGCGTACAGCGCGAGCAAGGCTGGCCTGCTAGGGTTGACTAAAGCGCTAAGGCTGGAGGGAAGGCGGTACGGTTTCACAGCCGTCGCGTTTGTACCAGGTAAAGATCTAATACAGAGATATTTTATGTTTTGCACGTAGTACAATTTACATATTCCTTAATTATTATTTTTTACTAGCTGACCCGGCGGACTTCGTACCACTTTGAACATTCTCAAGACAGCAAAACAAACAACATCAAAGGTTTACAGCTAGGAACACTTTGTATTGGAAAATTAAATTGTCGTTTTTAGTATTTTCCTTTATTTATTATTTATGTTTCTCACCGTTAAGCCTTCCCTGAACTTCCACAAATATTTCAAAATCAAAATTAGCCAAATCGGTCCAGCCATTCTCGAGTTTTAGCGAGACAAACAAACAGCAATTGATTTTTTATAGATTACTTACGCAAACGCTTTTATCTCACTCGATGTTAAGTGATGATAAGGCCCTAGGTGGAAGGAAACACACTTCACCCGGAATCGTCAACTTCTAATATAAAAACTGTGACTGCAATCAGCCCGTGACCATAGCCAATAACTAATAAAAACTTCACGTAGGTACTATTATTTATTTCTGTGGCAACGTTAAACCCCGTTAAATATTTTATGTAGGTAGGTATTCATTGTCATTGTGAATAGTAATTACATAATTTCAACATTGCGCTATGCATCAAGCCCTAATAGCAATAAAAATTCTTTCAGCTTAACATACACAGTTCCCATGCATATTGAGTTATGAATGTAATTTGCACTAAAAGTGTCAAGTTAGCTTTGCGCTTGGCTGTACTGTATTATCGTTAGATAAGAGTAATAATAAATTTTATTTTTTCATTGTTTTAGGTGGATTTGTTGGTACCAGTAATATTTTGTCCAACCAAGCTGTACACAGTACTACCATGCTGAATCATTTTGATGAAGAACAGAAGGTGTTCCATGAAAAGAGACTCACTGCTTTGAATAACTATTTAGGGGCTGCTTCAAGTAACACAAGCTTCGATTCATTAAAGGATAAATCAATCATAGAAACTTTTATGAAAGCTTTAACTAACGAAAATCCAAATGAGTTATACAAAGTTGAATCTTGGAGATACTTCTTCTATTATGGTTTGTTGAAATTACCTTTACCAGAAAGCATACGTCATTGGTTGATCAAGAGATTCATTAGTTTACCTGATAATTAATTAATAATGGATACCTACCCAACTATATTTGATTGTCTTACTTACTTGTGTAAAATCCTTCATTATTTATAAATGAACGTTATTATGCCTGAGGGACTACCCTCAGGTATAATACTAGTGCTTACTAAAGCACTAGTGTTCGACAAGAACCAGTGATTGTTTTTTCCTTTAATCATTAGAAAAAGGGGTCAGCAACAGATTTTTGATTCTAGCAACAATTTAATACAGACCACCTACTTTCTAGTTGACATCCATCAATGAAATTCCGAGGAGCTCGATGGCGCAGTGGTGAACACGCCCAGTCTGCAAGTGCTCAGGTTGAGCAATTCAATTCGGGACAGTGTGTCGCAAAAAAATACTAAAAATAGTGCCAAAAACGCCAAAACACACATTCGGGACCCGGGGGGATGTGGAAGCAGTAGGGGGGAAAACCCTAGGGGCACTTCTAATGACCTTTGGTGACCTTGACCCCATTATGACTTTGACCTTTGGTGACCTTGACCTCGTTATGACCTTGACCTTTGGTGACCTTGACCCTGTTACGACCTCGACCTTTGGTGTTCTTGATCATATTATGACCTGACCTTTTGTAACCTTCGTCCCAAATATGGCCTTGAGTGACCTTAACCCCGTTACGAGCTTGACTTTTGACGAAAAACTAAAGGTCAGAAATAAAAAGATGTTGTTTTTGAAAAAAGTGTCCCATACAAACGTTGTTCCTAGTCGATCCCCCGACCTGATTCGAAAAATAGAGGGTCATCATGACCACGTCACCTGTCTGAAAAAGTAAGTCCTGCGCAGTTACGTACACAGGCGCCGCCGGTCATAACCGGATCCCATAGGATGAAAACGTCGTTTTACAAAAAAGTGACGCTATATGGTTTTCTAAAGTTTACGCGATTGAAATGAAATAACTTTTACGGATCTACTCGCGTTTATTTTGCACATTACTTATTTAATGTTTATCCTGACGTTTCGAACCCTTTGCAGGGTCCGTAGTCACAAGGAGACTGAGGTGTTGGTTGTCTCATAATTAGTTGGTAGCTTGTATGCCCTCATTTAAATTTAATCGGGTGCGTTCCGTTTAACGCAGAAGGAGCTTACAGTATCTTTTGGTCTGGCAGTATGGTGTCGGGGCTGGGATTTAATATTTTGTATGATGGGATCCCAGGCTTGTGGTAGATTCCAACCATCTTCTCTATTAAAATTAGGATGTTTTTTAATTTCAATAGCCTCGCGTATCATCCTAGGGATGAATCGTTGTTCTCTAGCGAGTATTTGTGGTTTATCAAATCTGATGTAATGGTTGGGCCCCTCTAGGGAATGTTTGCATACTGCAGACTTATTTTCGCGCCTTTGCCTTTTGACGTCGGCTATATGTTCTTTAACGCGGGTTCCTACACTTCTCTTTGTTTGCCCGATGTAAAAGAGCCCACAGTCGCAGTCCAGTTTGTACACGCCTGCCGTAAGTGTTGATTGAAGCTCGCTTTAAAATATGTCCAATCTTGTCAGTGATACCTTTCATATATGGAAGTACAGCAGGTTGGCGCTCGACTGTGGTTGGTTTATTGCGTTTTATGTGACAAAGCCGTGGTACTTTCAGTTTATTATCCTGTAGTACGTGCTTGACATGCTGAAGCTCAGCAGCCAGGTGTTGGGTGTCACAGATACCGCGTGCTCTCTGAAACAAAGATTTCTCTACAGTAGCCACCTGTCTAGGATGGTGGTGAGAATCACCATTGAGGTACCTATCTGTATGGGTTACTTTACGATACACAGTGTGACTCAAACTATGGTCCGGATTCCTGATGATTAAAATATCCAAGAAAGCCAGCTTACTATCTGCCTCTAACTCCATTGTGAATTGTATTTTTGGATATATGGAGTTAAGATGATCTAGATAAGCAGATACTTTATCAGTTGGTAGGATAGTGAAAATGTCATCTACGTACCGCTTGTAGAACCTAGGGGTTACCGGTGCTGTGCTCAGGGCCCTCTCCTCGAAGTCTTCTATAAAGATATCGGCGACGACGGGCGAAACAGGGGAACCCATGGCAACACCCTCTACTTGCAGGTAGTAAATGTCATTCCACAAAAGGTAGCCAGATGTTAGACAATGCTCTAATAGTACTGCATATTCATCAGGCATATCTTGTTCCGCTAGACGTTTTTTGGTAATTTCAATGCATGCGGAGCGGAGTTTAGGGAGGAAGGAATTAAATATTTAATTCCTTCCTGCCCTAAACCACCAAAACTGTATGGGTTACCGAAAATTCACAAACCCGAGGCTCCGCTACGCCCGATTGTAAGCCAGATCGATTCACCAACTTACCGACTAGCCCGGCATGTAGCTAAGATTCTTTCACCACTTAGAGGTAACACAACAGCTTATGTGAAGGATTCCTACCAATTTGTCAACGATATCAAAGACCTACATCTCGCTGACAATGAAACTATGGTTAGTTTTGATGTGCAGTCCCTCAGAACAATAACTAATATTCTGAGTGCAGTCCTTATTTACATGCCTACCAGTACAGGATCGCATTGAAATCTGGACATAGGTTTTTTTATTTTTTTTATATATTTCTCGGCAAATGTCTCCATTTCACCTGATATTATGTGAATATGGAGTCCAGATGCGACGACAACTTATGCAGCGTGAAAATAACGCAGCATCAGTTTACCTTCACTCTGCCGGCCCACAAGATGCCTCTTCACGGCTCGTTTATAGGACCCCATATCATAAGAAGGAAGGAAAACGTGTGCTGGCAGACTATTCCATCTTTTGGAGATGCGACTTAGAAACGAGTCACCTTTCTTACGCCCGTTCCCTATATTCTATCTGTCTGTTGTTTCATTTACTGAAGTTAGAAATTTGACATAATTTGTATGGAGCTTATTTCAAATTTGTATCTATAGTAGGCAAAACAACAGGTAGATAGATTATTGGGAACGGGCGTTAGTGCGCAATGGAATATATGAGACAGTGAAGTGATGACTCCGGAGAGCAGCACGTGTACTCCTATGGAGGAAGGGATAAGGTGGGATGAGTCAAAGAGCTCTTCTGAGCACTCGCCATGGTATAGGCGGTATAGGGTATAAGCATAAAATATTATAAAACACGCTGAGTGACGCAATATCTCTTCGCAATTTGCAGAGATTCAAGAGTATTTGCGACTTCTGCGTTGCCGATAATGCAGCGCGACGCTGCAACCTGTCCAAGGCATCGAGAAGGTACTTTGCGACACCGTCCCAGATGTGCTAGTAATACTCCACGCAAGACCGTACCTGTGTCTTATACAAAAGGAACAACTGGTCAGGCGTAAAAGATCGCCGCACCCTGTCAGAACACCGAGTTTTCGTGAGGCTGTTTTGACCACGGCTTTGTTAGAGCCCTTTTGGTTTAGATCGCAGGGAATCGTCATACCGAGCATGTTGATACTACTCTGCAGGCTTAGAGTTGTACCCCGAAGAGTAGGAAGGGGAAGGAATGGTGACTATTTTGCCGTGAATGGACACACCTGTGTTTTCTTGGCATTGAACTCAACAAGATTATTGGAGCCACATTTAAATATGAGGTCTAATACCCGATTGAGCTCAATGTCAAGATTTACTCGATTCACTGTGCTATGATATCTGCACAGCAATGAATTGTTCCAAGTGGAAGCATAACATTATTCAAAGAGTCCGCTCGAGGAGTGGAGGCTTAGAGTGGAGGTCATAATAAAATTACAATTCAATACTAAAACTTAAAATAAAAAACCATTAATAAATTATGGTCTAGATATCAAAGAGGATATACTTGAAAACTAGGCTGTATGGGCTAGATCCGTTGAAAGAGAATAAGTAATGTATTACACTGTGGTATTATCAATCCAATAAATTTAAAAAAAAAACACTACGTCAATGTCAAATTGACAACTTTTGACTTCTTGGCGGGAAAGTGAAGCTTCATGTCTGCGGTTTTGTCTTATTTTCCAAAATTTGTGTTATGTCGAATATTAATGTGAAATAATGGTGGATTATTAACCGTTAAGTGTTCGTGAGTGTGCATTAGTGTTGGCAAATGAAACAAAGCAACGTCACTTTTCAAATTCTCTCAAGAAGCTCGCGTGAGGACTTAGTAAAGCCCCACATCTTTACTGAGATACTCGAGGGGTTGGGGGTATATCATTTCTCACTTCCCATTTCAAATATCATTCATCATCATTTATGGAAATGTTGTTTATTTATTATTACTTGTCCAAAAAATTACTTTGACACTGGCTAAATGTGCTAGACGCACAAAGCCATCAACTAAAAGAAAAAAAAGAAAAAAATTGACAACTTAAAAAAAACTTCACTATGTCAAGGGACTTCTTGGCGGGAAAGTGAAGCGTCATGTTTGCGGTTTTGCTTTATTTTCCAAAATTTGTGTTATGTCGAATATTAATGTGAAATAATGGTGGATTATTAACCGTTAAGTGTTCGTGAGTGTGCATAAGTGTTGGCAAATGAAACAAAACAGTGCAACGTCACTTTTCAAATTCTCTCAAGAAGCTCGCGTGAGGACTTAGTAAAGCCCCACATCTTTATTGAGATACTCGAGGGGTTGGGGGGTATATCATTTCTCACTTCCCAATTCTAATATCATTCATCATCATCATCATTTATGAAAATATTGTTTATTTATGTATTACTTAAACTAATGACATGGCAGCATGGTCTATGACCTTAGCCGGTTCCTCAAGGAACAAACTACACTAAAAAAAAAAAAATCACTATGTCAAGTTTTTGTAGACTTCTTGGCGGGAAAGTGAAGCGTCATGTTTGCGGTTTTGCTTTATTTTCCAAAATTTGTGTTATGTCGAATATTAATGTGAAATAATGGTGGATTAATAGGACTCACAGCTGTTATAGGTAAGCAAATACAAAATGTATGTAAAATAGGTTTAGACAATTTATTGATTGAGCGAAAGCTAAATGAACAGAAATGGAATGAACTGCTAGATATTGACGATCCTATTATATTATATAGTAAAATTAAATTAATCTTTTGTAATATATACGACACATCACGGTTAAATTTACATTGTAAAAAGAGAGAAAATCAGCCATGGGTGAGTAAATCATTATTAAATATGATAGAAATTAAAGATAACTTATTTAGAAAGTGGAAATCAAACCCTAGTAATAATAATTATAGACTTGAATATACAAAATACAGGAATAAAGTACAAAAATGTGTAAATAAACTCAAAAATAATTATAGAAACAATGATGTTAATAATTGTAAAGGGGATACGCGTAAAATATGGGGGAAAATAAATAAGTGGCTTGGAAAAAATAAATCTTCAGTTGATGCTGTTATTGAACGATATATTATGCAAAATGAACAGTCTTTAAAAACGATTTGTAATAAATTCGGCGATACTTTCACGAACGAGATTGATAATATTAAACATAAATGTAAACACACTTTTCTAAACCGGCAACAATATACAAATGAGTGTAATATGAGTTTTCGATTTAAGAAAGTATCAACTGAGGATGTAATAAAAGTCATAGACAAACTGGATTGCGGTAAGTCACCGGGGACGGATCAAATTAGAGTAAGGGATTTAAAATACATTAAGAAGAATATCAGTCCTGTAATAGCGAACTTCATTAATATGTCGATAAAAAAATCCGCTTATCCAAATGAGTTAAAAAAAAGCAATAATCAGACCTATATACAAACAAGGTTCACATCAAGAATACACGAACTATAGACCAATAGCTATACTTAACGTACTTAATAAAATAACAGAAAAAATTATAGTCAAACAATTAACAGAATTTCTAGAGACAAACAATATAATTACAGATGTGCAATACGGGTTCAGGCCTAACAGAAACACAGAGATGGCACTGTCTAAATTCACTGATGACGTAAATAGCGCGCTCAATGACCAAAAAATAGTAATGGCTATTTTTATTGACTATAAAAAAGCATTTGATACGTTAGATCACGATGGCTTGCTGCAGTCTATGGAAGAATGTGGAATTCGGGGACCTACAAAAGCATGGTTTCAAAATTATCTAGAAAATAGGACATTAGAAGTCTGCATCAGCGGAACTAACAGTGATGAAGGTAGAATTAAGTATGGAGTTCCGACTGGCTCCGTTTTTGGACCAGTAGGATACATCATACATGTCAACGGCATGAGCAACGTCATAAAGTCAAGTACTTCATATATGTATGCAGATGACACATGTTTAGTGTATTGTGATAAGGATCCAAAAGTTATACAAATTAAAATGCAAAAAGATTTCGATAACATCATTAAATGGGCACATGACAATGGAATAATGATAAATATAACTAAAACAAAGTGCATGTTGATATCTTCGCCATATAAACACGAAAAACATATAAATATCCTAATTAAATGTCATACATACGAATGTTTACATAGCAATAGCACTCTAGATAACTGTTTATGTCAAAATCTGGAACAGGTTAAGTCCTATAAATATCTAGGATTAACCATAGATAATAAGTTTGTATGGAGCTTGCATGTTGAGCAGATCTGTAAAAAACTACGCAGTATAATGGGTAAACTGTATCATTTAAAATATATGACAAGTAGAGGAATATTACGTATGTTGTATCACGCACTTGCGGAGTCAACTATAGACTACGGGTTGGGTAGCTATGGCCTTACGTTCCCAGTGTATATCAATAAAATTAAAGCATTGCAAATAAGATTATTTAAATTATTAGTAAACAAAAGTGTCAAAAAGGAGTGTGAAAAAGAGTACGAAAAACTATATAAAATATGTAAAGTTGTACCTATAGACAAAAAGGTAAAACTTAAATTAATAATTGAACAATTTAATAATAACGAGCACAAGAAGGAACGGAGGTATAGCTATCCAACGCGTCAGTCTACAAGGACAAAATATGTAGTACCGAAAGTCACCAACTATTACGGAAAGCGTATGAGGCGATGGATTGTTCTGACAATATATAATGAGCTACCACCGGAACTACTTAGAGATGTCATCTCCAAAAACAACCTTAAATGTATTTTAAAAAAACATTATTTGTCACTTTGCCCATGACATTGTAAAGTTGCATAAATTGTGTAGGTACCCTCGTAAAGTAGTGTAGTGTGTATTATATAAGTATTGAGTAGCATTATTGTAAAACTATTGTTATACAACCCCTATATGTTGTAGTAATAAGGGCACAGTTTTTTAATTTGTTTCCTTTTATGTTATAGTTAAGTAAAATATAGTAACATAGCATAGATACTTAGATATAATTAGAATTTAAATAAAAATTTAAATGTAAAATAGATTAAAAACCAAGATGAGAACTACTGCCGACAAACTGTTATGCAGTTTGGCAGATGATAATTTTGTAGCAAACATTTATATTTTTTTCTGGAAAATAAATTAGAAAAAAAAAAAAATTATTAACCGTTAAGTGTTCGTGAGTGTGCATAAGTGTTGGCAAATGAAACAAAACAGTGCAACGTCACTTTTCAAATTCTCTCAAGAAGCTCGCGTGAGGACTTAGTAAAGCCCCACATCTTTACTGAGATACTCGAGGGGCTGGGGGTATATCATTTCTCACTTCCCAATTCTAATATCATTCATCATCATCATCATTTATGAAAATATTGTTTATTTATGTATTACTTAAACTAATGACATGGCAGCATGGTCTATGACCTTAGCCGGTTCCTCAAGGAACAAACTACACTAAAAAAAAAAAAAATCACTATGTCAATGTCAAATTGACAACTTTAGAATTAGATCAATCAAGTTGTTGGATCCCTTTTTTTGGATTTGATTATTTGATTACACTTGGCTTAACTTAACTATTTCTTGCTAATATTAATAGAATCCTTGAATAGAAAGTGATTATAGGTATTCATATCATAATCCAGTGAACACAGTGAACTCATAATGGAGATACAATTTGCTCCTAATGCTGTGGACGAACCGGTACGTCTTTAAAGTTTGAATACATGCCTATACGCCTGATCTATTATTTCTTTAACGATGCACTGTTATGTTAAAATAGAAATAGGTACTGAATAAGTCTAACCTTTACATGGTAATATGTCTAAATTCAATGAACATAACCTCTTTCTTTTCAGAATTTGCTATACAAATTGCAAAGGAAACTAAAAGTATTTAACACTGCTAACCCTTTACCTAATCGTGGCTACAATTTAATAGCGAGTAGTAGCAAATATGCGATAGTGTTTATAGCTTCACCTCTTGGAACATTGTCTGGTAAGTCAACCTAAAATATATGAAAATTTATAAAAATACCTACACACTTGCTATGATTATATATATAAGTAAGCCTTACTTAATAACACACATTATATTACACTTTGAAATATATACTATAGATCCGACACTCTGACCAAAATATGAAACAGTAACTTATTGCTGCACTCTTTAATGTCTTTATATCCACTTTTTTTTAACTTTTTGTTGTTGTACTTTTGTTTCTTTTTTCCAATTTTTCTATTGTTTCATTTCATTCTTCTAAGACTAGGCCAAACATTGTTTTCTTTTACTTTTTCTTAAATTACCATTCATTTTCAGCATATTATCTAAAGCAGCTGGTAGACAAAGAATCTGAAGCACCCCATGTAGTTACCAAGCTGCAAGAAAAACCGACTTATATTGCTGTTAGCTGTGACCATGAGCTCCTGGCAGTGACTGGGGGTCAGCTGTTGTGTGTTTACAGAGTCACAGATGTCCAAAATCAGGTAAATACTTAATATTATTATACAATGTAGTAATTTATGTTAATTAACCCCTTTACAAATAAACAAAGAATAAGGTCCGAATAGTTATTCTGTGTTTTGTCTCTCTTACTCTAATTTGTAATGACATTTACATGATACAAACACGGAATAACTATTCAGATCTTATTCTTTGTTTATTTGTAAGGCCCTTACTGTATAATTTTTAAAATCATTGTGTGCACCAAGCACCAACTAGTGAAATGTTAAATATAAATATTGAAATTTAAATTTATACTAGAAATTAAACGATACCGAAGCGAAGAATCGTAAACCGCCGATTATCATGGCTAATCATCGGTATCATAATGATTATACCGGTTTATTACGATTATCATTTTCGATGCACTAGGATTATTGTTTTTTGACAGCAGTATATTTTTACAAACATAGCCCAGCCTGAGTCAGAACAGTACCTATAAATTGCTGTATAGATATTAATCCTTTGCCTGCCGGCTTGGGGCGTCCGAAAAAAGATTAATGTCACTATTTTTAGGTTATGTTTGATTGATTTGTGTTGATAGTGTAGTTTCCTCTTGTTTGTAACCAAAGGTGTTTTTTTATATTAGTGATGCTTAAGCGCCAGGAACATAGCAAATGGAAATACTTTAACAAAATTCAAACAATATGATACTATTGTTAACGGTATCGTTATCGTAACAGCATTATATTAGAGGTGTCGTTATCGTAATATACATAACAATACTATTGTTAACGGGATTGTCATCGTAATGGCTATATTGTTTAATCCCTAATTTATAATAGTTGTTTTAAAAATTGCTAGTGAATTGATGTACCTACTTAAAATCTCTTTAACTTTAAATGTAAACCTCTATTTTGAATTATTTTATAATCAGTAGAAGAAATCTTATTAGATCTGTATAAAGTTTTTCTTTCCTTAAATATTAGAAATAACTTAATATTTATTTCATAATTTGATGTAGGTAATGCAGTAATTTTTCTCTTGAAAATAATTCCAGAATCTGACACCATCTGTAACAATGAAAAGTGATGTGAATCCAGGAACATTTGTTTCGTCACTCCAATGGAATCCATGCATTCCTGACTCCATAGCCATAGCTTATTATGATGGAACATTGTTAGCATGTCAAGTGAGCACATCTCAAATCAAAAAAGTACAATCTAAGTGCAGGTAAGTTGGAACTTTATTGAGAAGATTTTAAATATTGTTAATGATTTTGTAATTTTGCAATAAGCTGAATTTAGTACTATTTTTGTAAACCTTTTGATTAGCTCAGGATGAAAAATATTGAAACTTTTTCTAAAAACAGTGACATTCACAATGTAAACACTAGAAATAAAAACAAACTAGCAGTACCTTATACTAGGCTCCACAAAGTAAATAATTCATTTAGAGGCCTGTGTGTACGGTTTTACAATAAAGTTCCAAGTAATATTCAAAAACTTCATATTAATAAATTTAAAATCACCATTAAAGAAAAGCTTTATAAAAAAGCTTATTGTAAAGTGTCTGATTACATTGAAGACAAAACAGCATGGGTTTAAAATGCTCCAATCACTCCAACAGGTATTTCTAATTTAAAATATTGTTAAGTTATTTTAAACTTGTATAACTTGGTAACGGCATATAATTTTGTGACTGTCGTTACTTATATTAAAGCTGTGGAGTTTCTTGCGCCCATTCTTCTCCACAGCTAAAAAATAGACGTCCTGAATGGGTAGTAGGTAAAAAAATGTTTGGCAGATTCATAAGCACGTTTCAAAGTTTATTTTGAATAAAAATATTCGACTTTGATGTTTCTGTTTTCAATCAAGTGAAAACATTAATTTTTGGGCGGCATCATACTTAACTACTTTTGCCCTAATACCACTTTGTAATAGACATTATGAACTAGTTGGGATTAATTTTCACCACTTCTGTCATCTAGTTCTATTGATGTGAATCTGTCATTGGTTTTCTGTTGTAAATGCATAGCTACTCTTGTTTTGTTACTGTTGATTCACCTAAGAAAAAGAAAATGGTTAGACCACTGCTCTTAAACCTAAAGGTCCTAGATCCATTTCCCATAGTTTGGGACTTGTTGTTGTATTCGGTTTCTTTGTTAATATGCATATGATAAGTTTGCCTGGCTGTCTACTAAGCTAACATCTGATCTTAGTCTATCGCTATGAAAACAATCTTAGTTGCACTGTTGTGTTCCAACAGTTTTGCAATAAAATAGCTGGTTCCTCAGTAGTTAAGGATTCTAAGTGAAATGCGCTTCCAACTTTATTGTCACATATCATTAGAGTATTCCGGTGAGGTGCACTTGACTGACCTGGCTTTATTATCGTTAGGTGAGATAAAGGCCACAAGCTTTTCTGTTTTTTCTGTTGTAGAAAAATAAAAAACCGGCCAAGTGCGTGTCGGGCCACGCGCAGTGTAGGGTTCCGTAGCCCATCTTAATAATGCGGACTCTGAGAAGAGGGCTTTTATGAACATTTATTTAATGATGGCTCATACACTTTAATGTAGATACTACCGGTTTCACACACCTGACAACGTTATTTAAGTAGTTCCAAATGAGGAATTTGTACTGCGCCAAGTACATTTTATAAGTTGGTTGACTGTTAAAGCCTGCTTAGCTGTGATAGTTTTTCTTTTAACTTCGTCATATATACAATTACCGTGAATTTTTTCACATATCCAAAAACTACCACTTGGCTGGCAGGGGGGGGAACACTTGACTCTACCAAAATTTTTCACTTTAAAGCTTTTTAGTTCACAAACGGATGCCTCAATCAAAAAACTGTTTCCACAAACCCGCAATATTTTTGAAATTGCTATACAATGACACCCCATACTATGGGGTAGACAAGAAAAATCCCTAAACTAAAATATTTTTCAAAATTTTTATTCCCTTCTTTGTCGGCGTGATTAATATTATGTATATCCATGCCAAATTACAGCTTTCTAGAGAGTCTATCAGCTAGGCTGGAGACGGACAGACAGATATGGCGAAACTATAAGGGTTCCTTGTTGAATATGGAACCCTAAAAAGAAAACAATTTATCTTGGTAACAACGTTAATTTCTTCTTGCTTTTAGATGCCTTTGCTGGAGCCCTAAGGGCAAACAGTTTGTGACAGGCAACAACGATGGCACACTCACTCAATACAAGCCGGACCTTACACCAGCCAAGTCGGTGCCCGCTCCTAACCTCTTTGAGAACTCACCCGTTGAAGCATTGGCCATATACTGGATATCAACTTTCCAGTTTGCTGTTGTTTACAAGAATGCTACTAATAACAGTCGTCCAGGTAAAATGTTTATTCATCATCATCATCATCATCATCATCATCATCATCAGTTCATATGTCCCCACTGCTGGGGCACGAGCCTTCCCTATGGATGGATAGGGAGAACGGGCCGTAAACCACCACAAGGGCCCAATGCGTATTGGTGGTAGTTAGCGATTGCTAATGCAGCCGGGACCAACGACTTTACGTGCCTACCGAAGCACGGAGGAGCTTGAGATTATAATTTTTTGGTCATCCATCCGGCCGGCCTTTGCGAAACTTTTTTAACCTCGACATTCGCAGACTGGGCACGTTAACCACTGCGCCATCGAGCTACTCGAGAAATGTTTATTAAAGTATTTTAATATTTGTTTAAATAGTGATGATAGTAAGTACAAGTACTTATAGTTAGCAAGCAACGCCAGCTTGGTATATGGCATTATCATGTATACACTTTTGACTAGTTTTGACTCTTATTCCATTGTATTAAGAATTACATTGTTTACATGTTAATTCTTGTGACTGTACAAAGCTGGCATTATGTTGGTTTGCCTGCCGCCTGAAATTATAGATAAGAAATAAGTAATACAATTAAAGTTATTGTTTTAATGGATTGTAAGAAGCAATTACATATTTTTAAAAGTATTTTGTTTAAAAAATAAAGAGTTTGTTCTATTTTTGTTATAAGTAATGTTATTTTTTGTTATTATTTCAGCTGTAACTATAATAAACACACCAAAAGCGGGTCAGCCGTCATGTCTGAATTATGAAGATATATGCTACAGCATGGGGTCTAACAGACCCTGGTATTACTACCTACAAGGGCTTGCTCCATGGTAAGTTGACTATCCAATCATATTTAATTATATTTTATATTATTTTATTTTTATCTTAGGCTAGCGAAGTTTTCGAACAATATGAGTGAGGTTGAAAAAACCATCATATTTCATTGCTCATGCTTAGCATTAGTGTAAAGTAAAAGGCAAAGGTATTTATTGCCAACTAAGTGTACATAGAGGTCTTAGGACAGTGTTTTATTATCATCATTATCATCATCGTCATCATCATCAGCTCCTCTCGACCCACTGCTGGGTATAAGCCTCTCTGCTTATGCCATTCGCCTCTATCCTGTGCTAGTCTGGGCCACATGCAACATGATTTATAAAAAATGGTTATTTATTTTAATATGTCTTGTTACAGAGAAATAATAATAACTAGGTCGCTCAGTGGTCGAAATTCGACCGTAATTTTTATAAAAAGCTGTTTACTAAACAATATTTTATTAAGGCTCACGGATTGTATCCTAAGCAATGAAAAATTTAAAAAGATAGAGAATGTGAGTTTGGATTGGCATTGACAGATATCGGCAGCTCCTCTTCTATTTTAGATTTTTTTGAAAAATGAATGAAACAATGTTTATTTAATTTAATGTATTTTTTATGCATAATTTAAAAAAATATATTAGTATTCTGCACTTCTTCTCTATATAAATCATAAGTGTGCGAAATTTCATATTCATCCGTCCGCGCAATTTTCGTAAAAAGGGGTACAAAGTTTTTGCTTCACGATATATAGATAATAATGCTAGTTTCAATCAGTGAAAAATATTGTATTGTAAGGTACTTTGTTTTTTTTCCTAGGAATATTATTCTTTCGTCGTCATCAAACAGCATGGAGATAGCGACATTAGGATCGGCAGACGGTGCCAGGTGGATACAATGGTGTCAGGTAGTTTTTTATTTAATATTCCCACGGTTATAAGGTTACAATATTGCTTGACATTGGCAAATATGAAGAAAAAAAAGCTTCCTGAGTTACTTGCCAGCTCTTTTCGGTTGAAAGTTCACATAATCCGAACTGGAGATAGTAGTTAAGTTTAAATTATTTTATTTGGAATTTTGTAAGATTTTGAGGATTTTGTCAATAATTATAAATATAAATATATAAATCCGATTTTTTTAGTACGAATTTCATTATCCCGAAAACGTTTTGCCATATTTTTGTTTTTCATATTTTCATTTTACCGAAAACACGATTGACATATTACTGATTATCCGATTTCAAATATTTTTTTTTTTATTAATTCTACTTATACGTTTTGAAATCTTACTCAAACTTTGATAAATATATTAATGTTAGACGATTTAGTTTCCAGAAAAACGTTTCCTATATTATAAAAAGACAAATATTTTAAATAACAAATACTTACAATCCATCAAGTTTAAAACACACTAACGCCTAACAGAAAAATAATAGCAGTTTCATCTTTTGTCGCATTACTCCAACAATAATATTAACCATTTCAAACGTCAGCTTTTGAAGGTATGTGTATGTCTAAAAGGTAAGGTCTAGGTTTGTAAAAAAAACGGCGCACGTACAAAAACGTCGTTTCCGGCTGCTACCGCGGCACGCTCGCTCCGCTCGCTCGGCTCGCGTGTTTTTAGTCACCATACTAACCTAACCTAACTTAATGAACTCTTTTGACTTTTTTCATAGCGGGGGGCTTCGCCATCTTTAGATTGTATTCGAGTTAGCTCGGCAAACAAATTAGGACTGAGTAGCAAAAACCCAAACCATAACTAATTATTTAGGAACTGAAGGCATGATTAAAGTACTAAAAGAATAATTTAAAGTTTTAGATTCTCAAAAAATGTTAGTTGACTCCGCGACTTCCAAGCAGCATTACATTACGATTGTCTTGCAAGATGAACCGACACAAGGTGATTTAAAAAAAACGGAATAGAAATTTTAAACGTAAGTAAAGTGCAAAAAAATTGCACTCTAAGAATAGCCTGTAGCTGTTTGTTCAGCACTTGTCGAACCGTCGTCGTCGACCGCTCGTCCTCCTACAACCAAAACTTAAAACTACTCAACTCAACTAACTAACTGTGCTCAATGGTTGTTTTCGCGGCTGACAAGTCTTAAACTACTCCTGGCGATAATCTTAAAGCTGCGAAAACAACCTTGTCGTTTTAAGTAGCTCCGCGAGATTACTTTTAGCTCTTATTTTGGCAAATATTAGGAACTTTTAGCTTACAGTTCTTAAAAGGTTAATCTTAAGAGCGTTTACGTCCTTTTGCTCAAAAACAGTACTTTTCGAACCTCTTAATATCTATGAATATTTACTTTACAAATATGTTAATTACATAAATCATTAGGCGATCTTGTCGTCAAAATAATTTGTTGAAAACATTTTTAAATTTATAGATATTTTGGAATATATAACAAGATAATTGAACAGAGGTTTTCATAATTTGACTTTCCGCGTCAACTTCGAAGCTTAAAAATATGTTTAAATTACTGACAAATCTTAGAACAAAAATTTTATTTAAATTGTAAAGATCCTTAGCAAAATAGTTTGTTGAAAACATTTTTCGATTTTGGTTACTAACAAAAACTATAAAAATCCAAACATTGTGAATTTTTAAAGAAATTATAGGTGATAAAATGATTGTTTTCTCTAATATACTTACTAATTTTATAAGATAAAAGCTTTTTACTATAGAATAAAGTGTTCTTTAAATTTTGCACCAAATTCTTTTTACTAAATTAGCTCTATAATGTTTCTATGAATATTTTAAAACTGCTCTAAAACTACTACAAAACTCTGCGTTCTACTCTCTTCAAATTAGTTCGCCGCGAGGCCTATAGGAGAGTGGTCACGTCGCTCGACGCTCTGCCCGCGACCAGGTCGATCTTTGCCGTAAATTCGAAAAGATAGTGCAAAATAGCGCGATTAGCAAATCTTAGTACTTTGGTGAGTAAATTATATGGTATGGTATATTTATGTTTTATGATATTTGGTGACTTCACCCGCGTGAAGTCTTTACCGCATGTTCAACGAAACATACCCAAGTTTGCATGGGCACTTTGCTGATTGTTTGCTGATCTCTGATCTCCTATTTGTACGTCATATCGACGTAACAAAATGTATCCTTTTTTCTTATATGACTCGCTTTCAATAACAAGTTATGTGTGCTTACGGTTTAACTTCAGGAAATGTAAAGACAACTACAGTGATGATAGAAGAAAGGTAAGTATGGAACTCCCAAGTGAAATGGTACCTACATTGAACGTTGTTTTTCACGTCTTTATAGTTTGTTTTAAAGTGAAATATTTTGCATGAATCTAATAGGATTTGTTTGCTTGCCTATCTTATGTTTTGAAACCAGTGCAGGGTTACACAAATAAAAGTAAAATATGAACGCGGCTAGATCGTCACAAGTAATTCATTTAAATATGCAATTTTCTCTATAACTTAGAAATAAATATGTCTTTTAATTTCAGGTTATCGAAGATGAGGTTCCACAAAAAATAAATAAGGTTGAAGGTCGAAGACTAGTTGATTTTCAATACTTTTTGGACCAAATTAAAATAATTAGTAACCACAATAGAGCCACAGGATGTAAAATTGATAATTTACAAGTGTTGAAAGAGCATAAAATAGGCTTATTATCAACATTTTTAATGAAGTGTAACATGTGTAACTTAGAATGTCAGCTGTTTACCTCTAGTAGTTCGACGGCTAGTATGGACGTAAATCGTGGCGCTGTGACTGGAGCTATGATGACTGGGCATGGGAGGTCTAATTTAAATGAATTGTTGGCTTCTATATTTACCAATATTTACACAAAGCGTATACGCAAAATGTCACGACGACGTAGCAGACTGGTGGAAATCGGCTGCTGAAAACAGTATGCAAGAAGCTGCTAAGGAAGAAGCTGCTATAGCTGTTACGTGTGGTGATGTAAAAGATGATATTCCCGTTCTCACTGTCATAGCCGATTGCTGTTGGTCAAAAAGATCGTATAAAACCAATTATTCTGCATCGTCTGGTGTCGCAGCTATTATTGGAAATAAAACGGGGAAAGTACTGTACATGGATGTTAAAAACAAGTATTGTGTAGTTTGCGCCCGAGCAGCAGTGAAAAAATAAGCAGCCTGCAAGCCATGACTGCTATAAAAATCACACGGGATCTTCAACAGGTATGGAGCAAAGTGTTATAGTCGAGGGTTTTAAGACTTCTGTTGCGAGGCAAAATGTGATTTACGGCACGTTAATCGCAGATGGCGATGCAAGCACATTCAAAAAGCTATTAGAAAGCAGACCATACCCGAGTTGTCAAGTTCAGAAGATCGAATGTACTAACCATTTGCTTCGAAATTATTGTGGAAAAATTCTTAATACAAGCAAAGATACATCAATTCCTCTAATTGAAAGAAAGTTGCTAACCGCCGACCGCCAGAAAAGACTGCGCACAGCCGTCAAATATGCAGTACGGTATCGAAAAGCACAGAATTTGACTCTGGCTGAGCAGATTATTAATTTGAAAAAGGATATCTTTAATAGTCCAATGCATATCTTTGGCGACCACAGCGCATGTGACAGTTATTACTGTTTAGAAAACAGGAAAACCGAAGAGAATATGGCACTAAAAGCAAAATTATTGTTAAAAAAAATCATGGGTCATACGGCACAGTTGGCTTTTCATTCTAAAAGCCTACTTCACAATGTAACTAACAACAGAGCTGAACAATTCAATAGCATTGTGGCAAAGTTAGTCGGTGGGAAGCGCGTAAATTTTTGTCTAAAGAATTCGTATGGAGCACGCTGTCGTGCCGCAGCCGTGCCGTTTTGATTCAGCACAACCTCAGTACACTATTTACAAATCAAAATTTCACAGAAGTCCAGGTACTGACTGTTTTAACTGGTAATAATAATGTAATATTAGATTTTTACATGAATTATCAAACACACTAATATATTTTTTCTTTTAGGGACCTCATTGAAAAGCATTGAAATGGCTCGGCTTAAAAGACAACAAAAAAGAAAACCGTGCCACCTTCCCAGGCGAAGATTAGTTTTCGGAAACGAGAAAACCCATTACGGAGAAAACTGTCAAAGACCGGACATGCCTAAAGATGATTATGCCATTGCAAAAAATATTTTTCTTCAAAATCTTCAAGAACAGGTTAATCTTTTGTTTGTTGAGCATATAGGTTTCCATTTATATTCTAGATATCAATCAAGATAAAAAACATATTATCATTTTGTGTTTTAGGTGAACAATAGAGAAGAAGTAGAAAGAGAGACTATACTTCAGGCAGAAAGCGCACTGTGGCTTGAATTGCGTCGATGTCTTGTAACAGCTTCATCGTTCGGTAAAGTGTGCAAAAGAAGACAGAATATAAGCTCTGCGCCTCTAGTAAAATCTCATTTATACTCTTATTCACTCGATAACATTACAAGTATAAAGCACGGAAAAGTTAATGAAGCAATGGCAATCCGGCAACTTGAAGAACAAGAAAATATAACAGTACAGAAATGCGGCTTGTTCATTGATGAATACTTCTTTTTTTTGGGAGCTTCACCAGATGGAGTCTTTGAAGGAGGGATAATAGAAATCAAATGTCCCTTATCAGTGTTTGGTATGAACGCTGAAGATGCCATTACCCAGAAAAAAATAAAATTCTGGAACTCTAACGGAACTGTCAACCGTCGAAACGAGTGGTTTTATCAAGTTCAAGGGCAGTTACACATATCAAGAAAGAATTTATGTCTCTTTGCGGTCTGGACAGGTGAAGAATTTCCCCTGAAAATTGAGAAAATTACTCGAGACGATGAGTTTTGGCAAAACGAAATGAAAACCAGTTTGGTTGATTATTACAATAAATGCCTGCTGCCAGAAATTGTAGACCCACGGAAGTCCAGATCAATGCCACTAAGAAGCTCGACATACTGATGGTACTATTTGTACTAGTAACGTGGCAAGTAAGCCAATCTCCAACAGTATTTACTAATTAATTCAATAACAATAAAATTATTAATTATAAATTCAATTTGTGTATATTCTTTTTTTAACTGGCATGTAATGGATTAGGTAAAATCCAAGTCTTCGATTTTGTAATATTGATCACAACATTAATAAAAATACATGCAATATAATATTATACTTACTTATTTCATGTATCCGTAGTTTAGTCATCTGCATAGCCCATATTTAAAAACAATAATTTCTAAGTATACCGAAAAACTAAATTCGAACGGATCAAAGTGAGTGAGTTCGACTATAGTAAGCAGAACTAGCCTACTCTACGCACACACTCGCGCGCGCTCACAGCCCGCTTCTGTGTGCGTGATATTTAGACTTAAAAACCTAAACTTGAGGTCTCGCGCTCGGCGTAAACGCTCTTAATACTTTCTAGTAATATCCCAATGACATCCCAATGATCCAATGATGAATTTTAAAAAGTCATAAGTAATTAAGTTACATGTGCTATATGATTTAAAATATATATTGTTTACATTAATAGGAGTTTTACTCTAATGCGAATTACCACCAACCAACTTATTTATAAATTTTTATTACAGTAAAATATCTTGAAAATTTTTAACTTACGAAACGCCCGTCTCGTATACAGCACTATTATCCTAAACTGTCACGATAAAGGCCAGTCGCATTATGTTTTTAATTTTTCCTGACTTCAGCAAGCTATTTTATATTTTGTATGAATACAACAATTAATTCTAGACATTTTGAATCTTGGTGAAATGACAGAAAATAGCGCCATTCTAAGTATTGAAATTGACGATTGCTATTTCTGTGTATAAATATCTTTCATAGAAACATTTTAAAACTCCAGAACCCTGGAAAGGCATTTATTCATGTCCATCAAAAAAGTTTTAAGTTATCATAGATTTACATCCAAATCTAATTTAAAACTTAAAAGCTATATTTTATGTTATTAGGTTCTGTTTGATTAGTTCTAAAGGTTCTGGATTTGAGCTATATGTTTTGCTGTAGCTCTTAAAAAGTTTATAAAACGTGGGCCCTTTTTGCACTCAGGAGGTTAATATAAGATAAATATAACATTATTGAGCGTGTTAAGACTTACGAGCAAACTTCCATTCAAAGGTTTTAGACCATTTCAAAACTTTTCTAAAACCTAAGATGTTACTTGGGCGGTTCTTTATGGCGCGGCGTGACCACAGATTAGGTAAAAGTTTAATTATTACGTAAATGACGTTTCTCTAATGACAATACACAAGAGTTTCACTCCACGTTACTCTTTACTTTTTGCGTGTTGTTTTTCGTTTCGTATCACTCAAAAATTAAATAATTGAAAAAAAAAACGTAGATACTTCTCCGGCAACCAAAATGATATCAGGGGTTTCAGTAAGACCCCCTGAGCCCCCCCCCCCCACGGTATCAGTTTCCCTAGAACGAAGGCGCTCATTTCTAATACCAACCCTACTTAGTTTTTATTTCAATGAATAATGTTGATAAATAAATAAGTGCGTTTGTAAGAATAGGGGAAAGGTTACTTTGATATTTAATACATCTAGAAAAGAAAATTATTGTAAGCAAAACAACTGTAAAAAGAAGAAAAATAGTTTTGATAATCGACTATTAGTTTTTCTGGAAAATGAAACATATGTAAAATGAATTCATTACTTACAATATTATGTAAAAAACTATATCTGGGATTCAAAACTTCGTTAAACCGTTTCAGAGGTTTTGAAGTTCGAACAAAAAAGTTTCGAAAGTAAGATAGGTTACCTGAATAAACTATTTGACTTTAACTTGGACGTTTACTCATTGACAAAATGTTACAGCCAGATGAAGCGAGACCCGAACTCCCTCTGACAGACAAAAAGCAGGAGAACTATCCAGTGGGAGTATGTATTGACACATGTGCTATTCATCAACTTCCTTGGGGTAATTTTTTCTTTTCTTGGTTTTAAAATATTTTGCATGCTGCCAAAATTTGCTAGTTTTTCATGCGGTCACCTGATCGTACATTCAACCATAATTATGCTTTTTATCTTTGTAAAGATAGATATTTGTTAAACTGTTAAAAATGGATGTTGATGTTTAAACTGTTATAAATAAGGCTCACATTGCCTTACAAAGTAAGTAGATAGTTGACTAAGGTGCAATGATCGAATTGCCAGATTATATAACACAAGCACTTTACCCGCAACTTCGTTCGCGTGGATGTGAGATTTTAAAAAGAATCTTTTTTTGTTATAATAAAATATAGCCTATTGTTCCCCACAAGGTATATAGCATTCTATCAGTGAAATAATTTTTAAAATTAGACCAGTTCCAGAAATTAGCTCCGACATACAAACAAACAAACAAAGACAAAGTCACAAACGTTTCCTCTTTATTAATAGTACTAGTTGTCGCCCGCGACTTCGTTCGCGAAGACTACACTATCCCACAGGAACCTGTTACCGGGATAAAAAGTATCCTATATCCTAGTCCGGGTCATGGTCTTTCTATGTGCAAAGTTTCATCCAAATCGGTTCAGCCATTTTCACGTGATGCGCGGTCAAATAAACAGACAAAAATTCTAAAAACTTTTGGAACTTGTTCTGTTATCGATTCTAAGTATCCCTAGCCAACTTTTTTCGAATATCTTCCATGTACAGACTTTCGACCCTCTTTAGCTTAATTATATGTATAAGTAGATATAGATATCCCAATGTTTTTCGCAATAAAATTTGTGTTTTATCACCATGCTTGCAAAGTGCAGGTTGGTTGATCACTGGCCCGGGTGATCTTAATTCCGAAACACGCTTTTGCACCTAAAACCGAATATCAGGTCTAGCGCTTTGCCACTCCACCAAGGAGTATAATATCATACATACATCCAATTAAACTAAAACTAAACTTTCAGGGGAAAACGAAACCTTACCGCCCATGCCGTTATTGCTAGTCGTTACCCAAACGGGCTTGCTAACAATATTCAACATCATAAACATGAGCAAACAAGCTACCCAGCTATGCACACCACCACAACAGCTGGCTTTACCGGCAGCTGTGATGACTACGGAGATACCTGATGACGTTCCACCGCAACCGATTGTACAAGCCCAAGCGCCTCCACCCCCTAAGGTAAGATAATATTAATTAGTATTTCACCTTTTGTATTCTTTGAATTTACTAGCCTGAAGAAACGAAGTATGCCGCTGCCGCAGCTGGCTTTGCCGGAAGCTTCTATGACATTGCAGATTCAAGATGACGCTTGACGATGAAGGTAAGATGCCTATTAACACTCTTTGAAGAAAACCAGAAAGCAAGCTACCTTTCTGGGTATACTAACGCAGCAGCTGACTTTGCTGGCAGCTGCGATGACCACGGAGATACCTGATTACGCTTCACCGCAACCGATTGTGCAAGCCCAGGCGCCTGCACCCCCCAAGGTAAGAAATATTCATTCTTTGAACTAAATACTAGCCTAAAGAAGCAAGTTATTGAACCATGTATGCCGCTGTAGCAGCTGGCTTTGCCGGCAGCTGCGATGATTACGGAGATCTCATTTATCGTGCAAGCCCAAGCGCCAACACCCCCGAAGGTGAAGTATATCGATACTTAAGAGTTTGTCATTGTTAATAGTCTAGAAAAATACTGTATTTTTGTAAAAAAAAAAACTTAATATGCCGTTGCTGGGGGTGGGTTACCAATGGCTTTACTATCCGAAACAATTCAAAGGTAGTCATATCTTAGTTTGGTCACTCGTCTTTTGATTCAGCTTTGACTATCGGTACAATCTTGAAAGTTAAGAGGCCTATCACAAAATGCGCGCGCTGGCGCTTTCTCAGTACTACGAGCGGCCGACGCATCGCAAAAGTAGCATTTTGTGCAGTTATAATTACATTTATTTGAAGTTTAATAATTTTTTATCGTTAAAAAATTATATAATTAGAAATCTTTGACTAACGTTAATTCAGGTGTACATTTTACTTAATAATATTAATAGGGTAAGGAGATATTTACATCTGATTCTGAACGTTTTATGGCTTTGAATGAAATTATTTTTTGTAGAAATTCCATTCATATTTTGAAATTCCAAGGCCGCTACGAAGTCAATCACTATTTAACGGATATTGTTATATATTTTTCATTTCGTTTGCTTAGTAAAGTAGTTCAATCCATGAGCTAAAAATTTCCGTCTGCGTATTTCATTGAAAACTAGCTTCGGAATTTTGGCTTTATATAAAAAGATAAGGGAAAATTGCAGAAAGCGAGGCCGCTATGAAATATACTAATAACCTTTTCTCCACCATACAATAAGTTAAAACTGTCTAAGGGTTTCAGTTTCTCTGAACAAGAACGCCGAAGTTGGGCATTTTATGCAAAAATCACGGTCAAAATGTAATAGGCCTCTTAAGCAGCTTTCGCAAAACTGCTTAACTTTCAAGATTGTAACCCGACAAACCACATCGAGCTCCACTTCAGTTTCATTGAAATTATATATTTACAGCCGCAGCCGCAGCCACAGCCGGCACCTCAGTTCTTCCAACCGACTACGCAAATAGCCCAACCGGCGCAGAATATAAACCAGTCGTTTGGCGCGGCGACCGCAGCCAAACAGCCGACCTTCGAACCCCAGCTGCCGCAATACTTTAGCTCAAGTAAGTGCATTTGGTTGGCCAGTATGCAACACAGTAAGCACCATAATTAGTTAAAAAAAATAGATTTATGCGATATGAATAAGCATGTACGATAAACGAACTATGAAGTATATTTTTTTATTAGCACGAATGTTTTTGGCAAAAACAGACTTAAAAAACTTTTGAGTAAAATCCAGCTTGGATGCAGTACGCACGCACCGCCCTAGCCCGCAGAAAGTTTGCACATGCAGGAGAAACAATGGGTGCAAACGAAAATGCACACCAACACCGATAACCCGACACGTGTTTCGCCCCTCCACGGGGCATCCTCAGGAGCTGTTGACTGGAAGATAATTACGTCAAAGAACTTAATATTATTTATCAAATCGCTATTTCTAACGGTTACTCAAAACAAATTATTGATAGTTTAATTAAAAATAAGCAGAATGAAAAGGTTCGTTCACTGCTTTATGCGTGTCCTCCAGAACACATCCACAAATATGTAGGAAGTCTGACTTATGTAGGCCCTATTTCAGATAAAATCGCTAATATCCTTAGGAAAAACAAAATCTACGTTACTTTTAGAACAGACCAGAATGTACGTCACCTTTGTAACGGCAAAGATCGTTTAGAAAACTCAAAAAAATCTGGTGTTTATAAATTAATTTGTAACGATTGTGGTGGGGTCTATGTAGGTCAGCCAGGCCGAAATTTTGACATTAGATATAAGGAACATGTTGCCGCGTATAGGAATGGCCTTTCGGATAAGTCACATTTCGTAAAACATTTAATTGATACCGGCCTCCTTGTGCGACAATAACAGTTACAAGATTTTACATGTTTGTAATAAAAGTTTGCGGTCGTGTGTGTTGGAGCAATTAGAAATAATGAAACATAATAATGACAGTTATGCGCTGTTGAATGACCAAACAAATTTAGTTTCATCCCCATTATTACTTATTGTCGCGGGTCATCATCATCATCATCATCATCATCATCATCATCATCATCATCATCTCAGCCAAAAGAAGTCCACTGCTGGACAAAGATCTCCCCCAAGGATCTCCACAACGACCGGT
Organism: Eudonia lacustrata; assembly: GCA_947562085.1. NCBI lineage: Eukaryota > Metazoa > Arthropoda > Insecta > Lepidoptera > Crambidae > Eudonia > Eudonia lacustrata. The sequence goes on from OX387342.1 coordinate 17,089,096, forward strand.
TTTGTGCTGCTCGCATCCAGCGGCTTCCCGCGACCTTTACCAGATCGTCTGTCCACCTTGTTGGAGGCAATACGTCACAAATGTCGATCGATGGCGCTTTATAAGGGGCCGGGAGCTGCGTAGCCGTAACATTCGGTGTGCAGCTCTCGACCAGTCAACAGCTCCTGAGGATGCCCCGTGGAGGGGCGAAACACGTGTCGGGTTATCGGTGTTGGTGTGCATTTTCGTTTGCACCCATTGTTTCTCCTGCATATGCAAACATTCGTTGGGCGGGAGGGCCGTGCGTGCGTACTGCATCCAAGCTGTATAAACGAGTGAGTTAGCGGAATTAACACTACATATTATTTATATTACATTTTTTAAATTTGTTTGGTCATTCAACAGCGCATGACTGTCATTATTATGTTTCATTATTTCTAATTGCTCCAACACACAATAGTTTGTGGTAGTATGATGTACAGCCGTATGTACGTTTGACTCTTAGGTATTTATTTATTAATAGTTAGTACAGGAATAAATAGCTATAATTATGAAAGCTTTCATACCAAAAAGTTGACAATATTAATTTGTAATTTGTAGGTGCTCCGCAAGTGGAACAAAAGCAGCCAGTAGAAGTCAAACCAACACCACCACCAGTTCAAACTCAAGCGGCAGCTCCTACGGTAACTAGACATTAATAACTTGAATAAGATGGTGACGACAAAGTTAGTGGCATTCCTGCCATTGTAACAGTTAAGTCATAGCTGTTAACAACTGTTGTATGCAACTGCTGTATAACAAGTTTTTCAATGTTTGAAGACTGCAGGTAAAACCTTAGCCTTAGCGTCACTTACTATCAGATTATAAAGGCCAAAAGCTTTTCACATAGTAACTCCCTCACTGTCACTTGATTAACTGCAGGTAAAACCTTAGCCTTAGCGTCACTTACTATCAGATTATAAAGGCCAAAAGCTTTTCACATAGTAACTCCCTCACTGTCACTTGATTAATACGTAAGACTAAATTTTGAATGCTGTTTAGTCTTACCGGATCTTTCTACTTGTTCCGCTTAATAATTCTGATATAAAGCCATTATGAACAGTTTCCGTAAATGCCTTTCTACGCTATATGCCGTTCGGCGCTATATGCCGGTCGTCTATATGCCGTTCGACGCTATATGCCGTTCGTTGCAATACCCAACCTATCCAACCCATCAACCTGCTTTCGTCCAGCATTGTGTGTATTCAAGGCCCAATCTTTCCATGTAGGCCTAATTCCATTGAAATACGTTTATAGGCTAAAATGATTATAATAATCGTTTTTTAACTTACAGCCAGTACAGAAACCCTCGACGCCCACCACCACAGTGCCGTCCCCTCAAATGCAGGAAACATACGCCGCGCTAAAGGCAGAACAGGAGCGGATCAAAACAAACAAAGCTAACCAGGAGTTGAAGAATATGCTCATCAAAGAGGTGAACGACTTCCAAATGGAGCTGTACAAGTTTATGGTGAAGACGAGGCAGACACAAACTAAGGTATGGTTGAAAAGCACCTTTATACTTTATGTTGTCTTTCGTGTAGATGGTTGTGGTTGATCATACGCCATTACTGCTTCTTTTGCAAAAGTAATATCGGTGTTTCGTGTGTTTGAAGGTTTATCGTTGTGTTTTAAAAAGTTATTGATTTAAAGAAAATGCCACCTGTGAGGCGTCAAAATATCGGTCGGCGTACGCGTAATGCAAGTCGAGCTCACAACACTGTCCATGAATCATGTTCTTCTTCACTATTTCATACAATTCTAGATTTACTTCGGGAATTTCTGCGCATATTATTGAGTCATTTTCATCTGGTCTTATTTTTTCGACCATCTACAGAAGAATATGCGCATGAGGCAGTCCTCTCTTCTGCCACTCTACAGAGTACATCCAACGTCGTACGTCTCTGAAGACATGATATGAATGAATGACTATCAATATGTCCCAAGGCCAAACGATGTCTGTTTGTGGCTTAGATTTCAGCACACCATGTTTTTCACACGGAAAATTATACACAGCATGCTCTCGAGTGGGCAAACCATCCAGTTTGTTTGTGTTAGCTAAGGTCTTAGCTAAAGATGGGCTAACAAAAAATATTGTACACACTGTAGCATTAATGGATAGACCCCGCTTTTTCTTAACTTTTACATATTTTTGAGTTGTATGATATTGATGTTGTCTTGTGTGGTCTAATGTTATTTCATTGCAATAAAGGTTTTCAATTATTAACATTCTCCAGCTGCAACAAGACCTAGACGCTCTCAATTCGAACTTAAGCCTACCAGTAGCGGACGCAGAACAACTGAAGAAAGAATGTTCGATAGATGATCTGCGCGGCGCCATAGTGCAACTCAAACTGGAGTTGGTTCGGATGTGCGCTGTAGTTGCGGAGGCGAGGACGCATGCTGAGTAAGAACCTCCTTTGAATGCTGAAATTAAGAAATTAATATTGAAATTATGAAAATCAGCAATCTGGATAAAATCCAAATCTGGCGGTGATCTAAATCCGGTTGTGATTTATATTCGGATATATTCTATATCCGGATGAAATCTACATTTGGATATGATCTATATTGATTTATATCCGTTAATTATTTAAATACAGGTAGTAGAAAATAAGTAAATAGTCTTATAACTGTCCCACCGCTGGGCAAAGGCCTCCATCATTGAAATCATTCAAATTTAATCATAATCCAAATATAATAATTATCCTGGATTTTTTATTTCTTCAGCGTAGGCATATAGTATAGTAGAAGCTAGGTTTATTCATGTAACGGAGTACTTTTTAAGGGATAATTATGGTTGTTTGCGCATTGTCATCTTGTATTGATTACTTTATTAAAGCTTATTTCAATTAATTGTATAGAAAAATAGCTAATAATAATAAAACTAATAAATAGCATTTCTGTTGCAAGCATCCATGGACTAGGTGGCCGTTTTCCATCAGGCAGGCCGTATGCTTTTTAGACGAATCAGTAACATATAAAACATATTATTATTGCGCAGCAGCATGATCTACAAAAGAAATTGTCATTCCTTTCCAAAAAGAAAAATATATTTCTATAATAAATACGTGAATTATTTTCAGAGCGAACGATCTACAAGAGTGGACGCAAGCAGACCCGCTAACAACTAAACGCGTTGCCTCAGTGAAGAAGCTCGCGTACTATGTGCAGAATCAAGTCGAGCAAGCCCATAGGGCGCTCGAGCACAAATGGAACGAGCACACTGTCAAAGATCCGAAGACGAGAAAGTAAGTAAAGTTGCCACCACGCATGATAAGTTTTTGAACTTAAACATTAAACATTATATTATTTTTAATGTCATCATGATAGAGAGAGATTTCTATCTCTCTCTATCGATAGAGCGTGAGAATAACTCAAAATAATATTATACAACGTCACATATTAGACAGTTCAAATAAATGTTAGTCTAGATTCTGGTTATTAACTTAGGTATTCTGGTTTCTTCAATTTTTCAGTTGATTCTTATTAATCCAAAAGTTGTTCTACAATAATATTTTTATCTGAAGAAAATGTAGGTATACCTTGAAATGGTTTTAAACATCTCTCTCATCATCATCATCATCATCGTCTGACAAAAGACGTCCACTGCTGGATAAAAAAAAACATAAATAAACTTATTTTTTAATTAAAATATTTAGTATGAAATATTACTAATAAAGTTCTCTTATTTTCTCTTTATTTTAATATATTTAAATTGAATGTTGTGCTTGGTTGTTACTGAAATGCAAATTTCGAAATATCATTGTATGTGAAAAATTGAATGTTTTGATTTGTATTTTGTAACCGTGCCAAAAATAAATAAAATAAATTATTACGTAGGTACCTCCAACACAACACAACCACACACTCCAAATGCAATTTAATTTGTATATTTAAAACTTGTAATATATTACAGGCCCGGTCAGTACATGATCCGTCCAATACTTGATGACGTGTACCAGCCCTTGGTTAAACAACAAGAGATCTTGTCGCGGCAGCAAGCGGTACTGAGGACTCTTAAGAATACTCTTAAGGAGGTTGACGCTACGCCCATGTTCAAATCTACTTCATTATTGAGGAGTACCCCTTTTAGGAGCAAGTAAGTTGAGCATTCGTTATCTCATTCGTTCATAGGCCAGGCACATGCGTATGTATTAAAAGAGTGCGTATATAAGCCTAGATATTTGTAGACCGTACTGCTGTTTTAGTCTGACAGCGTAATGCAATAAAAAAAAAGTTAAGGGTGCGCCGACCAAAAAATGCCAAAAATGCAGTTACGGTAGTAGATATAATTGAAAATACTATCGTATTAAATGAACAAAATATATATTTAGTATCATAGGGAACGTGTTTACAATTTGTCAGAACCATAAATTCATAACACGCTATAGTTTTTTCTACAATATCATTTAAAGTTGGGCAAAAATCATGAAAACGAGTGGCGGCGTTTAGTAGATTTCTTATAGTTCATCTAAATTATTGTACCTCTAATTTTGTATAAACAATCATCAATGGATAAACTACAAATTGCTAGACTACATTTTCGATTCATCAAGTGATTATTTAAATAATTATTTTTTATTAAGCACCTTAAATTCCCCATACAAAATTAGTATGGCCGCGCGGCATCAAATAAATATGGACGACGACATTTCAAATAAAACATATTACACTTGTCACTTACGGACGGCGCACCCTTAAGTACTATCGTCTGCGCCGGTCTAAAGGCTGTTGGTAGGATGTTCAAAATAAAACTTTAAACTCACTTATTCCACAGGGACCCGTTATCGAAACTTACCAAAAACATTCTGAACATGAGCATAGAACCTCAAAATAAATCGAAAGAACCTTTACTCAACGCCCAAAAGTTAGACGCGCTTAGAGACATGCTATCTAACCACAAGACTATCAAAGTGAAACCGGTCAATGTGGAGTTGAGGCAACAACTCGCAACAATGAGGTTGAATTATGAGAAGAGCTTAAAAGAAAAAGCAACGCAGCTAGTCAAGAGCGAAATTGAGTCGTATGTGCAACAGGTTAAGAGCGAAACTCAACAATTTGCTCCACAAGTAAATAATGAAGTTAGGCCGTTTGCTCCTCAAGTCAAAAGTGAAACTGAACCATTTGCACAACAGCTCAAAATTGAAGCTAAACCGTTTGCTCTACAAATTAAGAGCGATCCTCAATCATTCGCTCAAAAGACTCAGCCTTCTCAATACGTGCAGCCTGCTCCAAAAGTGGGTAAGTTAGAGTACACTTTTTATATCATACAGTTGGTGAGTACAAAAATATTAAACAATCATCATCATCATCATCATCATCATCATCTCAGCCAAAAGACGTCCACTGCTGGACAAAGGCCTCCCCCAAGGATGTCCACAACGACTGGTTATAGAAAACAAACAATAAAAAAATTAAACAATACTTTACAATAAAATTTTCCTTGTAAAATAATAGATGATAATGATGATAAAAATTTTGAATGATTAATCATGAATGATATTCCCCGAATCTAGTATAATTAATTAATCTCATCAACTTAAAATCTTACAGTGTATCAGGCTTGCTACAACTTTTTGTGTGATAGAGACCCTATCCATAAGTTTTGTCTCTATCATACGGTATGAACACGAAAGAGACAATTCTTACGCATTGACAACATACTATACATTTAAAGAAACTTTTTTATCATCATCATATTAGTCTACTTGTGGAAATAGGCCTCTCCAAGAGCACATCTTTAAACTCCTTAACTAAATGTTAATGTATCCATTTCAAATGCCAATGTTGTTATATATGTTGACACCATTATTCCCAATTACACTATATTCTATAAAACCAATAGTAAGTAAAGTAAAATAAATAGCTTATCCCACTGCTGGGCAAAGGCCTCCATCACTGTAATCAAGTCATCAGTCATCAGTCTACAATTGATGGGTAATGGCTTAATCACCAAGCTTGCCAAATGCGGGTTGGTGATCTGATCATAAACCCGGGCTATGCATCGAAAAATCCGAAACACGCTTTGCCCGACCTGGGAATCGAACCCGGGACGTTCATTTATCGGGCCGAGCGCTTTGCCACTCGGCCTCCGAGGTGTTAATCAATATTAAAACTCAAATATGATTATTTGTTATGATTCTAGCTGCACCATCCTCCGTGGCTAAAATCGAACCAAAGCAGAGTTTTATCAAACAATCGCCAATAAATGTGCCATCCTTCAACCCAACTGTAGGCAGTGTTAAACCGACGGTGCCAGGGCTGGCGAACGTAGCTAGAACACTGTTCACCGATGCCGATGGTGAGTTGTGTGACAAATTTTATCACGCAAAACGAAACGTGGATTTAACTCGCGTTTATTTATTCGATTTTTGTATAGATTATACAAACTATCACAAACATTTCCTCCCCGCTGGAAATTGATCCCTGGATCTAAAGGCAGAACAAAGTGCAGACGAACCGTGCGGTTCGCAAGCATCTAGAAACATTAATATGGACACGTTTGGACATGTTCGCGAGTGGTTAGCGAGTAGTTCGCGTGTATTTTATTATGTCCTCTAGAGAACACGAACAGTGCGGTTCGCGTGCATCTTAGGAACCACTTTTGTAGAAGAGACATTCAAAACACTTCATGTAATCCTTTTACGCGAGCAGCGCGTTCCTTGCACGCGAACCGTTGGCGTACATGCGCGCGGGCGTACAATGTGACGCGTCCATAGCCAGTCGAGGCGCGTAGCATGCACGGTTCGTGCGTGTGCACAGGTCTGGACCCGCCTTAAGACCGTTGGATGAGTAAATGCAAAGCTAACGACGCAATACCATGAAGCTTTAAATGAAAAGTAACTTCAATAGTTTAGTATTAATAACAAGCTAGAGTGAATAATTAATGGAACCAGGCGTTACTTTGCGGAAATCCATGGCACACAAAAATGCAATTGAAATAATAAAAGCTTGGACGCAGTACGCAAGGGGCGGTACGGACGGGGAGGGCGGTGCTTGCGTACTGCATCCGAGCTTGATGAACGAGTGAATTAAAACTACATACTATTTAAATTGCATTTTTGTAAGTGGAAGTGGTCAAAAATAGCTTGCAAGATTCGGACTATACATACTATAAGTTAAGTTGAATAAAAGCTTGTTTTAACGATTATTATGTATATGTTTTTACTACAATCATTACCCGATTGAACAACAGTCTCATTACCAATAAACAATGTCAAAAAACTGTTAACATAGTTTAGCCTCGCAGTCAAAATAGAATTGACGTTTTTTCGCTCCAAAATAGAGAATGAAAGTCTGTTATTAACCTTTTCACCGCCAAACTATCCTGCACGCGATGTCCCGCTGTACGCCAACGTATGAATGTATGTTAATAAAGTAGGTACAAAGAAGAACTTCTATAGAAGTGCTGGCGTGGGCGGCACGAAAATCTCGAACTTCTATAGAAGTTGTTGGCGGTAAAAAGGTTAAATATTTTCCTCTTTATTTTATCTTATAGTTTTCAATCTGTACTCCAATCAGCTTTGTATCCGCAGAACCACAGCAGGAATCCACGAAACCACCAACAGAAACGACCGCTTCGTTATCCATCAAACCCATTGCCCAACCACCACCATACACGTCCCAACCACAGCCTTCCGCTTTCCCTACCACAGTAGCGTCTCCAGTGAACACCAGGAGTGTACTCAAAGATTTGTTGCAAAACAAACAAGCGAATGCGGCAGCCGCAGCCGTAGCCGCAGCAAATGCCGTGTCGGCATCTGCGGCAATCAAATCGGATACCAGCACTTTTATGGGTCAGAAGATATGTAGTCCCTCTGCGTATTCATGTAAGTTCTGTATTATTTACAAAAAAAAACTTTTTAAAAACAAGCTTTATTTCTTGTTAATAAAAAAAGAACTAAATATAATTTAAACCTGATAATGAGAAAAAATACCATTATATAGGTACCTACATTGCAACCTTTAACAATAAATTAACCTTCTTCGTCTACGTCACAATAATCCTATATTGTACATACCTAATAACATATTTTTATTAAACCCTAACAGTCTTTTTGACGACCTCCTTGGTCGAGTGGTTTGTACACCAGTTTTCATGGTGTCGCCGTCTCTGAGGTCCCGGGTTCGATCCCCGGTCGGGTCAATTTAGAAATTATTGTTTTTCTAAATTGTCTCGGGATTGGGTGTTTTCTATGTATATTATGTATGTATTTAAGTATTTTTAGTATGTTTATCCGTTGTCTAGTAACCATTTAACGAGTTTCATAACGAAGCTTCTCTTGGGCTAGATAATTGGTGTAAGTGTAGGAAAGTTTAGTTTAGTTTAGTCTTATAAATAAACACGGAATAAAAGTTATTCTCAACGTAACGTCAGAATAAGCAAAATTTCTAAAAATAAACTCGGAATAACTTACACCGAGCAGAACGTCGACGTAACTCTTCATGTAAGCGTTATTCCGACCCGTACCCTTGTTTAAGGTCGGAATACCCAAGTTGTAGTAGTTAATTTGATTGTTACGTATACGTATTTTATGTATTTTTAAAATTCTTCAGATTTAATAAATCAAATACAAAGTGCGATAAATGTAAAAATTCGACCGTAATTTTATTAAGGTTGCACAGATTGTATCATCCATCATAATAAGCAATGAAAAATTCAAAAAGATAGTATATGAGTTTGGATTGGCATTGACAGATTTCGGCCGCTCCTCTTCCATTTTTGAAATTTTTGATAAGAGTATAAATGCGTTTGTGTCAAATGGATGGTAGTGTGTGTAATGTTTGTTTTATTGATTTAATGTAATTTTTATGCAGAGTAAAAACTTGGAACCGAAATAGGGATTCCAAAATTTCCAAATATCTTTATTTTGTGTTCACGCTATCAATTGTCGATTACCTGACTGTGGCGCTCAAAAAAGTTAAACTTATGCAGCTTCTACTGTACACCATTTTCTGTACTATGTTTTTGATTTTATAAAGAATTTATTTAACGTTGATTAGTTGGGCCCGGTTGTCGATTTCTGCTTAAAATATGACTGGATCGCGATCACTCTAACTCTGTTTTCAGTCGCCAAGAATTTTTTTATGCATTGTTGTATTACAAGAAAACTAGATTCAGATAAATGACAATGACTTTGTCTTTTTTCAAATAGTAAATATCACAGTCTAATTGATTTCTTTCAGTTGCGCCACCAAACGTATCTGCGCCAACAACTGCAGCGTCTTCTGTATTCACTGCGAAACCAATATCAGATATAAATAACATGTTCAGCAAGTTCCAACCTCAAGCTTTCGCACTGGACTCTAAGGCAATAGGTGCTAATATAAAATCGTCTGAAACAGGCGAACCTGATGTTATTGTTTTAACCGATCCTGTAGAGTTAAAAAAAGAGGAACCTATCGGCAGCCTATTTGGCACAAAATCTTTCCTACCATTGAGCGCCAACAAACAAACAACAGAAACGAAAATACAAGAAGCACCGAAGGTAGAGACTAAACCGATCAAAGTTATTATGAAAGCTGCAGACAAATCGAAAGAGAATGTTCCAGAAAATGCAGCAGATAAAGCTCCACAAGAACCACAGAAGCCATCGGTTGATATAAAAGAAGTTGATGTGAAACCTATTGCTCTAAGTATTAGTAGTTCATCTTCAGTTTTTGCTTCTACCACTCCACCTAGTTTGACTGCTACAAGCGTTACTGGTAAGTTCTTTCTTATTTAAAATCTTTTTCAGTAATACGTAGTCAAATGTATACAGTGGTGGACATTTAATTAGAAACACTTCCAACGGAATATAACATTATACAAGATATTTGACCCTTATTTATTTGGAAATGAAACAACAAATAGCATAAAATATGTTCAATAACTTATCATTTATTAGAAAAAACAACAAAATATCAACTAAACAAATGCCGATTCAATTTTAAAATTCATACAAACAACTAAATGAGTTTTAAAGTACCAGCAATAATGGACAACTAATTAAAAACAGTACAAAAAAAAATTAAAGATAAATAATTTATAGGTTTAAATATTGAGCATTATATAATTTAGGTAATAGATACTGTGTATAGGCTACTAAGACTTATAATTAATATTTTGTTGCGTATCCTTTATTTATCAATCACAGCTCTACAACGACGTGGCATTGATTCAAGCAATTTCATACATTTTTCAAGTGGGATTGAATTCCATACTAAATAACTGTAACTACACTGCAGCGTCACGTGTGTCAAAATAAGCAAATTTTGACGTTTCGGTAAGAATACCGTACCGTACCGTTTAACAGAAGATAAGCAGCGCTGCTGCCGTAGTGTTGCAATCGCGTTGCCCGCAGCTGCACGTGCTAAACATTTCACAACTTGCCCTAGAGCATCCGGCCATCCGGCCTCACAGCTCGCCGGATATCCGGTATCCGGTATCCGGCCAAACAACTATCCGTTTCATCTCTAGTCATTATCATGCCGAAAGATCCAGGTTACAGGCAAATTGTCGTCAGAGTAGGGAATCATTGTCTCTTCTAAGATGTTTTTGTACTGCAGTTGATCCATTGTACCTTCAATCTTTCGAACGGGTCCAACTCCACATCCGGAAAAACATCCCCATACCTTGATATTGCCGCCCCCGTGCTTGACTATGCTTCTAATGTATTTATAATTAAAAGCATGGTTTATTGGACGTCTAACTTAGCGCTTGCCGTCTGAATCTACCATGTTAATTTTAGTTTCATCTGAGAATAAGACTTTTTTCCAATCTCGCACCGTCCAATTGGCATATTTTTAGCGAATAATAATCGCTTCTCTCGATGTTGCTTGGTAAGAAAGTAAGTACACACGGCGGCAGATCAACCTACCCAAAACTGTCAAATTTCTACAATCAATTTTGAACTTTATTATTTGGTTATAAGGATCAATATTCATTGGAGAAATTTGACAGGTTTGGGTAGGTTGATCTGCCGCCGACTGTACCTTTCGAGAAACCCTCCCAAACAATTTTGCTTCCACTAATCTACGGCGTACCAGTCTTGACGAGACGTTTCTAGGGTCATCAGGCGAAAAAACTTCATTTTTAATCTGGTTGGAGCCTTTAAATGGGTCTTGTTTAGCAATACGTACAATTAGCATATCTTCTCTGGTAAAAATTTCCTCGGTCGAGCATTTCTAAGAACATTTTCAATAGTTCCGTGTCTTTTATAATGGTCAATTGCATTAAAAACTTTCTTCACGCAACATTTTAAATGATCAGCTATTCTTTTGTACGTCCATTTTTGGTCGATGTGCAAATTAACAATTATTTGCCTAGTTGACGCGTCCCAACTTTTATTATTGCCCATTATGAACAAAAAATCATAAACTAAATTCCAATTGATGTTCAATTGCTGCCAAAACGATAGAAATAGCTAAGAAAAAAGTTTTATTTTTTCATTTTTAAAAATGGAATGTGCCGTGCATACTTTTTTAAAGTGTTTCTAATTAGGCGTCCAAGCGGCCAGTAAGTAACAGAAAATAAGCTATGTATGCTTTAAACTCTTTTTATGATTGAAGTTTAGATAGTTTTGTTTTTTAATGTATTTTATCCTTTGGGTGGAGGTTGCCAAATTTGGATTAGGTTCATTACTGACTTTCCAGTTTCTTATTAAGTCAGCTTCTAAAATCGCCCTATTCACACGAGGTCGTATTCGTTATAAGTTCAATTCTGAGTAGGTTTAATCCTCTAAATGTCAAATTCTGAGGAAGTCAGATCTTAAATAAGTTCAATTTTGACAAAAACAAATTATAACTGGGTCAAATTCAATAATGAACCTTTTTCTGTTGAGGTCAGATTCTACACACGCTTAATTCATTAATAGCCTATTTCAAATTTCGTTCGATTCTGATTAAGTTAGACTCTCAGTAAGTGACATTCCAATGTAAGTCGATTTCATAGCACGTTTAGCATATACACAGTCAACCACAATTATTTGTATGGCCTATTTAAACAAAAATCGAAATAACAATATTAGGTCTCTATTATTAATTCAATAAAACTATAAACCTACCAATTGTTCCACTAGATTGTCAGTGTCGTTCTGCATATTCATTTCTGATCCACTAGTGCTGCTTGAATCGAAACATTCGGATTCTGAACCCGAAATGGAATCAGAGTCGGGCACAATATCATTAAGATCCCCTCTTAACATTTCTTTCAAAGCTTATATATGAACTTTCTTTAGAAAATTGTACAAACTAATAGGTACTTTTTGATTTTACGTCGGCATTTTTTTTATATGACGATCGAGTTTTAGGTCGACTTTTTTAGATTTTTTCCTTTCCTTGTGAGCTTGTGCTTGTCTTATTGCAAATGTCACTATGTTTCGCCTCTTTTTATAAAGTCATTAAAAATTATGAATGTTTGGTTCTTTCGATAGTTTTTTATTGAGTCTATTATGCCACCATTCCAAGTGGTTGGTGGTGCAATATGTCTCTTTGGAGCATTCAAAAATATTTGGAGTTGTCAAACCCATCCAATATCTTTTGAAGTATTTTTCTATTTTTCAATGTTATATACCTATATGCGATAATTTTTATAATAAGCATAACCACCCTTCCGGTATGTATTCGTTTGGCAGTAAAGGCAAGTATGTCAATAATTTTACAAACTTTTTCCCATCCTTTTCTTTATCAATTTTAATTTCCTTTGATTTTTTTGATATAAGAAGCATCCTGATATTTGCAGTTTCTATAACTTTTATTTCCTTTTCCATTGTAATTTTAGCAAGAATAAATAGTATTGATGACCAACTGTACTTGTTCTTCGAAGAAAATACCTAATGTAGAAAATAACTAATTGAGACGTTTACCTATAAATAATTCTACCTAATTAGACTCAGTCATATCAAAGAAACCTACGTGGTTAGAATTTGGTTTATAAAGAAAAGTTTCTCATTTGAATCAGTCCTCGTACAAATCTGACCTACGAATAAACTCCCTAACCTACTGAAAATCTGACCTCCTCAGAAAAAGACCAAGTAATAATTTGGTGCATATAGTATGAGGCATATCCAGAGACTGACCAACTCCGAATCCAACCCAATAAAAACCTGATCTGCCCAGAAGCTGACTAAATAAGAAACTGGAAAAGTTAGTAATGAACCTAATCCGAATTTGGCAACCTCCGCCCAAAGGTATTTTATGAGTATCGTAATTGAGTGGCTATATTGTTGCATGATTATTAACCTTTTTACCGCCAACAACTTCTAAAGAAGTTCGAGATTTTCGTGCCGTCCACGCCAGCACTTCTATAGAAGTTCTTCTTTGTACCTACTTTATTAAAATACATTTATACGTTGGCGTACAGCGGGAAATCGCGTGCAGGATAGTAGGGCGGTGAAAAGGTTAAATATTGAATCTATAAATTTTTCACGAATATTGTATGTGGACTTTCAACTTTCATAATTCATATGAAGTGTCCACCACTGTATGTCGGAGACATGGAGCTAGCATCGCTTAGAAACGACAAGTATAGTCTATACTTGAGTGTGGTCTGTGCAGCATATGCTCTATGGTTTGCGAAACGTCAACGTCAGTTGGCGCGACAACGGACTGGACATTTGAACGGGAGCGGTCGGAAAGTATACGCACGCGCAGTACTCACTTCATTTCTGAAATCCATTTGCATTGGGCAACTGTTTCTAAATAATTTAATGGTGATGTTAAAATAACATTAAAGTGACGACTGTAGACTGCGTTTTTATTTTAAAGATCCAAGATGAACTGTGTTATCGACGAATCCGAGTTCGTCGACCGTCCTACGTAGTACTATTATTTATTCTGTGGTCCTACCTACAAACCCCTCCCGCCGACATATATGTAAATTGGTTATTGTAGAAACTTCTTATTAACGTTATTATTCTTCCACAGTTGAATCTCAAAAACCGGTTGAAACGAAATCTGAAGTAGAACCTGATTTGACTAAAGAAATCACAGAAAAGTCTTCAACTCCTTTATCACCAAATGCTTCCTCTTTGTTTGCTGCTGCCAACGCTTCTTCCCCAGGTAAAGAAAGAACTCTACTACTCGTAGTTTGTTATTGTTTTGCAGGGCTTAACTTATTCGGCTTATCTTCAACTGGCAAGTTTGTTGTTTGACGTAATTTTAAATGGTGCTCCTAAATATTTGTCCAATAAATTGACTTAGGCACAACTGCTCTGGGTACAACACTAGGGGTGCGTCTTGGAAGCTAGTCATACCACGACATAAGACTGCTGCGTTTCGGGTTAGTTTTCGATATTTGGCAACAAAATGTTGGAACAACCTTCCACCGCCAGTAAGACAAGCTGAATGCAAGTTTACCTTCAAAAGTAGACTTAAGAACAACTTGCTTAACCTTTTTACCGCCAACAACTTCTATAGAAGTTCGAGATTTTTGTGCCGTCCACGCCAGTACTTCTATAGAAGTTCTTCTTTGTACCTACTTTATTAAAATACATTTATACGTTGGCGTACAGCGGGACATCGCGTGCATCCTGCACGCGATGTCCGGTTGTCAGTTGGGCGGTGAAAAGGTTAAGATGCAAAAAATCACTCCATGACATTGCTAAATATTAGGAAAATTTCGTTCTTCAATGTTGTTAATACAATTCATCTATTTTAAATTAGTATAATATTGCAATGTGGGGACCGGGACACGCTTTAAGGCGACGCACCGCTAAACAATAAATCTTATACGTTTTGATACGAGCGTTTGCGCCCCGTACCATAAGAAAAACTGTTTTATTTTCCTTCAAATTAAAACTACAAATTATTTTTAAAAAATGAATACAATTTTGAAGTGTGAGTTAAGACTAATCTACTAAGAAAATTTAGATGCTTAAATCGGTCTGGTTAGCCTGTAAATTGCAAATCTATATTTTAAAACAGGTTACTTTGATATTTTGTTCTCTGTTATAAAAGTTGACAAATCGTGTTTCTGCAACTAGCAAAATGAAGTCAATTAAATGAAAAATCATGTCATCAAATATCACTTTCATATGTTTTGTAATTGTTGGGAAAAATCAAGATCCCCGCCACGTAAATTTCCAATGCGTCGCCTTAAAGATAACGAGTGTAGTCTTTGATGTGTGATTTACTACTAAATAAATCATGCCTAGCAATACAATAAGGGGCAAGTGACTCATACACTACATTATAATATAAATAGCATCATTTTTAAATAGACTCAATTTACCGTTTTTTTTAATTTGACATTTGACATTTTGTATTATATATCATTTACCAATTAAATTACTTATTATTTATTTTCACTAATCATATTTAACATATTATTAATTTATACAATACAATCATAGATTAACAGGAATTACAATAATTCATTGATACAAGGAACAACTTTAGTACCTACCTACGAATGCAACTCGGCCTCCGTCTGAAAATCAGCGTCATGGCGATGGCTTTGCTAATGCTGTGACACATGCTGAGCCGGAGACTTTTTTGCCACTGTTTCACTGCTCACCATAATATCTTTATCCTTCTTTTTATTTTTGTAACCCTTCTCTGTGTAACAGTGTGCAAAAAAAATTACTTATAAGTATTTTGAATAATTTAAAAAAACTTTATATATTTTTTTGTTTAATTCCAGTGTCACAATCTCAAAGCGTTTTTAGTTCAACGGCAGTCCCAACCACTCAAACTGGATCTATATTCGGCACTGCACAATCAGCGCCGACCACAACGTCGACCGATAGCTCCACTGAAAAGCCGTCTATATTCGCCACCGCCTCAGCCTCATCAGCATCATCTATCTTTGGAGCTGCTGTAGCTTCCCAGCCTGAGACAACCACCCCATCTGGCTCTCTATTCAGTACATCTCCATCGGCAGCTACTAGTGTGTTTGGATCTACATCGATATTCGGAACGCCGTCAACGACATCTACCTCATTATTTGGTGCAATAACTACTGCGCCTGCTTTTAGTAGCGATACCACTTCTTCTGTATTCAGTTCTGCTCCAACCACGACTTCAGCTTTCGGGTCGACGACAACTCCATCAGCCTTCCCGCCATCACCGTCGTCAGTATTTGCCGCTGCGTCTACCCAACCTTCGATATTTGCTTCGGCGACTTCTGGGTCAATATTCGGCACGGCAACAACCCAAGCTTCAGTGTTTGGTACATCGACAGCAACGACTAACGTTTTCGGTACCGCTACAACCCAAGCTTCTGTATTTGGCTCACCTACGACTACTGCTTCGAGTATTTTTGGAACTGCGACAACTCAAGCGTCTATATTTGGCAGTCCAAGTACCACAACGCAGAGTGTGTTTGGTACAACGACACCTACTACTCAAGATTCAGTCTTTGGGGCGCCAACAAGCCAACCTTCGGTGTTCGGATCGTCTGCTACAGCTAATCAAGGATCTATATTCGGAGCTCCTCAAGCATCAGTGTTTGGAACACCAACTCAAACGCAGCAAACTTCTGTATTTGGCACACCGGCACAGACGGCTCAGGCTTCTGTGTTCGGTACCCCTACGCAGACAACGCAATCCTCAGTATTTGGAACACCCCCGGCTACTACTGCTCAGAGTGGATCACTGTTTGGTGGCGCTGAGGGTAGTCTGTTTGCTGCTGCCAGTATTTCTACTACTAGTGCGCCTACTCAAAATACTGGCGGAATATTTGGAAGGTAATTTGTTTGTTCTCTTTACTTAAGTTTACGCGTACACTACACATTGAATTTAACTTTATTAACAACACACTTAAAGTTGGCTAAATTTATATTGATACAATTTAAAACCTGGAAACTAATAAAGTTTAAAATAAAGGTAAACAATTAGATACTTTTAAATATATTCAATGGTTAACGCATTTTTCTAACGATAACTAAATCTAAAAATGGGTGTTTTGTAACCGGAACTGTCAACTGACTCAATTGTCTCCTGCGAGAGCGACTGCGGCCAAATGGATACGATTGCCTTTTGTTCGGAGTGTCTTCGGGGCACTAGTAACGTATCTACCTTTTTTACTTTAATATTAAATAATATCAAACGCCTCGGTGGCCAAGTGGCAAAACGCTCGGCTCGAAATCCGAAGGTGCCGGGTTCAAATTCCAGGGGCAAAAAAAGTGCACAGGCAACGTGTGTTTCGGATTTTTCGATGCATAGCTCGGATTTGTGATCATCAATCTACATTTGGCAAGCGTGGAGGTTAAGCCTTACTTACTAAGCTTACTGGGGTGGCGCAGGAACCCAAGATGGGTTTTGGCCTCCGATAATAACTGCCGCCACTTCTCCCGATCCCGCGCCACTTCCCGCCAGTTCTCAACGCGGAGCTCGCGCAAGTCCTTAGCGACCTCGTCCTCCCAGCGATACCTGGGACGGCCAACCGGGCGTCGCCCACTCGGCCGTCCCACGTATGCACATTTTCACCGCCCGATCCTCCGTCATTCTCTTTAAGTGGCCAAGCCAGCGAAGTCTGTGTGCCTTTATCTCGCCGATGATATTCGGCTCGGCCACTAACTCGATTAAGCCAATACCCATCAATTGTAGTGATGAGTCTTGATATCAATGATGGAGGCCTTTGCCCAGTAGTGGGACGGACAGTCATAGGCTATTTATATATTATATATTAGAATTGATTACAGTTCATATGTGATCATAATATTCCTTTTTCTAGTTCTTCCGGGTCTGTGTTCGGAACTGCCGCTGGTAACACCAATGTGTTTGGTGCCAAATCCTCGTTCAGTCAGTCCAACCCAACTGCGGCGGCCATTTTCGGTGGAGGCGCGGCCTTCGGACAGACTCAGCAACAACAACCACAACAACAACAACAACAACAACAGAACAACTTCTGGTCGGGTGGCAACACTAATGGCACTACGGGCTTCGGCACAGGATTTGGTATGGCAATATTACATTAGATGAATTGCTGCGTGAATCAATGAGCCAAATAAAGAGATTTGTATGATACAAATCTTTTCATTTTATTCATGAAAATTTGTGGATGCAGTTTTCCTCAACTTAAACTTCGTCGACTTGGTTCGAAATTCTAGATAATTATCTCCTTTGACATTGCGGACTTACCCATACTTGCCAATTAGATTGTTCACGTTAGTATGTATAAAAACGAAGTCTAAATAACATTGTCATTATGGCATGTTTGTCCTATGCTTAATAAAGTTTAGGCATCGCAGGCTATACCCGGCTGACCACACCGGTCAGTGCTGTCTATACGAGTATACTAAGTGCCTTACAAATAAACAAAAATAAGCTCCGCACTGTTATTCCGTGTTTTGTTCCTGTCATGTAAACGTCATTACAAATTAGAGTAAAAGAGACAAAGCACGGAATAATTATTCGGAGCTTATTCTTTGTTTATTCGTAAGGCACTAGTAGTTTGTTTGAAACCTATCGAAACATTTGTTGAAATGGAACGCGAAAAGTTTAAAATGTATATTAAAAAGTCCTTAATCGATCATTCTCTCTAGGCCAACAACCTGCCACTCAAGCGTCTTCTATATTTGGCAACACGACAGGCGGTAGTTTTACAACGGCCGCACCCGCCGCCCAACCGTTCGGCAGTTCACAGACCGCGTTCGGTGGTGGAGACAGTAAGCCCTCGGTCTTCGGGGCGCCACAGCAGCAGGCTGGTTCGTAATATAAATATCATATAACTATTTAAACTATCATGGTAACTTTCATTAGAGTAAATTATTAACGGGATTCTTAACATGTTTATCACTTGTGAGTATCTGATATTTCGGCATAGTTGCATTCGCCACGATCACGGAATTATATTAAATAAAAAATATTAAATATTAGACAACATCACATACATTGTTCTGATCCCAAGGTAAGTAGCTAAAGCCCTCGTTTTATGGAAATCAGAAACAACGACGTTACCACAACCACCCAGACCCGACACAATATAGAAAAGTTCGTTTTAGACATTGACCCGACCGGGAATCGAACCTCAGAGTTAGCGCCGCCCAAAGTCCGGCGTGCAAGCCACTCTGCTACGGAGGTCGTCACTTACGGGAATTACTGAAGTTATTACGGGTGGGTTTTATGAGCAGACATAACGATCTACCCTCTTCATCAGTCGTTTATTAGTTTGTTTTGTCTAGCCTGAACAAACGGAGCTAACTGATTAATGTATTTTTTTACCCAAATATGGTTAGAGTATTTTTATTATATCCGTACAATAAAAATACGTTTCATGCCGCCGAATCAATTTGCAAAATATCACTGATTATTTTTAATTATATGTTGGCATTTAGTGTTTGCCTTGCTTTATTTATATCGTAACAGAAAATAGAACATATAAAAGGCACTTTCCTTAGACCACCTGAGGATGGAGGAGGATGTCGATAAAATATCACTGCCTCAAATGGTATTCTTTGTTACAGCCCCCGCTTTCGGCGGATCACCCTTGTTCGCATCTAAACCTGCATTTGGACAATCATCAGGGTAAGATAATAATTCTTCATTGCACTTTCACATTTATTGGAATGTAGTTACATAAAAAGGATCAATAATACAAAAAATATATAAGGTAAGCCAAAGCGAAAAACTGAATAAAAATAAAGATGACATTTGCCTATGTGGGTAGTAGTAGCTATGGCAAGCAATAATTTAACTTTTTATTTATTTTATTTTACAAGTTCATGTACGTACACAGCACATCAACCTATCCAACACAGTCAAATTTCTTTAATACATTTTCAATCATATGTATAAGACCTAAAGTTCAAAGTCTGTTGAAGAAATATGACAGTTCGAAGTTGTTTCATGTGCAGGCGCGTGTACCTACACATACAAGCGTTATAAAAAAGTTTTATAGTTAATTGTACAAGGGAGCTGCTTATTTTTAACCGACTTAAAAAAAAAGGAGAAGGTTCTCAATTCGGCTGTATTTTTAGTCTGAAATATCTTCCAACAGCAGCAGCAGCTTAGCTTAATTTAATTGTTGTAACGGAATTTGCTGTTTTCATCCCATTTACAAAGTTCTATATAAATAAAGTACGTTTTTAACGTAATTACTAGTTAATTAGTACATAATTATTATTTTTATTAGAAATCCGTCCAGCTAAAAAAACAAAGGATGTAAATAGATCGCATCTTAACAGTTTCGGCTCCCCAACGCCGGGCGGTTTCGGCTCGTTCGGCGGGTTCAACAAGAGTCCCGGTGGCGGGTTCGGCGCGGCCGCTACCTTCGGCGGAGGCGCCACTTTCGGCGGTTCGGCATTCGGCGGCACATCGCCGAGCAAAATGTTTGGAGGGACGCCTGCCCCTGGTATGTGTAGAATTAGCATTACAAAGAAAATAAATTCTAGAATAACATTTGTAACCGTTTTTTATCGATGAGTAGGGGATATGAGTATGCGATCGGTTCGTAAGTCTATCTACTCTGGGCGGGAGATCTTGTACTGCGAATAACCGGCAAGAAACTCAGCAAGTGTCCAGCTCTTTTCTCCCTTACAGCGTTATAAATATTGGAAAATGCCCTATCATAAAAGGACACTTTCCATCACAAATAAAAACACAAAATATAAAGGACAGTCACAATGTAAAAAAAACACAAAAAGAAAAAAAAATTAAGTTTGCAAAAACATCATTACAAACGTCATACAGTACTAGTAAAAGTCAAAACCTGTCTAAGAAAAAACAAAGTTAAACTTTAGTTAATAATAATAAAAATAAGACAAGTACGCTAGAGCATGGCTGTGTATAACATCTCACCTAAAAGTGTTATCATCGCCAACTGTAAAATATACTTACTTTACTATTTAGAAATTTACCACGCCACGTGCCTTTCCTAAGGATGGATAAGAGGAAAGGATCATAAACCATCACTCGGGCCCAGTGCGGATTGGTGGTTGTTAACAACTGCTAATGCAGCCGAGACCAAAGGCTTTACGTGAAACGTTACGTTACGTAAAGTGTATAATTTTATACGTGTATACATATTTTTATATCAAGTCTCGGTGTGGCAAACAGTATTTTATTGTATTAAAAACATATAAATGCACATTTTATTGCATTTTGTACGTCTAACCACTAGTTTGATCACCAATCTCAGACATATGAGTATAGTTATGTCGTTGTATCTCCTCACAGGTTTCGGGTCACCAACTCAATCGAACGCGACGTTCGAGAGCTTAGCAACGCAGAACACGTTGACGTTCGGCAACCTGGCGCAGCAGTCTGGTCAACAGCAGCAGCAGCAAGCGCCTAGCTTTAACACGTCAGTATTTTATTATTATTTTTCATAAGCCCGGGATCTCTGTTTCCTTATGTCACAGACGTTCTAACTAGAACTGCTATTCATCATCATCATCATCTCAGCCAAAAGACGTCCACTGCTGGACAAAGGCCTCCCCCAAGGATCTCCACAACGACCGGTTTTGTGCTGCTCGCATCCAGCGGCTTCCCGCGATGCACTAATATAAAACGTACGACAGACAATGAGCTATAACGTTTTACAATGCATTTTTATAGTGGGACCCTCTTAGCTAAAGCGATTATTGTGATAATAGTGTTTAGCTTTTATCTATCCAAAACCGACAAATTTCTTCAATACATTTTTAACCATATTTCTAAGACATAAAGTTCAAAGTCTTCTGAGAAGGTTGCCATTTTAGTAGTCTGATATCCAGGTGCAGGTGTATAGGTATCTCACAAATTTTGCGATGTGATTATAAGTCTCAAAACTGAAATATGATTTTGTTAAGTACTACAAAAAGCGGTCGCTCTAAGTGGCAAAGGGCGCCAAATGCTAAACAAAACAATTTCGAGCAAAAAAATGTGTGATGGCTATTGAGATGAATTAGTGATGTCATGATTTATTTGAATTATCGCTCTACTCCGATCAAGGGCCGGCGCTGCTCGTTTATGTAATGGTCTTAAAACATTAAGTACCTTAAAAAAGTTACAAATAAACAAAGAATAAGGTCCGAATAGTTATTCCGTGTTTTGTTCCTGTCATGTAAACGTCATATCTAATTAGAGTAAAAGAGACAAAACACGGAATAACTATTCGATGCTTATTCTTTGTTTATTTGTAAGACCCTTAAGGTTATTTACTTTGGGAGAGACTTCGCTGACTGCCTCAAATGGCATTTTCAGCTTCACTGGGCTCTTTTGGGGGTGGCGAGAAACTTAAAGCGTTCCTAAAGCCGTGTGAAACGAATCACCTTCGGAGGTTTTCTAGAGGGAACGGCATGACGCACTAGTGCGTGTCCCCGTGCCCTACTAGATTCTATAAAGGGGTTCGGATTGGATCGGGGACATTAAAGGTGCTAACAAATTACAAGTGGTTTTTATAATGTGTTAAAAAAAAGCCTTTCCACAGATCTCCATCGTTCACTGGATGGCGCGGCTGATGACAGCATTTTAAGGAGCGTGCGGCGCGGCATAAACATAATCATTAATGGGACGCCGCTCAGCTGCAACGAGACTTTACAGTTCAGTGACAATATACACTTCAAAACTTTCGTGTTTAAATAAATAAAATGTATTCTTGTTATATAACCAGAGTCATCTAATATCAAAGTCGGCAATCTACACTTTTCACAAATTTGAATTTTGTGCGCGTTAAAACCCTTTTTATAGGGTTAGCCTCAACAGGGTTTTTGGATGCGGTTAGTGCTTACCCTAATTAACTGTATCAATTTAGTTAGCCTTTCGATGCAGTAAGTGACGAAATGCTTACCGTATTGATAGGGTTTCCCTAACAATAGGCTTAATCAAAAAAAGTGGTTTTCCGGTCCCAGCTCCACAGCCGTCCGCAATCACACATACTCTAGAAATACCTGTCCAATCTGTCGAACAAAGCCGATTATATACAGCTGATGCTATTTCATTTGAGCTTTTTGCGAATGTATCCTCAGTCCAACAATAGGCAAACGTATTCTTTGGAGATAGTTTAGCTTTTGAACTTCCCTGCACTATTGTAAAATTATATACACAATTATATATAAATAACCGTTTTGAATAGTAGGTACTCTGATCGGGTAATTTTGGCATTGGGCTATTTTTTTGGCAACCAAATCAATTATGTTATTTCGTCTTCTTGAACTAACTGAAAAAAAAGCTTTCGCACGCAATTTATGCGCCCTTTTCTGTATAATAACCTCAGATTATTTTTAAGGTCGTCGCTTTTTGGTGTGTTTTTACCAATTCCTCATATTGAAGACACGTGGAGCACACATCGGTTCTTGGCAATCCAAACCTTAAAATTATAAAAATTGTTAAAAACGGACCTGAAATATTCTCTTTTTTCTTTTAAGTTTTCATCTGCTTGGTCATTATACATTTTATACATTTTGTTAATGCTTAGTTTTGCCGGCAAGTAATATCATTTTGATTTTCCTCGACAATAATGGCCTTCATCGGAGTTAAAAGAATTAATGAAACTTTTGACTGCATTGAGTTTTTCTGCAAATTTATGCTGTTTGTGGTTGCCACCACGATTTTTAACACAATTCACAATTTTCTGAATTTCTCTTCCGTTTTTTTGACTGACTTGGTGAACAGGGCTCAAATTATCCATAGTTTCTGTTTTTTTTTACCAATTGCAGCACTTTGTACATAAAAAACGCAGTAAAACTTATTTAAAACACGAGCAGATCTTTACGTTGAGAAAAGTTGAGAAAACCGGCGCCATATTAAATGCTGGGCTCTGATTAACCGGAACGGAGACTGCCATATTTGAAAGACACATTCGTGGAGATTGTCGATTTTGTTATCAACATACAGATTTAGATCGCTTTTTTATGGGAGACTGCCAATTTTGAAAGTGAGTGATTTGTTTGGAGATTGCCGGCTTTGTTACTTGACTCCTATATCATGGAACGAAAATATTGTAATATTAAGTAGAGTTAATGAGAAATATTCAATAATGTTTATTCAATAGTAACCGATGTATTCGTACCATTACATGATTAAAGCAAAGGAGATTGGGCTTATACAGTTATAGAATGTTTATTGTGACTTTTTTAATACTTTAAGTTGGTTCTAATTTAAGAGACTAAATTACCCCATCAACCGTCACCAGCACATGTTATGTCCTCACTGCTGTGGCACGGGCCTTCCCTATGAATGGAAACTATTGATTAATACACCTAAGCCCTATTTCCATAGCAATACAATAAAAAAAAACTATCAATAACTTTAAATTTTATAAATATTTAATTTAGCTTCAGTGCAGCAATTAGCATTTGAAAATAAAAAGTAAAAATTTACTATAGCGTTGTGTTATCAAATTTGTAGTATTTCATCTGCAAAGATGAATCTGCATAGCCAACGGTTGCAATGACCGTTGGATAGATGGCGCGCTGTGCCGCTATTAGCACTCTAAAAAATTCCAAAAGCAGTGACAAAATTCAGCGTCTACGTCAGCCTTCCCGGTAGCATAGCGGTCAGTGCAGCCGCCCGGATTGCGGAAGACCCAGGTTCGATTCCTGGCTGGGTCGGGTAGGCGTTTAATTTTTTCACTGTATTTTGTGAATTTTATAATTATCAATCAATGTTGTGGATTATTTAAGTGTGTATTGTATCCATATTATATTTGTCCAGAATGATTATTAATAAAAATTATGTTACCCAAAACTTATCACTTTTATTGAAAGCGGAACATATTATAGGAAACTGAATAAGAAACTAGAATTTTTCATATAGACCACATTATTAGAACATAGATAATAAAGGCTGTTTTTTTAGAGGTACTTAAACGAATTTAAAAAAAAACATACAAATAAATATCATATCATTATCGTGGTATTGGTTAAAAGATGGTACTTACCTGGATGACCGAACTTTGCTCGGTATTTTTTTTTAAGAGATTCCCTGAGTAGCCGGGGATCCAAGCCAATGAAACTTCAATGTTACGAAGATGGCAATCAAACAGAGACTGCCTGATAAGTAGCACAAGGGGTTAAGTATTTTTAGATGCAAATTGATTGGAGTTAATGGGTCTGTGAATGAGGCCGCTCAGTGAATCCGAAAAAATAATTGCTCTACTGATCCCGTGAGAATTTACATAATTAATAGCTTCTAGTATAGCCACTAATTCTCCAGTGAATACCCATGTATGAGGGGAGCATTTGAATCTAAGGGTATTTGCGTCTTTGGGAATCCATACTGCCGAGCCTACTGTGCCATTAATCGTAAGCAAGCTTAGAAAAATCCGTGAACATCGTCGTCCAGTCATGCCAAAAACAATTGATGTTACTGTTGAAAAATTCATTGGCCCCGGGCTGATTTTGCAATTCCGAAATCAAGGACTAATATTCGGTTGGAAAACTAAGGCATCTTATGGAATGGAGTAAAGAGGGAGCAGCGAGCAAGAGAAAATTGGGTCAGGGAGATTGTTTGCGGAGGCTGTTTGTCAGACACGGGACGGGATAGACTTGTTTAACCAGAATCCATTATTAGAAATCAAAGATGAGAGTTCACAAAGTTTGGGTATCAGAGGATGATTGGAGTGTGAAGCTAATCTGTAAAAGAAACGGTCAGCCAGGTATTGTCGCCGAAGAGCAAGGGGGGAGTCCCAGCTTCTACTTGAAGAGAGTGAGTTGGGGAAGATTTCATAGCTCCCAGGACTGATCTAAGAGATACTGAATTATGTCTATTTTGCCCAGGGCAATCATGTTACAAGGTTTCAAGATAAAAGCACCATAATCCAGTACACTGCAAAAAATGGCATTATAGAGCAGTTTCTGGGAATATGGATGGGCACCCCACCACACCGCTGATTAAGGTTGCCAGATCGGAACTTACCGAGTCCGGGACAATTCCATGTCGAGCCGTGGCTATGGCTATGAATATGTAAAAAAAATATATAATTATAAATTACGGAATATTTAATTTTATATTTGTATTTATTAGGAAAATGTATTTTATTTTTCAAATCCATACCGCCTGCCGTGTCATATTTTGTTGTTATTTTTTTAATTATTTAATTTTTTCGGAATCCGGGACAATAGATCGAATTACTGGACACGGGACAATACCTAAAATTCCGGGACAATCCCGGAAATCCCGGACATCTGGCAACCTTACCGCTGATAGGCACCGCAGAATATTAATGTTAGATTGACATTTTTGAACGTATAATTTATGTGATGTGTCCCGGAAAGGCGTGAGTCATAACGCCCAATAATTTAACTTTGTTGCTAATAATAAAAATAAAAAATAAACTTTCCTACACTCACACCAATTATCTAGCCCATGAGAAGCTTCGTTATGAAACTCGTTAAAAATGGTTACTAGACAACGGATAAACATACTTAAAACACATACTTAACTAATATACATAGAAAACACAGACCCGAGACAATTTAGAAAAACAATAATTTCTAAATTGACCTGACCGGGGATCGAACCCGGGATCTCAAGAGATGGCGACACCATAAAAACCGGTGTGTACAAACCACTTGACCAAGGAGGTCGTGATGGGGATCAGTTGATTGTTAAAGACTATTTTGTATTGGGGTAATACCTCTCTTTCTTGTGAAAATTACCATATGCATTTGGAAATCGATAATGATAATCCATGTAAAAAAAGA
Organism: Eudonia lacustrata; assembly: GCA_947562085.1. Classification (NCBI taxonomy): domain Eukaryota; kingdom Metazoa; phylum Arthropoda; class Insecta; order Lepidoptera; family Crambidae; genus Eudonia; species Eudonia lacustrata. The sequence goes on from OX387342.1 coordinate 17,115,666, forward strand.
CAATCTCCCAAATAAAAAAGAGCTTGGTTGAGATTGTTAGAAGGCGAGGGGTTTGTGTAGTGTGTGTTGTGTAATCCAAGCGCAGGCTTTGAGAGGGGAGGGGGAGGGGGAAGCACTACCTATCCCCCCTACTCCCCCCTACCGGAGGTGCATAGTTACTGAGATATTTTAATTTAAAAATTGGTAAAATGTAAATTAAAAACCCACGATTTTAGGGGGTTTTGTAATTTTTTGCCATTTGGCTACGGAACCCTAAAAACACCCGTTATAAGCAATGATTTAAGGATATAAGTTATACAATGTGCGAATACCAAACTCGACTTGCTCCAAACATGAGACTTCAAAAAAGAACCAAGTCTTAGTGCTAGCTCTACTTGAAATAACTTCACTTATTAAAACTTTTTAAAGTTCCAGTTCTTACAATCAGTGCGACTGCAGTGCGCATCTTCAATAATATTGGTATGAAAAGTTAGCCCAGGGGCTTTTCAAAATAAAGGCGCTGACTGATCTACTTCAAGCAGGGTTGCCATAACAGAGTTTGGCTGACAACAAAACTATAAGTATGACAAGCGGCTGTTTGTATCATTACTAGCTTCGACGAAGTAGGTACTGAAGTGTGTAGCAACTTTTTTGCTGACTGTACAAGGTACAACTGTACTGTGTTACCCTCAACCTACTGCGATCGCCAACCCGCCTGCCAAGCGTGGCGATTACGGCAATTACCCCTCATATCCTTGGGGGAGGCCTTTGTCCAGCAGTGGACGTCTTTTGGCTGAGATGATGATGATGATGATGTACAAGGTAGGTACTTGCTGTATGTGTAGATACACTACTTGTTTTATTACAACTTGCGAAAATGTTAATATATATTTTTTAAGAAATCAGATTTTTTGTAGTCTGTTTGATATGATAACCCTAACTTTAAAAAGTTCATTCGTTATTCGTCTGATAAAGCACGACGCGAACGTCCAATGGCATTTCAAATCGAATTATATGAATATATAATGAGTCCAGGGTTTGAAAAACTTAGCCATTGCAAAGTGTCCAGATTGTCAATGAGAGAGGCAGAATTAATTTAAACTCCAATAGAATGGAATCTATCGTAGAAGTTAACAAAAAAGTAGCTGTAAAAAAAACAAAATTCTTCCTTACGACAGTGCACGTCACCGTCGTTATTGCACAAAATATGGAGACTGCACGCTCTTAAGTTATTTTAGCTCCTATTATATTGGATCCTAATTTTGTATAATTACCTACCCGACTGCGTCAGAAGGATGGTTATGATTTTCGAGTGTATGTATGTATGTATGTATATGTAGGTAGGTATGTATGTATGTCTGTTTATTTGGCACGCCCTACATCCCAAACGGCATGGTGGATTTTAACATATGAGGTGTCGTTAGGTTTATTTTGAATGTGGGAGTGACAAAGGCCATTAAAAAAAAGTTAAAACATTGGCCTAGGTTAGCTATTAGGAAGTCTTGACCCCAAAAAACTGTTATATCGACCACACGATCAAAATTCTTAAAACGAACTACGTCTAAGGAATTTAAAGGTTAGGGCCAATATTTCTATGGACATGGATGTAGTTAATAATTTTCATTTACAGCAATGTTTTATGAAGTTTTGTTTTCAGGAATATTAGCAGATTTTATTCCCATGTTTAAAAAAAAACTCAAAGTAAGCAATTGTCAGTCAAAAGTACAGTAGGTACCTACCACAAACTTATCTGACCCGGTGACAGCGTCGCTGTTGTTGAATTTAGTGTTGCTGCTAAATATAATTTCCGCAGTTTGTAGGGTAAAAATAATGACATTGCTCAAGTGCACTAGGAGTGATTAAAATATTTATTTGCTGTTTTAGACATTGTTATAAAAGGTCTTTCAACAAGGACGGGTCGGTCTTGAAATTGAATAAAACCAGATGTGTGTGAGATATTAACGAAATTTTTTTTATTTGAAAGGCCCATAAATGCCATTATGAATGGAATATAACACCGTCCGCCGCGGCTTCGAATGGTGACACGAATCCGAGAGGTCCAATTTACAAAAGCACATACAAAACAATACAAAAATTGTTTGTATTGTTAATGGTTTTGTTAATAAGCAAAATTGCCGTATATGAGATGACCACAACCCACATAAGGTTCACCAGGTGGAAATGCATCCACAAAAAGTTACTGCTTGGTGCGGATTTTAGTCTGGCGGCGTCATTGATCCGTATTTCTTCGAAAACGACGTTGGCGAGGCCATCACCGTCAACGGCGAGCGCTACAGATCAATGATTAACAATTTCTTTGGGCTTGAATTGAACAATATGGACGTGGACGACATGTGGTTCCAGCAAAACGGCGCTACGTGCCACACAGCGAACGACATGAACATTCTGCGTGAACGGTTTGAGAGTAGGAATATCTCGTGAATTGCCATTTTTGGATTCGTCCAAATACGCGTCTTTTTTCATATAGTCATTTTCTATGCTTTTTACATGGGCACAGTGTTTTTGCCACTCTTCAGGTGATATTCTGTTAAAAGCATCTTCGACTAACTACGGCATTTCAGCATTTGATTTTCCAATATTATGCTCTGCAACATGGCGTTTCATTGAACTCCAGATCATATCTATTGGATTATCTCTATTGGATCATCTTTCCCTTTGTTCTTTCTCTTTTTTTCCCCGGAGTAGAAGTTTTTGAACCCGTTGCATCAGCCTGTTCTTGTTCATTGTTGTTGTTCATTTCTTTAACCAACTTTCGTACGAACCGCTCACTAACACCTGCAAAATAGTACACATATTTTTATATTAAAATACCATAAAGAAAGCAAAACGATAGACATAGCTTATAATAAATAAATAAATTATTATTTCACAACGTTTACAGCAATTATTCAGCCAGAAATTTATCCGAATAGAACAATTAAACTAAAAATAATTTAAAGCACAATTAATACAACACATTAATATAATTTACTTTAGAAACATAAAACTAAATAAAATGAATGGGTAGGGGTGATTCAAAGCAACAGCTGGCAACACTAAACTGTAGCAGCAGCAACTCGTTCGTACAATATTTCGAATGGTATTAATGGCAGTTCGAGACGTTTTTCCTCCTGCATAAAAGCTAAAACTTTTAAAATAATGTTCCTTGCGTCACTTTCAATGCTTTCGGCATTATTTATTTCAATAAATCTACCAAAAAACGAAATAAACACTACGCGTCGTGTACAACTTCAAGCAACTTCAAGCAACAACAATTTGACAGCAAAATGACATTATAAAATGGCAGACGCGTAGTTCCAGTTTTGGCCACCGGGTCAGATAAGTTTGTGGCGTCTAGAAGTCAAGAGTTTCGTTTTTATGCCTTAATCAGATTAGGTAGGTATTGATAATTGCGCTATGACTTTGCTATTTATAAGAGTAAGGCGTTTTAATATAATTATTTTTTGTAGGTTTTGAAATTTTCTGCTTGGCTATTTACTTTACAAAACTAAAAAGTTTGAAAAAACCAAATTATTAAAATAAAACAAAAAACCCGACTGCTAAAACAACTATATAAAAAACAATTATACATATAAGTAGGTAGGTACTCGTAAAAACCGGCCTAACATAAAAAATAACTGCAAAGAGAAAAACTGAAAGGAAAAAACAAACTCTACGAACCCAGAATTTAAGCAATGTTGAATCCAACGTGAAATATTTCCTTGTCCGTTATAAATACATTGAATATTGATTTATAGTTAATAGTTTTTATTATTTAAGAATAGGACAAGGAAATATTTCACGTTGCATTCAACATTGCTCAAATTGAATTCTGGGATCTACCTACCTATATAATTGTTTTTATATAGTTGTTGTAGCAATCGGGTTTTTTTTGTTTTATTTTAATAATTTGGTTTCAATTTTAAACTTTTTAGTTATGTAAAGTAAATAACTAAACATAGCATAGCATACGTCCATAGAAAAATTGGCCCTAACCTCTAAATTCCGTAGACGTTGTAGTTCGTTTTTGATCGTGTGGTCGATCAAACAGTTTTTTTGGGGTCAAGACTACTACAATAGCTAACCCGGCCAATGTCTTTCCTTTTTTTTATATAGCCTATGTCACTCCCACAGTCAAAAAAAATCTAACGACACCTCATAATAGTCGGGGAAAAAGTTTCTTCGCATTTTTAAAAAAAATTCAAACCTTTTTTAATATAGTTTATTTACATTTAACTAAAGTATGTAGGTGCCATTTTGTTCGATAACTTTTTGCCATCTTGTAGGTAGGGACATGATCCCATTGCTATAGAAATGTTGGGGCTTCTGATCAAAATACCGCGACAAGTTGTTTTAGCAGTCCTCTTCGTGATGTTAACCTGACACTGCCTAAAGAATTCTGAAGAGACCGAAACAGGTGGAAATCTGACGGTGCAAGGTCAGGACTATACGGCGGATGCATTAACACCTCCTAGCCAAACTCTCTTATTTTCTGTTGAGTGGCTAAAGATGTGTGAGGTCTAGCGTTATCATGATGAAAAACCACACCCCTTCTGTTGATTAATTCCGGCCGCTTTCTCACAACTTCTTGCTTTAATCTCATCAGTTGTTCGCAGTAGAGTTTAGAGTCGATGGTTCGGCCTGGTAACAGTTCATAATGAATAATGCCCTTCCAATCCCACCACACACACAGCATCACCTTGTTGCGAGTTAACCCGGGTTTCGCCACAGTCTGTGAAGCCTGACCGGCCTTTGACCACGACCTTTTTCGCACGTTCTTGTCGTACGTGATCCACTTTTCATCACCAGTTATCAGCTTCTTCAAAAATGGTTCGGTTTCATTACGACGTAATAAAGAATCACAAATGAGTACACGGTTCATTAGGTTTCTTTCAGTGAGCTTGTGAGGTACCCAAATATCGAGCTTTTTGTGTTGGTGCCCAGTTTTTTCAAATGCGCCAAAACTGTTTTGTGGTCCCAATTCTTCAGCAACGTCGTAACTACTGATATGCCGATCTTGCTCCACTTTTTAAAAAATGGCATCCATTTTATCCCCAACAGGGCGACCAGATCGACGACGTGCATCTTTGACATCAAAATTTCCGGATTGAAAACGCTAAAGGCCTTTTTCCTGTCATGCGTATTTTCACCCGCATGCGGATCTCGTCCGCATGCGGGTTATAATACGCTCCGGGCCAAACGCAGAACAAAGATTTCGTTCGCCGCTGCAGTGTCGTGCGTGTCGCCAGTGAGTATACTCGTGCACAGAGATGAACGTTAAAAAAGTAATTATCGCTTATATTTTCAAAAATAAAAAAATATAAAAAACAATTCAGAGTAGATCCTTATCTTGAAACTATCTCTACACTGGCAGTAGAAGAACGCGCCCCGCAAGCGGGTGGCACGCGTGCGGGGCTCGCGCCCGCAGCCAATCCGCGTCCTGCGTGCGTTTTGCCCGCGTGATAGGAAAAGCATGTATGAAATGATAGGATGCGGGCTGCCCGCATGCGGGCCAAACCCGCACGCGGACTGCTATCCGCAAATTTGTCTGCATTAGGTCCATAAACATCGCATTTTTTTTTCGCGGCTTGCGTTGCATTTTTACCTTTTTTGTAGTAAAATTTTTAAATGTTTATCTAATTTCTTAATTAGATTCACTCATCTTGACAGTAAGAAAAACAAATTAAAATCACACATTTTCCTAATTTGAATTTGGAATTATCTTTTTTAAAATGTAAACTTTTAATGATATTGGTATCAAAAAACCAGCCAGATTCAAATAATATCTATAGCCAAAGAGATTTTATTACAAGTTCATACCTAATATGTTAAAATCCACCATGACGTTTGGGCACATACATACACACATACATACATACCTACCTACCTACCTACCTACCTACCTACCTACCTACCTACCTACCTACCTACCTACCTACCTACCTACCTACCTACCTACCTACCTACCTACCTACCTACCTACCTACCTACCTACCTACCTACCTACCTACCTACCTACCTACCTACCTACCTACCTACCTACCTACCTACCTACCTACCTACCTACATACATACATACATACATACATACATACATACATACATACATACATACATACATACATACATACATACATACATACATACATACATACATACATACATACATACATACATACATACATACATACATACATACATACATACATACATACATACATACATACATACATACATACATACATACATACATACATACATACATACATACATACATACATACATACATACATACATACATACATACATACATACATACATACATACATACATACATACATACATACATACATACATACATACATACATACATACATACATACATACATACATACATACATACATACATACATACATACATACATACATACATACATACATACATACATACATACATACATACATACATACATACATACATACATACATACATACATACATACATACATACATACATACATACATACATACATACATACATACATACATACATACATACATACATACATACATACATACATACATACATACATACATACATACATACATACATACATACATACATACATACATACATACATACATACATACATACATACATACATACATACATACATACATACATACATACATACACTACATACATACATACATACATACATACATACATACATACATACATACATACATACATACATACATACATACATACATACATACATACATACATACATACATACATACATACATACATACATACATACATACATACATACATACATACATACATACATACATACATACATACATACATACATACATACATACATACATACATACATACATACATACATACATACATACATACATACATACATACATACATACATACATACATACATACATACATACATACATACATACATACATACATACATACATACATACATACATACATACATACATACATACATACATACATACATACATACATACATACATACATACATACATACATACATACATACATACATACATACATACATACATACATACATACATACATACATACATACATACATACATACATACATACATACATACATACATACATAC